>CM071801.1:6823664-7411604 GCA_036559045.1 Platycarya longipes
TCTATCTGTATTATGTGGTGCATTTGGAGAGAGCACAACGATCGAACTTTTGAAAATAAGGAGCGGACACCGAAAGAGATTAGATCTTTCTTTTTTCATACTCTAGTATCATGGGCCACAGTTATAGAGTTCAATGGTCTTAATTTTCATGATTTCCTTGTATCTCACTTTCCACTTACGATCTAGATAGGTCATGTCTCATGTATAGCATCTTGTGTACTTGAGCTTTGCCTATTCTATTAATACAACCGTTTACTTATAAAAAAAAAAAGCTACAACAGGGTCAACTTCTCTAATGTTCATTGCAAGGGTAAGCAGCTTTACCTAAGGCAACCAAGAAGTTGCACCAGGGCTGCAGCCTATCATACCAATCAATTTTGTCCAATTTCCTGGATGGGAAGGGAAGTGAATGGGAAAAACTATAAATTTAGATTCACATGGATTCTATACCGCATTTGTTAACTCAATGTAATATATGTCATAAGGTCAAAATAATCAAATATATGAATGTATTACATTCTAATAAATAATGAATGGCATGACTCATAACTTTAAGCGATCAGCTTATCATTACATAAATTAGAGCAACTTATCCAATTCCCCTTCAAGCTTCCAAAATTGACTGATTCTAATTTGATAAATGGAATGCGAAGCACTTGATAATAAAGTGGAATGTGAAGAGCTATAAAGATGATGGAATCAAACCTCGACAATACAGACATCAGTCCACTATATCCAAGTAATGCTTGAAAAGCTGAAGCTATTATTATGGCGCCCTGTAGCTCCTTCATAATGTGCTTGAATTTCTACATGTAAAATGATTCCCTCAAGTATATAAAAAATTCAATAGAATAAAAGAGCTTGATATATATATCCATACTTTTTTAGTTTTTTAATGGGTTTTTTTATATATTTGCAAGCTATATATCCATACTTTTTTAATGTTAATAAAGGAATAGTATATAAAACATTAGATATTAAGGAATAATTGGCTTCATATTGGAAGTCTACATATCACAGGTGATTATTATTCCTAAACGCTCTCATATAACGTTAGTGCAGAAGAATGCTTGCAAAGCATATTTATTAAATTGTTGACCAGAGGTAGTTAGAGAGCATTATAACAATTTGAGTACAAACTTTTAATTTACACTCTAAATAAGTGTCAAACGAAAGAATTTTAGAAAAATTTGCAACCGATTCCATTAGTTCATAACACTTTCTGCATTTATTTTTCTTTACCTTTTCAGGCAACACTTTGGGAACTTTACCGTGTTACAGACCACAAAACAGTAAGAGTTGGCAGATAGGATCAACTAATAGAGAGAGAGGAGACAGAGAGAGAGAGAGAGAGACAGGGAGAGAGAATTCTCTGATACAGTTTGCACTTCTTCTTTCCTTGTTTTAGAAGGCTGTTTTCACAAGTGACTGAAATACAAAGATTATCTGTCTTTGACTGTTCAATCATTCCTTCTCTTAGCAACTGCTGACAGAGTTATAATATCCAAGTTGCACTATCAGGTTCTAAAACAGTATGATCTCAACAGCTTACTAAAGCAATGAAATCAGGCCAATTATATATTAGCGGCAGCATTTATTTTGGGAGCTTCTCAAGATATTAAGAAACAAGCTAAGCAAACAGTCTGTGCGATAGCAGAACATGTTTAAGCTTTATGCTCGTTAAGGTATCCCATATACTTTTCAAAAAAAGATGTATCCCATATCCTTATGATTCAACTAGATGATTTTATAAAAGCAAATTATATCCATCAGTCCATTCTATGATGTAAAGATGTGTAAACATGAATGCCCGTCTTCACACACACGCAAGTAAGGTACAATACCAGACTCTTTTTCTGTATTCTGTATAGCTCAACAATGTAACGGGAATGAACTGTGAAAACACAAATGGGAAGTCACTAACATGTATTTGAACCATGCCAAAGCATGACAGGAGGAGCTTACATTTTCGTTGAGTCCTTGAAACTCTGGAGAGTTGATGATTGCCAATGTTGGTGCCAGGAAAACAAACGATGGACCCTGTATCAGGGGCAATCTTGACCCGAAAGACGTATGCAAAAGTGTAGTCACCCCCGAAACAAAGAGGACTGTCGATACCACATTTGCAGTATCCTCCTAAACACACTAAATCCAATTAGACCAAGATAACAAGAACATTGTTTTTTAATTACTAAACAAATCGGTCATACATAAAATTCCAAAAAGAAAATAATTACACTACTCACATAAGTTCCACCCATTGCGGGTACAATGACGAGCGGGATGAGAATCAACGAACCCAACATCGAAGTAAAATGTTGGAACCCGTATAGACCAATGGGAACTGAAAAATTACAGGGATAAAAATAAGCATAAACTTTAAAAAAATAATAATAATAACTTACATGTAATTATCCCCAATGAAGCCCAAAAAAGAAAGAAGAAAAAATCGTCTTGAATTATTTTGTTTAAACTCTCAAAGTATCTAAGTATCACAACTAAACAACAACCATCGTTCAAGAAAAGCATAATCCATTTCGAATTATTAATAAAATAACTAAACTCGAAACAAAAAAACACATTCTTTCAATAAATTATATTATAAATAGTTCCAGACAAGTAAGCGAGCGGGAAACTCGCCCAAAAAAACAAAAAAGCAAGTGGGAAACTCACCAAGACCAGGTGTATCTCTGAGCTCATACTTCATATGCATGTGCCTACCCACAAACCCATCGTCATCATCCACACTCTGTGGCAAAACATCCACCACTGCATCGCTCCTCACGGGCCTCCTTGACACCTGCTCCGCGGGCGCCTGGGCCTGCCCGTTGGGTCCCGAAATCTTCGGCGGCCCATCAGAGTCCCTCCGTTTCTTCACCGTCCGATCCTTATCCGTCTGTGACTGCGGCAGCGTCGACGGAACAACCTTCTCGCTCTCTCGCTCACCGTTCACGGCCCTAACCCGACCCATCTCGAGATCCGGCTGAACCGGGTCGGTCTCTCTGGGCTTCTGCGGGAGCGACGGAGCTACCACCTGGCCCGAATCGCTGCCATTGGTCTCGCCGGAGAACTTGGGCTTGAAACCAGTCCGCTTGGCCCACGAAGAAGGCGGCATTGCCGAGGACTCCGGAGCCGGAGGCCACGGACCCGGACGCTGCGGCGGTTTCGAGCCAGAGTTCGACATCTTCACAACAACGACAGCTAAAAAAGAAGAAAAATCAGTAGTATCGCATGGCTTAAACGAAGCGTATACAGATCTGATCTCTACGGTCAGTGCCTCGAGTCACTGCACAAAGTTCAAGAAAATGGAGTTCCAAGATCTTCCCCAACCTATAGCTAGAGAGAAAGAGAGAGAGATAAATAATGCTCTGAGCTGTGAGAGTGAGTGCAGAGAGAGAGAGAGAGAGAGAGAGAGAGAGAGAGAGTGGGGTTAGGGAGACACTGAGGGAAAAGCCAAAAGGAAGACAACAAAGGTAGCGGTGGAGAAGAGAAAACCGCGTTTTTATTATTTTATTTCTTTAATTTTCATACTGTCTTTGTCTCTCCTATCAAATTAATATATTGGTCACTTTTTCCCGAAATAATTGGACGTCAATGGATATCATATAAATTGTAAAGAAAAATAATAATAATAATGATTGTCTGGTTTTATCTTATTGCCCTACGTTAATATATATATAGTTTAATAAATGCATGATTATTGAGTCTGCCTGTATAAATTGATCTATGTTTGGGGAAGCAAAAGTGGAAGCCTCCAATCTGACCTTTGGTTAAAAGTGAATTTCCATACCTCGATTTGGTAAAAATTCAAACAAGATGGAGAAGAACCCTTCTTTATTTCTTCAATTATTTTGAAGGAAAAGTCATTATGTAATGAATCTATTTAATTTAATATAAAGATTGATTTTTCCTTTCAAAAAAAAAAAAACAATAATGATACATTGCATTGACATGGTCTTAGAAATTAATTTTTGTAAGTCTTGAAATACAGAAAAGTTCTATAATTATGAAAGAATTTTATCAAATAAATTTATAAATTGACATACTTTAATATCATATCTTAGACATACTTTTTAATAAGAAAAATGCTACTTTGACAATTCATTTGACACTTCATATATTTTAATTTTTTTTTTATTTAATTAATAGTTAAGGAAGTAATTATTAGTATATTGATTTTTTTTTATATTTTTAAAAAATATTTTAAAGTGATAAATAAACTAGAAAAAAAATTGAGAAGATAAATTTGTGCTATCTAGCACGCCCATCGGTCAATACTGGGCGGCAGCCTAACATTACTCTTAAAATAAAATTATTAAATTTATATTTTGATATATAATATTAAATCATATTATTTTATGAATTTATTTTTATTAAATCTTTTTGTAGTTAAAGTATTTTTTTTTTAAATTCAAAAATATATAAGTTCTACACACTTTCTTTAAAATTAATGGACAAATTTAAAACCTACATGAAAATTCTTAATAATTTTTTAAAAGAAATGTGCAAGACTCGTATACTACAATATTATATATAACGTTATTCTATTGTCTTAAACTATTAAAATGACACTTTATACTTAAGTTCAATTATAATGTGACGCAACACAATCATAACCATCAGATGTTATTGAGGATTATAAAGTATTAGTTTTTTGTCGTTGAATTTGTAACACGGCAGTTTTAATAATTTGAATAGAAAGGGTATTGTTTTTCCTTAATGCGGAAGACAAGGTTTGCCTTAAAACGAAGAAGACGTTCTAATTATAGACGTAATAAAAGAAATTTAAGAGTTTAATTCATTTTATAAAATTGATTTAATAAGAAATAATTGTTCATTCTTTATAAATATGTTCAAGATCTTATCCACAAGTAATGTAAAATTATTTTACAATATCTTCTCTTATGTGTAGACCAACATTTTTCCTTATCCTTGTCATAAGGTAAGTAGTATGAATGTTTATTCATAGCAAGTTTTGATATCATGAAAAAATTTCCGAGCCTGATTTATGTTATAAAATCGGTTTATTAAGAGAGAATTGTTTATTTCTTATAAATAAGTTCAATATCTATTTACAATTAATATGAAATTATTTATCAACAATAATTAGATAATATCAAGACACTAAAAAATTAAACTCTTTTTGCATCAAATATAAATACATTATAGCAAAAGTTTACAATTTGCATCAGAAAAAAAAAAAGGTGGAACCAAAGGCAGGCTAAGTTATAAATTAAATGATTAATTCTGGATAAAGGATTTGTCCCAAAACCTTTTGGGGATAAAATAATTAATTCTGAAAAGCTGACTTTAGATGCCTTTGAAAATGACATTATATATCATTTTGTTTTGGGGCTCCGTTTGAAATTTGAATCACTCAAATAACTTCCACCTTTTTCTCTCCAAGAAAATCTGATCCAAATAAATAAAAATATAAGATAATATATATATTGTAATGAACGAACGAAATACAGCCGCCCCCTGTCCCACCACTAAATTATATGAATGACCCCACCACTATTATTTTAAATTCTGCATAATGATTTGCATAGTGACTTGCATAGTAACTTGCATAGTAATTTCAAAACTTATAAATAGGGGCTTCAGTTGTAATGAAATTCATAAGAAAATATAGAGAGAGAAAGAAAGTTTCAGTTCTTAAGAGTTTCAGAGAGAGAATTTCTTATTTCTCTTTTGCAATAGTAGTTCCTTTTTTTAAGTTTCATAACACGTTATCAGCACGACGGTTCTACCAATTCTGAAGCTAGTGGCCTTATTCCTCTGTAAGTTTTTCAATATATTATTTGAAATCTTTGATATATTTTATTGATGATTATCTGTGTGAATTTATAAATATATTTTCTGAAATACACATATTTATTATTTATATGTGTAGAAAATGGCAAATCTTACAAAATTGGAATTTGTTGCTCTTGATATATCTGGGAAAAATTATTTATCCTGGATACTTGATGCTGAAATACATCTTGATGCAATGAACCTGGGAGAAACTATTAAAGAAGGAAATCAAGCATCCCTGTAGGAACGTGCTAAAGCAATGATTTTCCTTCGCCACCATCTTCATGAAGAATTGAAAACTGAATATCTCACAGTAAAAGATCCCTATATTTTGTGGAACAATTTAAGGGAGAGGTATGAACACCAGAAGACTGTCATCCTCCCAAGAGCTCGTTCTCAATGGATGCACCTGAGGTTGCAAGATTTTAAAAGTGTTAGTGACTATAATTCCGCACTTTTTAAAATAAGCTCAGTATTAAAATTATGCGGTGAGAAAATCACCGATGAAGATATGCTAGAGAAGACTTTTACTACATTTCATGCCTCGAATGTGCTCCTGCAGCAGCAGTATCGAGAGAGAAAGTTCAAGAAATATTCTGAACTTATATCATGTCTTCTAGTAGCTGAGCAGAATAATGAGCTCTTATTAGAAAGCCATCAGTCACGCCCTACTGGCTCAATATCATTCCCTGAAGTGAATGGTAATAGGTTTGCATCATTCCCAGAAGTGAATGGTGCATCCTTTAGAAGAAATCGGAGGCGTGGACGTGGTAGGAGAAATTATAGAAATGTTGGTCCCAGGAGTGACAACATTAAAAGGAATTATAATATACCATATCATCAGAAGTGGTACAATTCAGAGAGGGATAAAAATCCCCAGAATAATTCTTCAAAGAAAAGTGAAGAGGTGTGCCATAGATGTGGAATGACTGGACATTGGTCACGTACCTGTCGTACGGTCAGGCACTTAGCTGATTTATATCAAGCTTCTATTAAAGGAAAGAATAAAGTGCATGAAACAAATTTAGTAGAACCATCAGATGATTTATTAGATTCAGTAGATGTAGACGTTACTCATCTTGATGTATTTGATTTCTTTAATCATCCTGATGGTAGTATTGAACACTTAATTGGAGATGGAAGTGTTCCACTCAATTAATGTATTTTCTTTCTATCAGTAATAAAAGTTTTGTATATTTTGTAGAATCATGGATCACATTGATGAGTTTTTTATCTCTGAGTTGAATGATAAAGATATATGTCTGGCTGACAGTGTTACAACTCACACAATTCTCAAAGAAAAAATATTTTCAAAATCTAACACTAAGTAAAGCCTATGTCCATACCATATCAGGTTCATCGGATTTAATTGAGGGCGCCGGAAGAGCTTATATTGTGTTGCCTAATGGCACCAAATTTTGTATTGATGATGCTCTATTATCTTCACAATCCAGAAGAAATTTATTGAGTTTCAAAGATATACGTCGTAATGATTACCATATTGAAACGACCAATGAAGGCAGTAAAAAGCATCTTCTTATTACTAAAACAATATCGGGCCAGAAGCTCGTATTAGAAAAACTGCATGCTCTATGTTCTGGATTGTATTATACAAAAATGAGAACAATTGAATCATATGTGGTAATGCACCAGAAGTGCATTGACCCTAAAGTATTTATGACTTGGCATGATCGCCTTGGACATCCGGGTTCTATAATGATGAGACGAATTATTGAAAATTCGCATGGGCATCCCTTAAAGAATCAAAAGATATTTCTACCCAATGAATCTCCGTGCTCTGCATGTTCTCAAGGTAAGTTAATTATTAGACCATCTGCATATCATAAATATTCTCCATTACAACTTGCATTTGGTCAACAACCAAATATTTCTCATCTTCGTACTTTTGGATGTGCTGTATATGTTCCAATTGCACCTCCACAACATACAAAAATGGGCCCTCAACGTAGACTTGGGATATATGTTGGTTTTGATTCTCCATCCATTATTAGATACCTTGAACCCCTTACAGGGGATATGTTTAAAGTACGTTTTGAGGATTGTCATTTTGACGAATCAAATTTTCCGTTAATGGGTAAAGAAAAGTCGGTGCCTGAAGCACGACAAGATATTACCTGGGATAATAAGACCCTGTCTCATTTTGATCCTCCTACAAATGAATGTAAACGGGAAGTTCAAAGGATTATTCATTTGCAAAATGTTGCAAATCAGTTACCGGATGTATTTACTGACACTAAAGGTGTAGTAAAATCTTATATTCCTGCTGTTAATACTCCAGCAAGGATTGAAATCCCTGAAGGACAAATTGTCAAAGCAGCAATAGGTGAATCTAAAACACGCCTGAAGCGTGGAAGACCTATTGGTGCAAAAGACAAAATTCCCAGAAGGAAAAGAATACAAAATGAATTTGGTGTTCCTGAAGAACACGTACCCACAATACAGGCCACAAATATAATTGGTGCTCCTAAAGAGCTTAAATCTTCTATTCCAGAACCTCCTGAAGAGGAAACTCTTGAAGAGTATAAATCTCCTAAAAAGGGACCTCCTGAAGAGGTGTGTCATGAAATGTTTTCCCCTGAAGAGGAACAGGTACCTGAAAATAATGAGATCTCAATACATTTCATGAAAACTCGAGAAATTCTGGATAGAAATAAAACTGTTGTCGACAACATATTTTCATATAAAATGGCCCTTGATATTACCAGAAGTAATGAAGAAAGTGAGCCAAAAAGCGTCGAAGAATGTCGACGTAGAAATGATTAGCCAAAATGGAAAACAGCTATTGAAGCTGAATTAAATTCTCTAGCAAAAAGAGAAGTATTTGGACCTGTTGTCCAAACACCAAAGGGTGTAATGCCTGTTGGATATAAGTGGGTATTTGTACGAAAACGTAATGAGAAAAATGAAATTGTGCGATACAAAGCACGGCTTGTCGTACAAGGTTTCCTGCAGAAACCCGGGATTGATTATGAAGAAACATACTCTCCCGTTATGGATGCAATCACATTTAGATTTTTGATTAGTCTGGTTGTAACAAAAGGATTAGAAATGCGGTTAATGGATGTGGTCACTGCATATTTATATGGATCCTTAGACCATGACATATATATGAAAATCCCTGAAGGATATAAGATGCCTGAAGCATCTACAAGTACATCTAGAAATATGTACTCAATCAGACTACAAAGATCTTTATATGGGTTGAAGCAATCCGGACGCATGTGGTATAATCGCTTAAGCGAATATCTATTGAAAGAAGGATTTGAGAATAATCCTATATGCCCATGTGTTTTTACTAAGAAATCAGAATCCGGATTTGTCATTATTGCGGTTTATGTTGATGATTTAAATATTGTGGGAACTCCTGAAGAGATCTCAAAAACCGCTATATATTTAAAGAATGAATTTGAAATGAAAGATCTTGGCAAAACAAAACTTTGTCTCGGCCTGCAGCTTGAGCACTTGCCAAATGGAATTTTTATTCATCAGTCCATGTATACTGAGAAAGTCCTAAAGCATTTTTATATGGACAAATCTCATCCCCAAGTACTCCAATGATTGTTCGAACACTTGATGTGAAGAAAGATCCATTCCGTCCTTGTGATAACGATGAAGAAATTCTTGGTCTTGAAGTACCATATCTCAGTGCAATTGGAGTTTTGATGTATCTTGCAAATTGCACTCGACCAGATATTACATTCTCAGTTAATCTGCTTGCAAGATATAGTTCTGCACCAACTCGAAGGCATTGGAATGGCATTAAACATGTCCTTCGTTACCTTCATGGTACGGTTGATATGGGATTATTTTATCAACGCGGTTCAAGTCCAGAATTGATTGGGTATGCAGATGCAGGTTATCTTTCAGACCCACACAGAGGTAGATCTCAAACTGGATATTTATTTACTTATGGAGATACTGCCATATCATGGAGATCTGTTAAGCAGACACTATCTGCTACTTCTTCAAATCACTCAGAGATCATTGCTATTCATGAAGCAAGTCGAGAGTGTATTTGGTTGAGATCAGTTATTCAACATATCCAGGAAAAGTGTGGACTTCCCATGATCAATAATAGCCCAACAATCTTATATGAAGATAATACTGCTTGTATCACTCAAATCAGAGGAGGATATATCAAAGGTGACAGAACCCAACATATTTCACCAAAATTCTTTTATACTCATGAACTTCAAGAAAAAGGTGAAATTGATGTCAAGCAGATACGATCTAGTGATAATCTGGCAGATTTATTCACAAAGGCGTTACCAACTTCCACATTCAAGAAGATTGTGCATAACATTGGAATGCGAAGACTCAAAGATCTTTTGTCATGCACTTTTCAGGGGGAGTAAATGTGCTGATTGTACTTTTTTTCCTTCGCTGAGGTTTTGTCCCACTGGGTTTTCCTCTGCAAGGTTTTAATGAGGCAATCTTAAAGCACTTGTGGATACATAAGAAGACTGTACTCTTTTTCCTTTGCCATTGGTTTTTCTTCCCACTGGGTTTTTACTTGGCAAGGTTTTAACGAGGCAGATTCCTTATTGGCGGTCATTCAAGGGGGAGTGTAATGAACGAACGAAATACAGCCGCCCCCCTGTTCCACCACTAAATTATGTGAATGACCCCACCACTATTATTTTAAATTCTGCATAGTGACTTGCATAGTGACTTGCATAGTAACTTGCATAGTAATTTCAAAGCCTATAAATAGGGGCTTCAGTTGTAATGAAATTCATAAGAAAATATAGAGAGAGAAAGAAAGTTTCAGTTCTTAAAAGTTTCAGAGAGAATTTCTTATTTCTCTTTTGCAATAGTAGTTCCTTTCTTTAAGTTTCATAACATATATATAATATTCAATACTCCCTAAAAGAAATTGTTTATTAAAACACACTCGAGATCAATTCAAAATTATTCAAAATTATTCATATAAAATTCAAAATTATCTCAAATTATTTCATACAGGAGAGGTTGAAAATCGGTTGAACTCATTTTAAGTGAAAAACAGTCATCCAATTATCTTCCTCCACCTCAGCAATCATACCATAAACACTGTAAATTCCAAGCACTGAATAACCTGAAAAACTTGTAGCTCTTACCCTTCAACGATAGCAAAATGAGATATGTCGTGAGCCTTCAGAACTGATGCTGACCATACTTCCACCGCCAGCATCTGTCGAGTATTTTTTTTTGAAGATACTAATCCTATTCTTGTAGAAGACAAAATGGCTAGGAATAGAGGAATAGTTGAAAAAAAAGAAGAGGCAAAGTATCCAAAAATTAGAACATTATGGTACAAAATCAAGGCGAGAGAGAGACAGAGAGAGATGATGGTATGCAATATCCAAAATGTTAAGGAACTACTAGGAATCCCTCTAATGAAGTAACATGTTGTGTTGGTTGTAACTGGGTTACTATGAAAATCAACTACCAAAAGACACAATGAAAGGCTAATCATATTCGAGGTCTTCCTCCTTATTGTTCCTAACTGAGATGAACATTTTAGATTAGGGTCATGCTCTGGTTCCATCAAAGCATCTAATCCGCCTTTATCAAGAAAAAGGTCAAAAGTCTTATCCATGATCTTGCTTTATGTAATAAAGTTGTGTGTATCCCGCTTCCTTTGCAGCCTTTTCTCTTAATAATCATCTTCATCATTATATTCCAACCACTTTGTTTTTGGTACCAACCATTTTCTCGCCATTTAAACATCCATAATCCCAAACCCAGAAAGTCACTAAAAGTTTAGAAAACGCAATGAGGTAAAAGCCAAGGAAATAAATTCTTCTGCTATTTCTTGATTTTTTTTAGAAATTGTTTCTTGATGTTGTTGCTTGTTAATCTAACATGGCCGAAGCAACAACCTTTTAGAAATGGGAAAGAGAGAGAGGGGCATCGAATTGAAAAAGAGATAAGGGGGGGAGGGGGAAGGGAGTGTCGAAGATAGGATGCACTGCATCTTCAAAATTATTTTCATAGAATTCGTACATGTCACAAGATTATTAATGGGCTGTTATTCACTTAAAATAAGCCCGATTGAGTTCTAAAAAGTTCTATTTCATACATTTTAACCTAGAATATTAAATTTATCTTAATTTAAAAAAATTAAACTCTTCTCAATATGATTCATAAAATGCTATTATTTATAAATCAACTCAACTTGTCTCAACATTCAAATGTAGCTCTCGACTAAAATCAAGAGGAGTCTATTGTTTTAAGATGCAATTTTACGCACACAAGTTTAATAATAAATCTAAATAGATATGAGCAGTGTTATATGTGATTATAATTTTATTTAGAATCTAAAGTATGAAATTTATTTTTTTATTCTTTTAAGATTTTAATTTTAATTATAAATATCATTATTTATATTATATTAATAACTAATATGCAAAGAAATTAGTTTTGTTTTATAACTATATATATTTTTAATTCAGTTAGCGGTTTTCTATGTAGGGCTAGCAGTTGTGTGCATATGTAGTTTGAAAAGACTGATATCTGAATCCTGCTTTCTTCAAGTTTGTTATTTAAAGTATGTCTCCATCAATTTTCCCGGTAGTTATTTGGTCTAAAGTGATATAACAGCTGGCTAGCAATCTCTCCATGAAAGGATAGGTAGAACTTCTATAAAAATTAATCGTTTTTATAAAAAAATATATATATATTTATAACTCGATATATTAATAAATTTTCAGTATTATTGATACAATATTATATATTTTATAATAAAAAAATTTACCGATTAAATAATGTTATTTTAATAATATGAACAGTATATTCTTTATACCATCCAATAGACAAATCAGAATATAATGCAATTTGCAAAAAATTATACCTAGTTGACAAGAACAAAATCAATTTATTATTTATTATTTATTATTTATTATTTTATGATATAATATTAAATGATTCGTTTACAAGTAGAATTAACAAATAATTTTTAATTATTTAATCTCATATTATAAATTAATAATAAAAATTAAGATAAGGAATGGTATGACTGAATTGACAACTTATGCAAAAGTACACAAATTAGGGGAGGGAAGTAGGCATAATATAGACAAGGCACCAATGTTTATGACGCAATTTGGCAGAAAACTTCAAAGGTTTCATAATTTCATTAATTTTGTTTTGATGTGGGTGCTTGGCAAGCGTCAAAAAGAAAGATTTACTCGAGCGACTATGAATGACAGGAATGTTTGGGTAGTGACAAATATTGAAAAGATTTGTAAATATGAGTAAAAAAAAAATAATAGAATATTAAATAATAATAAAAAATAATTAATAATAAAAAAATAGATAAAAATAATAATAAATAATAATAGAATATTATGAAAATATTTGAGAATACCTTATTATTCAAACGTAGCCTTAAATCATGCAGTAGTGATCATTTTGATTTAAGAACTAAAATAGAATATTTTGATATTAATGTGTTTCAGTGTACCATTTTGAAACTCGTTACATATTGTTGCCCAGATGACTAACACAAGAGGGGGTGAATTGAGTTGTATTTTAAAAAAATAACAATTATAAATCAAGTATACAATATAAAATATAAACAAAATATGAAACAGCAATAAATATAAAGAGTAAAGATAAAAGAGAAGCAAACTCAGTATGTTAACGAGGTTCGGCTCCACTGCCTACGTGCTCGCCTCAAGCTACCCCTTGAGGATCCCCAAATTCACTATTCAATCTCCTTTAGGTGGAGATAGAAACCTATTACACCTTTGAGCAGCACCGCTCCAAAGAATCCGTGTAGAACACCCTCTACACTTCCAATCACCTCACACTTGGTGATTTAACTATTTCCCGTATAGAACGCCTTCTACACTTCCAATCACCTCACACTTGGTGATTTAATTATTCCCCGTGTAAAACACATTCTACACACACAATGGTTATACGCACCCTTTTACAAATACAAGAGTTGATAGTAGGTAGCTTATCAAAGTACACTCCTCAATGAGTGAGATAGAAACAATTACAGCGCAAACTATATCTCTCAAAATGAACAAGGGTTAAGGCTCAATGCTTAGAGAAGAGAAAATGAAAGTTTTAAATGAATGTTGTATGCTCTTGGTGTTATTAATGTGAAGCTCTCAAATGATCTATTTATAGGCATATGAGACTTCATATTCAAATTTAAAAAAATTCACATGTCAAAGACATCATCATTTACTTTTCAAAAATTTCAAACCTAATCTTTTTACTTTTTGCATGTGACAAAAGGAGCACACTTTACTTTTCAAAAATTTCAAATCTAATCTTTTACTTTTTACATATGACAAAAGGAGCACACTTTACTTTTCAAAATTTTCAAACAAAGACATCTACCTTTTGCATAAATCAAGAAAAGCATCCATCACTTTTGAAAATATTCAAATAAAACATGCACATGTGAAAGATGACAATCAATCATTTTAATATTTTCAAAATTCAAACCTTTAATCATGTCATGCACATGTGAAATATGACAATCAATCATCTTTCAAAATTTTCAAATTTAATTTTCAAAATATTCATGCACATGTAGAAAATGTATTTTAATGCTTTATGATAAAATATTAATTTTGAGCATTAATCCTAATTCCGAATTTTTAAGAGATTTACAACATTACTCTATGACTTTAATGTGAACTTATTCCCTTCTTGCTCATGCTTGGTTCCTTGATGTGCTTGATTCTATTGTGTGGACAACTTGAGCTTGAGACTCCTTTATTCTTTGAATTCATTTGTTATCATCAAAATCCATATGTAAATTTATAATTACACGAAATTTGAAACCTTGAGTTCAACAATCTCCCCCTTTTTGATGATGACAAATACTTGATAGAACCTGAAGCCTATATTAATACTTAAGCTCCCCCTGAAAATATGCGTTAGTATTTTAAGAAAAATATAAACATGATTCTAGCATATATAACAAGGTAGTATAATACTAGTATAAGACTTCTCCCCCTTTTGGCATCATTAAAAATGAACCGTAATTAGTTTCAGTAAAAAATTTTCCCGTAATAAGTAATAACTAACTAAAACGGTGCGTTAGAGAGTAGAAGTTGGAACCACCCGTGCCCGACAAAACCTGCAAAGGTTGGAGCCGAATTTTATCATCTCGATGCGGAAGAAGATTTAAATCCGCTTGATGTTATTGACGAATTAGATGTTCCAGAGATTTGAAATTGAATAATTAAAATTATCCGTGTCCGACAAAGACAGCAAAAGCTGCAGGCCTAGCTCTGGCAATGCGGTGCGGAGCCATGCATGTCCGACAAAGCCTGCAAATGTTGGAAGTCTAACTCTGAAAATTCGGTGCGGAGCCATGCGTGTCTGACAAAACCTGCAAAGGTTGGAGACCTAGCTCTAGCAGTCGGTGCGAAAGCAGATTCAAATCCGCGTGATATTGTTGAAAAATTAAATATTATCGAGATTTAAAAGTTGTTTAAAAGACCGTTTTCACCTATCGGATACTCAAATAAATTTTCACACTACTCATTGATCCAGTTTCTGTTTATTCAAAACGATAGAATGATTGAGAAAATTTCGTCTAATAATCTTTCAGATTTGAATCAGGAACCGTCTCAACCAGTCATTTTATCTCATGAGGTTGTCAACACCATGATAGAAGCAGAGATGCATTTTTTAAATAGAACTGATTCTGAGGTTGTTACAGCATCAAGAACTCTCAGTGCTCAATATGCTGCCTCTGTTACGACCATGTCTCGGAGATTACTAGCGAGGGCAAATGAGGTTGATCGACTTAACAATCAAATATCTGTTCTGCATCAAAAGCTTGTAAATAAAGGCAGAAGGAATAAGAGGTTAAAGCAAGAAAATAAAGATTTGACGGAATTAGCTCTTGTTTTGAAATTTCAAATAGAGGAATCGGAACGAGTAAGAGTTCAAGCACAGAGTCAACATCAGCAGATAATGGCAGCATTTCACGAGAGAAACAGGGACAATTATAATTAATCTCGTTAGCTTAGTTCGGTAATTTTTGACAATATACATCCGGCATATCTTGTAAGCTTGACTAAGTAAGATTTAAAGAGATGACAGTTTATCTTCTACTTATTTCTATCTTTATAAAAGTAATCCTTAACTTTATATAATCCGCATCAAATCTTCTTCTCATTGTTGTAGTTCATCTTCATTCTCACTTTACAAAATCTTAATGGCTCATCAATTCTCCTTCAGTACTTCTCGTGATCAATCTATTTCTGCATCTGTCGTATGTGCCATGAAGCAGCAAAACATTGATTTGGCTAATAAATCAGATCATGATGCCATTTACGAGCTTGTGGGTCTCAGGACTCAATACTCATCTTCCATTGTTGCTTTTTCCGCTCGGTTGCAGTCCAAAACCCGCGAGATAGAGAAGCTTAATGAGAAGATCGATATTCTTCAACGACTTGTTCAAGAGTCTAACAGAAAAATAGTAGACTTAAAACAACAAAATAAGGATTTAAAATCCTTACTTGCCTCTGCATTTCGATTGCCTAATCCTTTAGACAAGGATGACATGATGATTTATAAGGAGCAAATGCATTTGAATGATGAGGCTAAACGTCTCAAGTTTCTATAGGTCATTTGAGATAATGGAATAAAAATATCTAGCAGATATTCATGGCATGCATAATTCCTATTTCTCTTCTAATCATGCATAGTTTATCTTCAGGTAAGGGTTTTGTGAAAATGTCTGTCAATTGATCATGTGTACTAGTGAATTCTAATACAATATCGCTCTTCTGCACATGATCTCTAACAAAATGATATCTAATTTCAATATGTTTGGTCCGAGAATGTTGTATTGGATTTTTTGAAAGATTTATAGCACTTGTATTATCACATTTGATTGGAATGTGATTGTACATAAGTTTAAAATCCTTAAGTTGTTGCTTCATGTAAAGAACTTGAGCACAACAACTACCCGCAGCAACATATTCTGCCTCAGCAGTAGATAGTGCAACAGAATTTTGTTTTTTACTAAACCAGGAAACTAATGCATGACCTAAGAAGTGACATGTTCCACTAGTGTTTTTTCGATCTATTTTACAGCCAGCATAATCATGTGTAGCTGATTAGATCGAAAGATGTGTATTTAGGGTACCATAACCCTAAGTTAATTGTACCACTAAGATATCTAAGAATGCGCTTAACTGCAATTAAATGTGATTCTTTTGGAGATGATTGAAAGCGTGCACATAAGCACACACTAAATATAATATCTGGTCTATTGGCTGTCAAATATAATAAGCTACCAATCATAACTCGATATACCTTCGAGTCAACTGGTTTACCGGATTCATCTTTATCAAGTTTAGTGGATGGACTCATTGGTGTTCCAGTTTCCTTAGCACATTCCATCCCAAACTTTTTCAGCAATTCTTTAATATATTTTGATTGATTGATGAATGTCCCACTTTTTACTTGTTTAATTTGCAATCCGAGAAAGAATGTAAGCTCTCCCATCATGTTCATTTCAAATTCTTCCTGCATAGTCTTAGCAAAAACTTGGCACATATTTTCATTAGTAGCACCGAATATTATATCATCAACATAAATCTGAATCAAAAGAATATCATCATTTTCATATTTAATGAAAAGAGTTGTATCAATTTTTCCTCTTGAAAAGTCTTTTTCAATCAAGAAACTACTAAGTCTCTCATACCAAGCTCTAGGAGCTTGTTTGAGTCCATATATTGCTTTTGTGAGTTTGAAAACATGATTTGGAGAAATATGATTTTCAAAACCTGGAGGTTGCTCAACATATTTTACCTATTCCCACGAACTTCCCTTTCGAGTTGTCTCCAAATGTCACGTGTCCTTCTTTTTTAGATATAAGATCAAAGAACTTAGTCTTGTCTCCCGTCATGTGTCTTGAACATCCACTATCTAAAAACCATTTATTTTTACCTGTAGAATACTTCATGCATACCTACAAAAGCAATTAAAAACAATTCTTGGTACCCAAGTTCTTTGGGTCATTTATTTATTAGTATTAGAAGAAACAAGATTTTTTGGTATCCATATGACCCTAATAGTCATTGTATGTTTTCTTCTAATAGGACAAGTATGGTAATTATGATAATTTTTATTACAAAAATTACAAATAACATATGACATATTTGAAAATCTTGAGTGATTGTAATAGTATCCTTTTTTAACAAAATTATTTTTATGAAAAGAATTTTGAATATTGGACTTTGATGTAGAATGATTATCAAAGAAGTTTTTATAAGGTTTGTATTTTTGTTTTGGCATATATCTCAAGCCTGCCTTGTCAAAAACACATATTTGACTACCAAGAAGTTTTTCAAAATTTCTTTTTTCCATTCGTAAAGTTTTCAATAATATTTTCTAAAGCAGTTTTCTTTTTCTTCAACTCAAGATTTTCATCTTTCAAAACAATATTTTCTTTTCTTAAAATATCAATTTCGTTTGTTAAAGAAGAATTTTTCTTTTTCAAAGCAGTATACTTGATACCCAATTTTTCAAATTCCTCATATACATCTTCTAAAACATTTTGCAATTCTTCATATGAAGGATCTTCAATATTATCAAGATTTGTTACCTCAATGTCATCTTTAGCCATAAGACAAAGATTTGCTGATTCTCCATTGCTTGCTTCACTATCTGAGCTACTTGAATCATCATCCCATGTAACTTTCATTGCTTTTTTGCCTTTGTTTCGATTTTTCTTTAACAGAGGACAATCTGACTTGATATGACCAGGCTTATTGCATTTATAACAAATTAAAGTGTCATTTTTACCTGAATCTTTCTTGGAAAACTTTTTGAAGGATTTCCTTGGAGGAGTTTTATTTTTCTTTAAGAACCTCTGAATTCTTCTTGTTATCATCGCAAGTTCTTCATCTTTGTCGTCATTTTCTTCATCTTCATCACTTTCACTTTCATATGGAACAGCTTTAAGTGCCAAGCTCTTCTTTGGCTTTCCTTCTTCTTCTCCTCTTTTCAATGTGTACTCATGGGTGATAAGTGACCCGATGAGTTCATTCACTTCGAGCTTCTTGAGGTCTCTAGCTTCAAGAATCGCTGTCACTTTTGATTCCCAACGTTTTGGTAGAGAGTTGAGAATTTTTCTTACTATCTCCACTTTGGAATAAACTTTGCCAAAAGCTGTCAAACTGTTTATGATGGTAAAACGAGCGTGCATACTAGAAATATATTCATCATCATTCATCTTAAACATTTCATATTCATGAGTAAGAATATAAATTTTTGATTCCTTGACTTGAGAAGTTCCTTCATAAGTAACTTCCAAGTTATCCCAAATTTCTTTAGCTGTAGCGCAAGTCATTACTCTATTAAACTCATTACTATTGAGAGCATTATATAATAAATTCATAGCAGTTAAATTCAAAGTATAAAGTCTATCGTCTTCACGATCAAACTTTTCTTCTTCCTTTTTGGCTTTTACTCCATCAACCACTTTTGTTGGAATATAAGGTCCATTTACAATGCATTTCCAGATTTCTCAATCTTGAGCCTGAAGGAATATTCTCATTCTAACTTTCTAGAATGAGTAATTGTCTCCGCAAAAGAGTGGAGGCCGACTGCTAGATTGACCTTTACCAAATGAAGCTGCAATGTTAGCCATAAGATCTTACCTCAAAAGATAGTTAATCTTATAACAGAGCTCTAGCTCTGATACCAATTGTTGTCCAGATGACTAACACAAGAGGGGGGGTGAATTGAGTTGTATTTAAAAAAAATAACAATTATAAATCAAGTATACAATATAAAATATAAACAAAATATGAAACAACAATAAATATAAAGAGTAAAGGTAAAAGAGAAGCAAACTCAGTATGTTACGAGGTTCGGCCCCACTGCCTACGTGCTCGCCTCAAGCTACCCTTTGAGGATCCCCAAATCCACTATTCAATCTCTTTTAGGTAGAGATAGAAACCTATTACACCTTTGAGCAGCATCGCTCCAAAGAATCCGTGTAGAACACCCTCTACACTTCCAATCACCTCACACTTGGTGATTTAACTATTCCCCGTGTAGAACACCTTCTACACTTCCAATCACCTCACAGTTGGTGATTTAACTATTCCCCGTGTAAAACACCTTCTACATATACAAGGGTTATACGCACCCTTTTACAAATACAAGAGTTGATAGTGGGTAGACTATCAAAGTACACTCCTCAATGAGTGAGATAGAAACAATACAGCGCAAACTATATCTCTCAAAATGAACAAGGGTTAAGGCTCAATGCTTAGAGAAAAGAGAATGAAAGTTTTGAATGAATGTTGTATGCTCTTGGTGTTATCAATATGAAGCTCTCAAATGATCTATTTATAGGCATATGAGACTTCATATTCAAATTTAAAAAAATTCACATGTCAAAGACATCATCATTCACTTGTCAAAAATTTCAAACTTAATCTTTTTACTTTTTGCATGTGACAAAAGGAGTACACTTTACTTTTCAAAAATTTCAAATCAAATCTTTTACTTTTTGCATATGACAAAAGGAGCACACTTTACTTTTCAAAATTTTCAAACAAAGACATCTACCTTTTACATAAATCAAGAAAAGCATCCATCACTTTTGAAAATATTCAAATAAAACATGCACATGTGAAAGATGACAATCAATCATCTTAATATTTTCAAAATTCAAACCTTTAATCATGTCATGCACATGTGAAAGATGACAATCAATCATCTTTCAAAATTTTCAAATTTAATTTTTAAAATATTCATGCATATGTGGAAAATGTATTTTAATGCGTTATGATAAAATATTAATTTTGAGCCTTAATCCTAATTTCGAATTTTTAAGAGATTTACAACATTACTCTATGGCTTTAATGTGAACTTGTTCCCTTCTTGCTCATGCTTGATTCCTTGATATGCTTGATTCTATTGTGTGGACAACTTGAGTTTGAGACTTCTTTATTCTTTGAATTCATTTGTTATCATCAAAATCCATGTGTAAATTTATAATTACACGAAACTTGAAACTTTGGATTCAACACACACACACACACACACATATATATCTATATACTAGATAAAAGTAACGTGCAAAGCACGTTTATTTAGTTTAATTTCTAACAAAAATTAGAAGATTATTCATAATTAAATGGATGATAAATAAATACACGTTTTCATATGTTATAAAAGAAAAATTAATAAAAACAATAAGATAGTCTCATAAATAAACATAACCTATAATTTTATCAAATTTATTTGAGATAATTTTGATTGAAATTTAATAAAAGATTCGTTCAAAATATTATATTTTTATAATTCTAAGACGATGATCTAATATTTGTGTCATTTTGCACAGTCTCAAAAGAGAGGACATTAAAATACCTATGTTTTTAGTCTTTAAATTTTTCTAGATCTACATAAACTTGAATCATCCACAGTTTTTTTAGTTATGTGATTATTTTTAAGAAATAATATAATTTAAAAAAAAAATAAATTATATAGTTTATAATTTATATAAAAGAATGTTATATTATAACTTATAACATAAAATTTTAATCTTAAATATGTAAATTTATTAGATCATATATATTTCAATTAAATATCAAACATATATAATATATTAATTATATTTATTGTCTATTATTATCAATTTAATATAATTATAGTTAATTGTATATACTGTATATTTATCATCTCAAAAAATAAATAAATAATACATTCATTTTAAAATTATAAAATATTTTTTAAAGAATGAAATTATTAATCATATTAATAGGAATAAATTTTTATGAATAAAATTAAACTCTCTAACGTATAAATTAACATCTCTAAGTGATGATTGTATTGTTATATTGTTATGAATGGTTTATTTATATATATTGTTATATATTCTATACTATTATTATGTTATTCTATACTATTATTATTATTCTATATTTATTTTATATAAAAAAAAGTTTTAAATGAAAAGTTTATCATTATAGAAAATTAAAGTAGTGTAATTAAATTTAATGTCAATAATATTATTTTGGTAATTAATAGAATTAATGGATTGTATTTAAAATAATATTTCTCATTAAATGCAGTATTTATTTTAACAAAAATGGATGGAAAATGTTAACTTTAACAGAAAAAATAAAATTTTCCGTTAAAACAAGATTTTTCGTTAAATAGCCACTTTATATATATAAAGATATAATAACTAATGAAATAAATTTATGTATATGTAAGTGTGTATTATGTATATTGTTAAAGAATAAATTTTATATTGTTTAGGAATAAGGTCTTGGGCATACTTATAAATAATGTGCAAACATCTCTTGTTGAACTGGTTTTAGAGATAAATTAAGTCCATGAATTTCTACATGGTATCAGAGCCTACTACAAGACGAATGAGAATCCAAACTACTTATCTCATGACAAGGACCAAAAAAATTACTAACTTGCCTGTGAGAAATTGTGTTGAGAAATAAATTACATATTGCATGTGGACAAAGTCTTGGACATACTTATAAATAATGTGCAAACCTCTCTTATTAAATTAGTTTTATGAGATGAGTTAGGCTCATGAATTTATATATATATTTGTATGTATGTGAAATAATTGAAAATTTACATAACAAAATATATTAAAAATATTTAAAAAAAAGTAGAGGCATCGGTGTTAAAATATATTATGAAAAAATCACAAACTTGAGTTGTGACACACAGAAAGTTAAAGAGAAAAAATAAAAGAGTAAAAAAATTATTAAAAAAATAATGAAATATAAAAAAGAGACCTAGAATGAGATGATGTATTTAAAGTTATAAAAAATATAAGATAATATAAATGCTTTTAGATTTTAAAATTACAATAATATCATTTAAATTTAAAATTTAAAAGATGTTATTCAAACTAAATAAAATTGCAAAAAAACTTTTTTTTTTTTTTTGGAATGGAAACCTCATGATTTCATTAAAAGATCAGCCTTGTTCATTGTTACACAATTTTTCAATTTGCACAGTATGAACAATTTCAAAAGGGCCTTCCTCTATCCAAATCTTTTCCATAGGAAAATTGAATGCTAATTTTGCTAAAAGATGAGCTACTACATTAGCCTCTTTATGAATGAAATTTACTTTCCTAAAAGCACCAGCATTAAGCCATCTCCATACCTCTTCCACCATATTACCATTTGTTGTGTACAACTCCTCTCTACTATTAGCTGCCTTAACTATGACTTGAGCATCCCCTTCAAGAATAACCTTGCTAAATCCCAGCTCATTGCACAGGTACATTACTCTTCTCAGCGCTAGTGCTTCCCTCATTGCTGCATCTTGTATACAGTCTACCACAGTGCAAAGTGCTGTCATTATTTCCCTTCCTCATCCCTTACTATCACACCTAATCCCACTTGCTTCTTCTCCACATTCCATGATGCATCCCAATTAGCTTTAACCCAATGTCTTGCTAGTTTACACCAAAGCGCATTTTGATCACATGTTACATGTTGGTTTCGCAGCACACCCCTCCTTGATTGAGTTTCAATGTACTCCTTGTAGCATTCCATAGCTGAATTCATCACTCTCTTAGGTTCTAAAAATTTTTCTTCAAAAACCCAACTATTTCTCCTCATCCAAATTCTTCTCATTATATAAGCAATTTGCTCAGTATTCTACTGTTTCAATTTAAGTACAAATTCCTTCCATAACTCAATAAATGGCTTCTCAAAGCAGCTCCACTTTTGGACTGGACTAGATGTTTCAGACCATATATCAGAGGAGGCTGGACACCACCACAATGCATGGGTTATTGTTTCTGGCTCCCGTTTACATATTGGACACAAATTATCATCCAAAATGTTCTTTTTCCAAAGATTTACACACGTACGCAGCAAGTTCCGGCACGCCTTCCATATAAACATCTTCACACTTGGCTGTATCTTCAGCTTCCAAATAGATTTCCAGGTTTGGTCTTCAGATCTTCTAGATGATTCCCCTTCATTTTTATTTCCCCTTGATTGCTCAAGATAATAAGCAGTCTTAACACTAAATTTTTCATCTTTTGAAGCTCCCCAAACTCTCTTATTTGGTAGCAAGATACCCCCCAACTGAATACCTCTTATTAAAACAATTTCCTCTTCAGAAAATAATTCCTTAAGCAGATCCTGCTTCCATGTTTTTTCCTCTACATTTATTAGGCAGCTCACTTTTGAATTCCTATCCATATCCCTAGCAGGTGATAGAATTCTAGGATAATATTCACATGGCAGCCATTTGTCTCCCCATATGTTTACCTTTTTTCCATCACCCAATCTCCAAGCCATTCATTCTCTAATTAGGTCTAAGGAAGACCATAGGCTTCTTCATACATAGGAAGGTCTTCTACCCAACTTAGCTTGCAGCAGCTCCCCATTTTTGTAATACTTTTGTATCATTATCATAGCCATAAGAGATGACGGTTTCACCAAGAGATTCCAACACTGTTTTGCAAGCATGGCAGTGTTGAAATGTTGTAGATCCTTGAATCCTAGTCCACCTCTATTTTTACTCTCACTCATTTTCAGCCAACTTCTCCAATGTATTTTCTTCTCACATTTCCTTTGCCCCCACCAAAAACTTGCCATTATAGAATTAATCTTTGTGCATAGCTTTCTTGGGATTAGAAATACACTCATAGCAAAAGTGGGTATTGCTTGTGCTACTGCCTTTAGGAGGATTTCTTTCCCTGCTTGAGATAGGAAAGTGTTTTTCCAGCTACTCAACTTTTCCCATATCCTCTCTTTGAGACCTCTAAATGTATCAAACTTTCATCTACCAACCATAGATGGCAATCCCTGGTATTTCTCATCATTGGAGCAATCATTTACTCCAAAAACCTCTTTAATACCTTGCTTTACAGCCTCCTTAGTATTAGAACTAAAGAATAAGGCAGACTTCTATACATTTAGACATTGTCCCGAAGCTTTCTCATAAGTATTCAACACATCTTTAATACAATTCCATTCGGAAACTCTAGCTCTTCCAAAAATTAAACAGTCATTAGCAAATAATAGATGGTTCACTTTTAAAACCCATTTTACAGCAGCAACCCCCTTCAGAGACCCCACAGCTTCCGCTCCATTTAATAGCGAAGTTAACCCTTCAGTACAGAGGATAAATAGGTAAGGGGAGATGGAGTTCCTTGCCTAAGACCTTTACTAGGCTTGAATCACTTCCCAGCTGTTCCATTAACTAAAATCGAGTAGAACACTCTGAAGTCACACATTTCATTATCCATCCAATCCACCTATTCCCGAAGCCCATTCTCACCATAACTTCTCTTAAATAGGCCCATTCTATTCTGTCATATGCCTTTGACATATCTAATTTTAAAGCCATGCAACCGTTTCTCCCATTCATCCTTGTCTTCATAGTATAGAGAATTTCATATGCAATCATAACATTATCAGTGATAAGTCTACCCGAAATGAAAGCAGTTTGATTATTAGAAATAATATCAGGCAGTATCACTTTGGGTCTATTAGCCAAGACTTTAGAAATCAGTTTGTAGAAAATATTACACAAACTAATAGGTTTAAAGTCATTAGCCTTAGTGGGAGAAGGAATCTTTGGAATAAGAGCAATAAAAGTTTTGTAAACACTGCTATCCATTTCCAAATCCCTGTTCAAAAAATTCAAAATGGCATGGGTGACATCCTGACCTACAACACTCCAGTAAACTTTGTAAAATCCAGCTCCATATCCATAAGGGCCAGGAGCTTTAAGAGACTCCATTTGACTTAGAGCCACCTCAATCTCATTGCTGGCAAAAATACTATTAAACGGTTCGAAATAGGCCAAAATGGGTCAAAATTTAAAACAAAATGGAATGAAAATAAATGTACCAGCCACTATAGTCTATACCAAAAAAAAAAAAAAAAATCTAACCAAATGGGATACAATTCAAAACTAGGAGGAAAAGTACACCTAAGAACCATGATGGTTGTTCGCATGCAAATGTGATATTCAACTTAATTAGCAGTAATAATATTCTATCATAAACTAAATAAAGCATATTGTCTTTCTCCTCCTCGATGCATTGATTAATGCATAGCCATCTTATTGCCTGCCATGCCAATTTTTATTTTTATTTTTTAATGTAAGTCGATATAAATCTCTCCAAAAATTAAAATTATAGATGTAAGTCGATAAGGAGAACATATTACACAGTTGGTATGACAAGATTTAATTTATAAGATAATTTAATTTTGAATTTATTTTATTAATCAAATCATACTTTTAAACACATTAGAGCATTTCCAATCGAGTAGCTCAATAACATCTTTTTGTAAAATATAGTTCAAAGTGTCAAAAAATGCACTCCATTAGACTCTTTAAATTAAAAAAAAAATTATGAAAATATGAACAATATTTGTGCTACATGTAGCGCAATAATGTTCATCTTCAAATAATATATATATTTTTTATTTATTTGGTAGCAGATCGTCTTCAATCTCGTCGTGGTTATCTTCAAGCTTCAACTCACTGTCGGCCACCACTAACCATACCGCTGGCATCACCGACATTTCTTCACGTCGGCGACGAAGCCCTAGTGTTACCAGCTCCAACGACCCAGTCATCTCCCATGCGAAAATCGAACACTGAAAATAGGTTTCGGACTTCATAGATTTCATTCGACTCACTGTCGGCCACCACTAGCCATACCGCTGGCATCCCTTCACGTTGGCGACCAACCCTTAGCAATTCTAGCTCCGGCAACGGCAATGTCGACTCCCACGCACAACTTTTGGGGTTTAGCAACACTTTTCACGTGTTTGGAATTCGGCCATTTCTAGATTTTTAAAAAAAAAAATTTGTAAAATAAATATAATTAAAATAAAATATGAATATTTTAAAATATATAAAGAAAAAATAGAGATGCTGATGGATGATGTATTGTAAAAGTGAGTAGCTAAAATAAAAAAGTGAATTTTTGATAGTCAATTTTAAAAGAAAAATAGTTATTCCATTGTAAATGTTCTTATAAAAAAAAACTATTTATTTGCAGTCAGTTAATTTTAGTCAAATAACTATTTACAATCAAAACAAATTACAAATAATCTTTTTATTGTAAATAATTAATAACAAAAATCTATTTTTAAGTGTAAAAAATTTACCATCCACAAGTATATTTATCTATAATGACTATTATATTACATGAATATTGAATTGCATGGGTCATCTAGTCTCTAGCATTTGATGGAACAAATGCCCACCCAATGCTATCTATATAATTAATGTCACTTTCCATTTGTGTACCTCTCCAATAACATTTGTGTAGACTCTAAACCTAAAAAGGGGAAAAAAACTAAAGGTAACATGATTTTTTATGCAGTAATTTTCTTTTTTAGCATATTGTCCCAGAATAGGCCAAAATATGTCCATTGCTTATGATGACTTACCATATATATATAGTACTTCAGAGTCTCAGACTATTTTCATCAATGATTTCCTGAATAAATAATGTGACTAAATATCAACTCTAACATCTTTACATGGTTTCTCCTCAAACTCACAAAATAATAAATAAAAGAAGTTAGGTTTCTAATTATATTTAATTGATACGATATTATATTAATTATTATATGACTTTTAACAAAAATCTCTCGTTTTATCCGGCCTTCTTAATTACTTACATATATATTTTTAGTTCTTATTGCAGATGCTTAAATCAATTAAATGCTTAAATTAAAATCTGTATATTTCTTTTGAAAAATGATAATAATTATTAGCAAATAAATAAAAATAAAAATGATAGAAAGTATCCACACTTAAGATAGTCCCTTTACATGAATAGTATATGATACTGTTTATGTACTGTTCATGTGAAAGAGAATATGTTGAATGTAGATATTCCTAGAATTTCTCAAATAGAAAAGAATGCATACCTGACATACGTGATAAAGACCCAACGCATGCACTTTGAACAATTATGAAATTCCAAGTTGCTACAGTGGCATGATGGGTGAGGCAGCACATTTGACACGTGGACAAATAGACAAATGCCGTGATGGAGACTCACTTCAACCGTTAAAACTTGACTTATGTACATTTTTACCAAACCAGCTAGCCGTTTGAAGAAGAAAGCGACATGTTTGAAACTTTGGTGTAAAAGCCAAACATGAATATTGCTGTATCTAAATTATAAGCTGTGTCCTCAATTAGTCAGATCATTTTGAAATTTTCCATAAAATAATAGGTCAGATCAATTGAGTGAATTTCACGCTTGGGTGTAATTACATACAAAAAAGAATATTTATTACAAATTATTTATGATTATTTACGATTAAAATAAACTCATTTTAATAAAAAAAATAATTATTTTAATAAAAAAAAGTTAATCTCAAATAAATAATTTTTTATAGTATGAAATTTGCTAATTATAAGCTTGTGTGTAAATGTATATTTATTATAAGATCTATTACCATTATAAATTGACGCAATAATTAAGCTTTGAATTATAGATGTATTTGATATATCAAATATAAACAGACTTGTAAATAGATTTTTTTTTTCTGAATTATTATATGCTTTAGGAAGATTCAAACTAAGTTAATAATTATTAGATATGGAAATTAACTTTTGAATACCATCTTTCAAAAAATAAAAATAAAAAACTTTTGAATATTAAGTTACAACTCATTTATGGCTTAACACTTTGAACTATCAATTTTATTATATTCAATTGTTGAGTTACATATCAAAATTTATTATTTTAATGTAAATAATAAAACTATTGTTCATGTGATCATGAGGGGTCTACATGGAGGGAAACACTTCCAAGATAGTGTGGGAATCCTTGGCATAGAAATTTGCTTCTCACTCCAGGTCACAAAAGTTGCTCCAATCAAGTGCCAGTTGTAAAGTCTTCATCTAGGATCCATGTCATATTTGATTATTTAAATTTTGCTATATTGTTGCAAATTAGACTACTGATGTGGAAAACTAATTGGGGATGATTATTTGATTTCATTAGCTGTGAGTGGCCAAAACCCGTCATTTAATCCATTTGTTACCTTCATCTTTTCTGCTACTTCAGATCACACTTTTTGAGTATAAAAATAAACTCATAAAATAATATGATTTATTGTGATATTTCAGATTATAAAATTATTTTAATTATAAAGTAAATTTAATAAATTACACGAAATTACGCCAATTTATAAATTTATTTATAAGCAATCCTTTTGGATTTGGCCCAATCCAAACCTTCTAATTCTAGCTGTCAGCCAAAGCAGCAATCTACAACTCCAACAATCCATCTGAGTCTAAATAATATTGCCCTCCCCCAAAGAATTCATCTCAAATACTAGTCTAATTTGTGGTAGTTTCAGTCATCAAAGCATTGTGTTTTTACAACACTCTTGGTTCAATCAAATGCAATTTACAGAGTGTCAACAATGGTTTTGCTAATTCTAGGGCTAATGTTCACATTATTGTGCACTATAAAAAAATTACTTATTTGCAATTAGTTAATTCTAGCCAAATGACTACTTACAGTTAAATTAATCACAAATAACTTTTTCGTCGCAATTAATTAATTATAAAAGTCCATTTTTCTTGTAGCATGTTGAATTGGAGAATTTTACACGTCAACAACCTTTTATTAATGGCAATTAAGTCATTTAGTGGTTGCAAACCCTATGTTTGATCTCCGATGAGTTCTCAATATTTATTTAGTTGTTTTCATTACAAGATAGAATCATATGTATTTGTGTGTTTTATAAAGATAAATTATCTTATTGATTACTTATTTTCTAGCAAGACTAGACAACTTCAAATTGATGGAGGAGGTGAATCCACTTTTTTTTTTAACTTAATTTAGGGACAAAAGAAAAAATAAAATTATCTTTATATGTTAGATTAGGAGCTCTCTTAGTACAACTTTTGACTGTCAGTAATAGTTGGATGTTGGTTTTGGGCTTGGGTTGTTGTGAGGCTCGTTGGGCATCTTTCTCGAGGGGGACCATCGATGCTCATGTTTGAGAGATGAATGAGATAAATACATATAAAATGAAGTGGGTCCAGCCCATTGAGAGCTTATCGACAATAAGATATAAGATAAGAAAAAATTAAAATAAGGTGACAATAAGACGAGAAAAATATAAAATCAAGAAATAAAATAAGGAAGAAATAAAATTAAAAGAGGCTGATTCTTATAAAAAGATAAAGACGACATAAGATAAATAAGATTCAACTACTATAAAGAAAGGAAAGAAACATATATATAGTGACGATTGTCCATTGCTTGGAGCTAGGCCTGTTCATTTAGGCCGGGTTTTACCCAATCCGGCCTTGAATTTTTTTTTATTTTTTAATAATTTTGTCACTTCACATAAGAGATTCAAGAAAATTACTCATCATTCAACCTTGTATTCCAGATCTGGAATCCGATAAACATGTCTAACTGAAGCTTTTCAGTGTATAAGTTGGACGCAGATGAGCTACTTTTTTAGAGTTTGATGAGTTGGCACATACTTTTGCAACATATCACTTGTAAATTGGTCATGATGCCATACCACCTTACAATTTGTATTTGATTAAGAATTTCTAAAAATCCCTTCTAAAGGTAATGGTATATTTTGAGGAGGTGATCAATTTGATTCTTATGTCCTAAAATCTTTGGAAATTCTTGATCATATGAAGCCTCCTTTGGTTTAAAATTAGTGAATTAAATTGATCAATTGTTCTAGAATAAGAACTTCATTATATTCCATAAGACGAAATTACAATTATGACTTAAATACAAGAAAAAATTTAGATTAAAACCAACTACTTTACTGATTAGGGTGCTTCCATGCATAAATAAAATTTGTGGCGGACATTGTCTAACTTCTAAATACTTTCACGAGATAAGACCATTAGAGAATTTAATATCGATTTTTCAGAGAGTGAGACACTTTGAATAAACAGAGATAACCAAACAAATAACCCAAATCTCATCCATCAAAAGGGGGTGGGGAGCAACGCCCAATTTCTTCCAAAATAAGAGAGGGACAAAACCTAACTCCTCTAAAGAGGAGTGGGACAACTAAATAAATTAATTTTTTTTTTATTAATACAAAAACAAACAAGCTGCACCAACTAAAAAACAACCAAATAACTGAAAAAATAAACAGCAAACAAAGCTTCAAAGAAGGTGGTAATGGCATGTGACGGTCATGCGCCATGATTGGAGAGTTCTCCTATTCGATCATGAGACCGTTGGCACTGTTGAGTTCAGAAGACAACATGGATGGCGGCAACTGGCTCACTGAGTAAGGCGTGTGGGAATAACTCGCATTGGACTACTTGCGCGTGTTGAAACACACACCGATGCTAACGACTAACTCTCTAGTAGGCTTGTAGATCGGCGACTAAGGAACCCCTAGCGAAAAGCGTGGTGGACGCAGGCTAGTAGAAAGGGATGTGAGCCACATCCTGACCTGCAACACAAAAAAACAAACGAAAACCAACAATAACAAAAAATGAAAGAGAAAACAAAGGAAAGAAAGAGGAGCGGGAGGAAAAGAAATGAAGAACCCCAATCTACACCGTAGAGGAAAAGAAAGAAAGAAAAACTAAACAAAGAAAAATTAAAGGAAAGAATGACAGGAAATGAAGCCGGAAAGAGAAAGGGAGGGGGACATAAGGGAGAGAGGGAGGAGTCTCAAAAGTGTTTTCAGGTAGGGAGGAGGACATTCTCTCACTTGAATTTTCAGAAAAGTCTTAGTATAATCCCATTTTGGCATTGGATGTTCCAATTTTTCACCTTTTATCATCACCAATGTTCTCTTTAATAGGATATCAAGCTCTTGTGACTTCTCATACTTAGAAGTCACGAGAGCTTGATTTATACTTTGATTTGCTTTGGTTTGTGGTAAGATACCATCTCCATTTTGGTCTTAGTGCTCATTTGACGTTTAGAATATTTTAAAATATTTGTTAATAATAGTAAAATAATTTAACTTAAGATTTTTATAAAGTCAAGAAATTGTTTGAATATATCTTTTAATTAATATTTTTTATTTAATATTGAATAAATTGTATTATTTTTTGTGTTTTATTTAAAAGTTTAGAAATTTATGTTAAGTTTGATTTTTGGATATTTATTAAATAATAATTACATTTAAAATTATTTTATATTAATGTTTAAAAATGAAAATTTTGAAAATACTCATCATCGTTAGATCACACATAACTTTTTAATTTTTAATTTTTTTAATTTTTATCTCTAACTAAATATATAGACAATGAAGGAAAACTAAAAAAATTCAATTAATTTAAGAATAAAAAATTAAAATAAGTTTTTTTAAAATTAATATATAATGATAAATAGCAAAATATTGTATAACAGGTGGATGACCACCATTGGACTACATATGATTTGTTGTTAACCACGTTTTAAAAGAGTGAATAAGCACCCCACTTAATAAGACATGCATGCTCCACCTCAATTGTATTATCGCATGTAAGCCGAAATTCATTTCGGCGATTCACACTCAGTTTAACCTCTATATATATAGTTATGGTCATTTGTATAAGATGTATTTTGATATTTGAGAAAATAAGTTTTGATTCCTCAAGAAACAAAAGAGTTTTAGATATTTTCGCTTATAATTCTCTTACAATAGTAGTTTCCTTTTAGTGTTATAACACGTTATCAGTATGAAGTTCTACCAATTCTGAAACTAGTGGTCTTGTACTTTAAGTAAGTTTTTCAATATATTATTTGCAGTCCTCGAGATGAATATAAAAATGTAATATTACTGAATATTACTTGATAAAATTCTGTTTTTATTCTCATGATCATGTGAACATATTTTTTAGATCCACATATTTATTTTCGTGATTCATATATGCTGAAAATGTTAAATCTTACAAAATTAAAATTTGTTATTATTGAAATTTCTGAAAAAAGTTATTTATCTTGGATCATTGATGAGATTCATTTGGATATGATGAATTTGGAAGATACAATCAAAGAAGAAAATCACGCGTCACTGCAAGACCATGCTGTGTATCTCACGGTGAAAAAATTCTCTTATTTTGTGAAATGATTTAAGAGAGAAATATTGGCACCAGAAGATGTAATCTTCCTAAAAGCTCATTATGACTTATTGCACATAAAATTGCAAGATTTAAAGAGTGATAGTGAATATAACTCTGCACTCTTTAAAATCAACTTAATATTAAAATTATACAATGAGAAAGTCACTGATGATTATATGTTAGAGAAAACATATATTATTTTTCATGTCTTGAATGTGCTCCTGTAGCAGCAGTATCGAAAGTGAAAGTTCAACAAATATTCTGAACTTTTATTTTATTTTCTAATAATTGAACTAAATAATGAGTTTTTATTAAGAAACCATCAGTCACGTCCTACTGGTTCAACATTATTTCCTGAAGTGAATAATACTGGATTTACATCATTCTTAGAAGCGAATGATGCATCCTTTCGAAGAAATAGGTGGCACAGACATGATAGAAAAATTATAAAAGTGTGAGTTCCAGAAGAAACAACACTAAAGAGGATAATAATATAAATATATCATATTACCAGAAATGATCAAACTCAGAGAAAAGGATAAAAATTTTTAGAATAATTCTTCATAAAAAGATAAAGATGTTTGTCATAGATATGGTATAACTGAACATTGGTCACATACATGTTGTATGGCCAAATATTTGATTCACTTATACTAAGTTTTTATATATATTATAGTAAAACTTTTTAATATTTTATTATATTTTAAAATAATAAAAAGTCGGTGCCTGGAGTAAGATAATAAATTACTTGTAAAAATAAAACCCTATCTGAATTTGATTTTTTTACAAATGAATGTAAATCAAAAATTCAGAAGATTATCTATTTGTAAAGTGTTGCAAATCAATTACCGGATGTATTTACAGATACTAAAAGTGTTGTAAAATCATATATTACTGTTGTTAATGCTTAAACAAGAATTGAAGTCCCTGAATGACAAGTTGTCAAAACAACAATAGGTTAGTCTAAGACACGCTTGAAGTTTCGAAGACCTATTGGTGCAAAAGAGAAAAACAAAAGGAAAAGAAATTGGTGCTCCTGAAGAGACCGTACCCACAAACATAAGTAATAAGATCTATCCAAACTTTATGTACAAAATAGAAACTCTTGAAGAGTATAATTATTCTGGAAAAAAAAACTCTTGAAGAGTACCTCCTGAAGAGGTGTTTCATGAAATGTTTCCCCCTGAAGAGGAATATGTACCTGAAAATAATGAGATCTCAATACATTTCATGAGTACTGGATAAATTTTGGATAGAGACAAAACTGTTGTCGATAACATATTTTCATATAAGATGACCATTGACATTATCAGAATTAATGAAGAAAGTGAGTCAAAAATAGTTAAAGAATGTTGACATATAAATGATTGGCCAAAATGAAAAGCAGTTATTGAAACTGAATTAAATTCGCTAACAAAGCGAGAGGTATTTGGACCTATTGTCCAAACACCAAAGGGTGTAATGCCTGTTGGATATATATGGGTATTTGTATGAAAACATAATGAGAAAAATAAAATTGTGGGGTACAAAGTACGACTTGTCGCATAAAGTTTCCTGTAGAAACCTATAATTGATTATGGGGAAACATATTCCTCTGTTATGGATGTAATCACATTTAGATTTTTAATTAGTTTGATAGTTACAAAATGATTGGATATGTGGTTGATAGATATGGTCAATGCATATTTATATGGATCATTAAATCATAACATATATATGAAAATTCCCGAATGCCTAAAGCATTTACAAGTACATATAGAAATATGTATTTTATCAAACTTCAAATATTTTTATATGGGTTAAAACAATCCGGACGCATGTGGTATAATCGACTTAGCGATTATCTAATAAAAGAATGATTTGAGAATAATCTTATATGTCCATATGTTTTTATCAGAACCCGGATTTACCATTATTGCAGTTTACGACATTACATTGATGATTTATCTTGTTAGAACTTCTGAAGCGATCATAAAATTGCTATATATTTAAAGAATAAATTTGAAAAAGAAAAATTTATTATTCAAATACTAGATGACTTATAAAAACTTGAGATTTTTAGCCTCATTTCTCAGATGCATTTGCTTTTCATAAATCAACATATCATTCTTATCTAAAGAATTAAGCAGTCGAAATGAAGAGGCAATTAATAATTTTAAATCCTTATTTTGTTGCTTTAATTCTACAATTTTATTGTTAGACTCTTGAACAAGTTATTGAAGTACATCGATCACAATTTTAAATACCGTTTCATACCGGTCAGTACGACCAAAATACGTTGTACCGGCCGGTTGATCGGTACAGAAAAACATATATTTTGTTTCGCCTAATTTTTCAGCCGGTATCGGATTTTGGGATTCTTTTTTTTTTTTTAATTTTTTAAGTAGTTTTTTTTATATAGATTTGTATTTTTTTTTCCTTTATATATATATAAAATGTATATTTTGTTTGTATAATTATAAAACGATTAATAATTTTATCTTTTTATAATTTATGTGTGTATGTATAATTTATTTTTATATAAACTATTTCGAAACGGTAGATAAAACGGTATCGGTATCAAAATATTTCGTTTTAGTGGCTTGACCGGTAAGCTCATCGGTACGGTATTCAAAACATTGACATCGATTTTCTTATTAAACTTTTCAATTTCATGAGTTTTGGACTGCAACCGAGTGAAAAATAAGACAATAGATGATGAGTATCGAGTTTCGAGACTCACAAGTTCATATATGACATCATGATCTGACTTATTAGTCAGATAATTTTCGTGTTACATCATGGCACATGCGATAGATACAGAAACAGTTTGTAACTGAAGTGAATAATACCTCGTATATTGATCATAAGAAATATTGAAAGGTAACTAATGAGGCATTGAAAATTTGTAAAATTAGAATGTAAATTAATTGCAAAGATGAGAAGAAGATTTGATACGAATTAGATAAAACTGAAAACTGCTCTTACAAAGATGGAAATAAGAACAAGACAAAATATCATTTTTTCAAATCTCACTTAGACAATATTATAAGATATGCTGGATGTATATTTTCAAAAGTCAGAAAAATAAATTACAGTTATCCCTATTTTTTTTGTAAATATTGAACCTCTGCTGTTAGCTACTATTGTTGATTTTGTATTTGAGTTCTATCTTGTTCTAACTCTTCTATTCGTGGTTTCAGGTCACGAGAATACCAATCTGCAAACTTCTTTAACTTTTTGTTTTCTTGTCTTAATTTTTTATTCTTTCTTTTTTTAATTGTAAGCTTTTGATACATTTCAGATATTTGATTATTAAGATAATCAATCTCATTTGTTCTCGCCAGTAGCTTCTGAGACATGATTGTAATAGAGACAACATATTAACCAGTGAACACTGAGATTTTTGATACTGCAACAATTTCAGGATTAGTTTTACTAGAAAGATGTATTTCTGTTCCTATTATGGTATTAACAGTCTCAAAAGTAAAAATGAGTGGTTAAGGTGTAAAAGATTATTGGTTCAAATCTGGAACATTCACAAAATAATTTCTCTCTGCCATAGTATCGTTCTGGATGAATAACAATTGGATCAATGATGAATATGAGATCTTGCGTGAATATCCGATGGGTGAAAATGATCATCTTTAAATAGCAATTCAGAACTTTCAAATCTTCTCAAAGATTTCATTTGTCAACAATATCAAGCGGATTTGAATTTCCTTCTGCACCGAATCGATAGAACTAGACCTCATGCTTTTATAGTTTTTGTCGAATATTAGTGGTTCTCAATGATCATTTTTGATATGCATGTTTTCCCTAATAATGTCAAGAGGGGAAGCTATTTTAAATGAGAATATTAACGTGTTCCCTCTAATGCATTTTTAATTATTACTTGAAAAACTAACGCATTTGCTTAGGGGAAGTTTAAGTATTACTGCAGGTATTAGATTTCTACTAAATCTATCAAGCAAACATTATCTGCCACATTTTCAAATCACTTAAAGATAATTGCAATTCATGAAACAAGTTAGAGTATATTTGATTGAGATCAGCGATTCTACATATTCAAGAAAAGTGCGATCTTTCCATAATCAATGATAGCCCAATAATTTTATACGAAGATAATGCTGTTTGTATCATTCAAATCAGAGGATGATATATCAAATATATAATCAAGTGATAATCTGACAGATTTATTCACGAAAGTATTACCAATTCCGACATTTAAGAAAATTGTACAGAACATTGGAATGCAAAAACTTACAGATTTATTGTCATGCACTTTTCAGGGGAGTAAATGTCTCGAAAACTTGTGCTGATTGTACTCTTTTTCCTTTGCTGAAGTTTTGTCCCATTGAGTTTTTTTTTGCAAGATTTTAATGAGATAATCTTAAAGTACTTGATGGTACATAAGAATACTGTACTCCTTTTCCTTCGCCATTGATTTTTCTTTCCACTGATTTTTTCTTTGACAAGGTTTTAACGAGACATATTCTTTATGGATGCTTATCCAAAAGAGAGTGTTGTATAACAGGTGGATGACCACCATTAGATCGCATGTGGTTTATTGTAAACCACGTTTTTAAAGGGTGAATAACCACCCCACCGAACAAGACATGCATGCTTCACTTCAATTGTGTTATCTCATGCAAGTCAAAACTCATTTCGACAATTCACATTCAGTCTAAGGTCCCGTTTGGATTCGGAGATGAGATGAGTTGAGATGAGTTTAGTTTATTTTTTAATATTATTATTATTTTGGGATTTGAAAAACGTGTATTGGAATTTGAAAAAGGTGTATAAGAATTTGTGTTTTGTATAAAAAATTATAAATGTGTAATAATGAAATGAAGATGAGTTGAGATGAGTTGAAATGAGTTTTAGATACAAACGGGCCCTAAGTTTTATATATAGAACTATGGTCATTTGTATAAGATGTGTTCTGATGTTTGAGAAAATAAATTTTAATTATTTAAAAATTAATTAATTTTTAGATATTTTCTGTTATAATAGTAATTTTTATTTTTTGAAGTTTTAAAACACAAAATTATTAAAAAATATATCTTATTACACACTCTCGCATGCAAGCAAGAATGATGGAATTGGATACGATAGACAGGGCACACGTGTCACTCTTGCTGTGTGGGTCTTCAACGGATTGGAACGAAGAAACAACGGTAACCATACAAAAGTTAACGATCAAATCATGGCTCAGCGAATTAGAGCGCGAAGCATATCAAACACGGTGAAAAACTCAGAGAGAGAGAGAGAGAAGCCTTAAAACACCTCCCAATGATTTCTATTACAGTCCCTCTCATCTTCCCCTACCGTCTTCTCCCCCTCAACCGAAACCCTAGCTTCATAATCCGATCCTCTTCCAGCCTCCAAGAGAGAGAGCTAAGCTCGGAGCTTTACGCTTCCGCTCCTTTCCCGCCAATATCGGCCGGGAAGAGGGTGGTCCTGGTGAGGCACGGCCAGAGCACTTGGAATGAAGAGGGCCGGATCCAAGGGAGTTCCGACTTCTCTGTCCTCACTAAGAAAGGTGAGGCTCAGGCCGAGACCTCCCGACAGATGCTCATCGACGACTCCTTCGATGTTTGCTTCTCCAGGTTCGATTCTCCGACTACTTTTTGGTGCTTCTTAAACAACTATGCTTCCACTTTTTATGTCCAAGCAGGCAAGAGCGTACTTGATGCTACTTAAATTGTACCTGAATAGCTTAATCGGATCTTTTAGCGTTGATTAAACAATGTATTATGTGACTGTGATAAGTGTAAAGTGATATATTCATTGTAAACACAAACACGATTGTGTTATTCTAGCCATCGATTATAAATTTTGAAACGTGCTCATATTCTTGTACACTCTTCCTAGTTGAAGTTTGGCATTTGCATAGATCACTTGAATAAGGTGGGCTCTTTCTTTCAGCCCCTTGATACGTTCAAAAAGAACGGCTGAAATCATATGGGGGCCTCGTGAGAAGGAGATGATTACTGATTCTGATTTGAGAGAAATCGACTTGTATTCATTCCAAGTTAGTGTGTTTTCACACTTTTTCTTACTCCATTTTCTTATTTTTGGTCGAGTTTTCTTGAGAATTAGCTAAACTTGATATTGCATATTTATGGTTTCTGAGTTTATTGGTGAAGTGTAGGGCCTCTTGAAGCATGAGGGGAAAGCAAAGTATGGTGCAGCTTTTCGTCAATGGCAGGTAGATGCTGCGAATTTCAACATAGATGGTCATTATCCGGTGAGAGAGTTGTGGGCACGTGCTAGAAGCTGTTGGAATAATATACTAGCCCATGAAAGCACGTCTGTTCTTGTGGTTGCACACAATGCTGTTAATCAGGCTCTCGTTGCAACAGCGATTGGTACTATTTCCTTTATCTTTGGAAACTTGATGCTGAAATATGCAAAGTGTGTTTTTAACAGTGGCTCATCTCTTTTTATGGAGAGCAGGTTTGGGAACAGAGTATTTTAGGATTTTACTTCAGAGCAACTGTGGTGTTAGTGTGCTTGATTTTACACCACGACCCGAGGGAGGATCACCATTTATTTGCCTAAATCGGTTAAATCAGGTATACGACATCGTTATTGATAAGAACTGATGTGCTGCTACTCTATATTTTCTATTGTTTTTGTTTCATTGAAAGATAGTGTTACTAAAATAAAGGTACTGGTTCTCGGTCTGAACCAATGCATGGTATAAAAGGATCCATAATCTGCAAAATGTTTTTGAACTAATATCCCTGATGATAAGTTTTTTATGCACAGTTCTTTCGTATTTGAAAAGTGATTTGCCTTATGGATTGTCTTGTATGCATCATGACTGGTGTTAAATGTTGGCTGACTTTATGAAATTCTGGAGACTCCTTATGCTAATAGAAACATAATTCTTTTCTTAGATATATATATATATATATGTTTCTAATTCGAAGTTGTTTATTGGTGCCACATTTTTAATGTTATGTAGGTCGTGTAACAGGTTATTCTGTCTGTCCCTTAAATGCTATTGACCTATTTATGCAGACCCCCAATTCACCTATTGCTGCTGGAAGCTCTGCAGGCAGGAAAACCAGTAGGCGCCTCGTACTTGTCTGTTACGGAGCCACACAAAGTAACACAGAAGTAAGAAGGAATGGCCAAAAGTGTCTAGTTAGTTGTCTTAATATTCTTTGATTTTAGTTGCTTGGTTTGATGTAAAACTAAAATAGCTATCCCCTTTTCTTTGCTCTATCTGCAACATGATAAAGCTTCATATCTACAAAGACAGACACATCTAATTCTGCCTGAGATATGAAATAATGGATAATGCTAGTACAAACTCCACACACTCTTTTGTCACATGTATGAATAAGACATACAATACAGATTGAGAAACTAGAAAAGTGACTTCTGCGTGAAGTGTGTAAGATTTAACTGTATAGGTTTGGATAATATCAGTTGAAAATTTTGATTGCAAGTATAGAGTAGGGAGTTCCTCACTGAAATGAAAGTATGAGTGATTCATTGAGGAGAAATTTGACAAGCCATGGAAATATGCTGGGAAATTGAATTATGTTTTGATGAGAACCCAGATCTGTACCAGGAATATCATGAAACAGAATACAAACTAGCACATGGTTAAAATAGCAATGGTCTTGTGGTATATGGAGTTAAATATCCATGATTGTATTAAGCCAAGTCTTCAGTTGTTGTAAGTATTGTACTTCATATCCCCAGACCCCCTTTTCAGGGGTGAGGAGGAGGGGAGAGTGAAAATATGCATTTGAACTTACAAATTTCAATTTTGAGCATGACTTTACCACAGACATTATATTATTGAATTTCCTAAACTGCCTCCAAAATAATTCTGCATTTATTTGGTTTCATCTCCTTGTTTTTTGACTGTTGCTGCTAGTGTTCCTGACTCTGCTTCCACAGGCTAGTAGTGCTACTTATGGGGATCTGCCATTGAACATGCTTGGAATTATACAGGTATATCGTTTATAAGCATGCACACAATGGGTTACAAAACCTTGATCTGATTTTCTTAAGTGGTAAATGACAGTCCCAGAAAACTGCCGAGCTACTCCTCGATTTGAAAGTGCATTCTATAATTAGCAGTCCTAAGAAAGCTTGTTCCGAGACATCCCTGGCTATCTCCAGAGTAAGTTTACTGTTTTTGTTGCTGAGTCAGAATGTAGCAAATGCTCTCTCTCTCTCTCTCTCTCTCTAATTTCGTATGGAATATGTATCATGGTTTTACTCCAGCTAGCCTAATTGATTGTAGGTCCAAGAAGCTGCAGATTGCTTGGGTGCTGACTGTGTTCCACGCTATGTGGAGATGAAGCAAATGGAGCACCTTGATGTTGAAAGCATTCTTCAGCAACCAAATAGGGTAAGTGTCTTATTTCATGGTTCTTACTTCCTGATTGTTTGTGAAGGATCCAAAACTAATAAAATAGGAAATTTTAAATGGCATGACTAATGATGGCGCTGTGGAAATGATAGAAATAACAAGAATTGATTTATTTGAAACTACTCAAATATAAACACAATAATCTCAATTACTCAAACTTAAAATAAGGTTTTCTGCATACCTTTATATAGGCTACAATCATAATCCTAAGGTTACTAAAAAATCCTTAAAAAATGCAATAAGAGAAAGTCTTGAGTTATCAGTAAAATCAAGTCCTAGGCTTGCTAGAATAAAAAATTTTGAAAATATGAAAAATCCTAATCTCACTTTGAGAGCTCAAAAGTAAAACAAATCAAGAGAAAATGAAAGAAAACTACAATGACCTCTTTCTAATTGTGTGGGCTACTTATCCTACACAAATGATTGGAATACTTGCCATTGGATTAAACAACATAGTTTATACATATCCCTTCTAATTAGTGACTAATGGCATGCATTGATATTAAATGAACTGCAATATTTGCATTCATTCTGCATGTAGATAAATACATACATATATCATGGCTGAAGCATTACTTGCTGGTCTGAACTTAAAGATTGGCTAAATGTGTTAATCTATTCATTGCTTTCTTGACTTTTCCCATTTAATCTTTTGATCTTCTCCTGTTTTCCACAGGATGCAACTGAGGTTTCAGCTCTTCAGCCTGGTTGGTTAAATGGATATGAAGAGAGAATCACATCAGAAGTATGGCATCAATCTGAGAAGGCTTGGCAGTCTCTATTGAGCGAACTATCCGATGAATCCGAGCCAGAAAAGATACTCGTCGTAGTAGGCCACCCAGCACTTCACATAGCATTGATGGGGCATTGCTTAAATCTTACCAAAGAATGGATGGGATCATTTCATGTTGATGCAGGGAGCATCAGTGTTGTCGACTTTCCAGACGGCCCTACCTCAAGAGGTGTTATCCGGTGCATAAATTACACTGCCCATTTGGGTAGATGGTCGATACCCATCACAAGATCCATTATTGATGATGAAGAGTTTTAACTGTAAATTTGTTTAGGTCTTGATTTAACTTTGCAAAAATTACTACCACTCCTTGCACAACAATGTCCTGGTGGCTGTTAGTAACTTAGTTATATCATGGCGTATAAAAGAGAATGAATTTAGTATCCAATTTCTAAATTTAGCATAACATCTTTGAAGAATCAAAAGCCAAATTAGAGAATTTAGACAATGTTTAAAAGAACATATTAATTATCTTAATCAAGTTTTGGGTGTCAAATGTTTTAGGCCTGGTGTAACATGTGGCTCATATTGAATGGAAGATGTGCATTGAGAAAGCAGGTGGATGTTGAAGTCGAGCAGAGCAAAGAGAGCAAAGGAAGGAAGTGTAATATATGAATATTTTTGAAAATTTCCTAATATATCTGTGTGACTAGGATTAATATAAATACATATGATATAATTTTATTTTTTACATAATTAATGTAGCCATCTCTTATCCCTGTAGATGTAGGCACATTGTCAAATTATATTAAATCTTATTATAATTGTCGTACGCTACGACCTATACAAAAAAAGGCCCAGTTACAAAAAAAGGCCCAATTAATTGACGGGGTCAGTCTAGTCCAATAAGGACGCCCATTTCAATTTCTAGAGGCTTTAGCCTCAGTGCCCAGGGGTTCGAACTTCGAAGGGAAGTGAGACTGTGTTTCAAAGAAGAGAAAACCCGGAGACCGGATGGACTGTTAGGGGTTAAAAAGCAGCTCGCCAATCAAAAATTGACACGTCAGCGGACATAGCAAATTAGAGAATAGGCTGTGCAACACTGAATTGCATACTGGTTTCCCTCCCAAATCTCAAACCCTTCATTCTAATTTCTGGAAAATACTTTATACCACCGAGTCATTAACCTCGCCTCGACTTCGCCAGCGTGGCACACTAATGAAACAGCGTTGTTTCAGTTTTCACGGTCATCCCCCATTTTCCTTCGGTCGTTCCTCTTTCCTTTCATTTCTCTCTCAATTTCCTTCTGTGTACTCTTCCAATTCCCTCTTCGACGTCCTCCCTCTCTCCTGAAGCTGCATACCCGTTGTCTTCCACCCTAAAGCCACGAACTAGAGCTCACGGAGCTCACGAACCAGTCTATCCTCGATCGGGAACCCACGAAACCCACAGACCTGCGAACCCACACGAACCCACGAATCCATACGAACCCAATAACCCACATGAACTCCCTTCTCACAAAGCCCCGAAACCCTACCCCAAATCCACCCAAAGCTTATTCTTTGCTCCAAAACTTGTTCGGATGTTAATTTTTTCTGCTCGTAAACTTAGGTATTTTTCGGATTGTTGCTTTTAGTGTTATGAAAATGTTGGATTTCTGATTGTGATTGTCAAAGTGTTGATCAGTTGGATTTGAAGTGTTGATTGTAATTTTTTGAAGTGTTGAAAACCCTAACCCTTGTGAATTCGAATAAATTGCTTTCGGGGGTCACTTCTCTCTGCTAGAAAACCCAGGTATTTTTCATATTGTTGCTTTTAGTATTATGAAACTGTTGGATTTCTGATTGTGATTGTTAAAGTATTCAGTTGGATTTGAAGTGTTGATTGCGATTTTGTAAGTGTTTCTGCAAATTTGTTTTTGTTGTTTTCATTGTTTAAGATCTGTTGGCTTATTTTGAGCTTGTGTTTTCCAATTTATCCTTACTTATTTATTGGTTTCTCTATAGTTACTAATTGCGATTTTGTAAGTGTTGCTGCAAATTTATTTTTGTTGTTTTCATTGTTTAAAATCTGTTGGCTTATTTTGAGTTTGTGTTTTCCAATTGATCCTTACTTATTTATTGGTTTCTCTATAGTTACTGATGTGATTTTTTTTACAACCTCAACAGTCAAGGTATGTTCACCCAAATGAATGATTGTTTCAATATGGGTACATCATTTTAGTCTCATTTAACTCTCTACATATCTTGATTAGTATTGTCGAGAGTTAAAAACCTAGTAAATGTTTTTGTAGAACATTTTATGGATTTTTAATATTTGCCTTCTTATTTTTAATACTAGAATGTCGGCATCATCATCATCATCAATATCTTCATCTTTTGCCAAACCTACTGTTGGCCAACTACTGTGCTTTTGTGAGCTTGAAGCCACACTGAAGTACTCAACTACTACAAAAAATCCTAGACGTCCCTTCTTAGAGTGTCCACGGTACAACAAAAAGGTAACTTGTATGTGTACAATTTATCGAATTTTTTTCTAGATGTGTACAGTTTATAATTTCTAATAGTTCTTATGAAATAAATGATCAGGGATTGCCATATTGTAAGTTATTCAAGTGGGTGGTGGATAGTAATGAAGTCACTGAGTTCCAACTTCATAAAAGACTGAATGGATTTTTAAAAAATGAGCAAGTGGTCGAAAAGATACTCAAGGGGCTCGAAAAGAGGGAGATTGAGCTGCGTAGGTTAGTGGATAAGATCAAGAGAGAACAAATGGTTCTATCCAATCAAATCGACCAAGTTATGTAGAACCAGTTGGTGCTTAATGCAGAAGAAGCTAAAATATGACGTTTAGGCAGACTATTTCATATTTATTTATGTTTTGCATTTGTACATGTGCTTTATTTAGTACTATATAAGTAAATTGAACATTTTGGAGCTGTGGTGGCTGCTCCTTTTTTGGTAGCTTATGAACCTATGGTGGCTGCTCCCTTTTTTGGTAACTTATGAACTTGTGGTGAAAAACTCTCTTACTGTCTCGGCTATTTGAATAGACAACTGAATTAGATAGACAACTGAGTTGTATTTTATTTTTTTAGTGTTGTCTGTTTTGCTCTATGGTGCCATTTGTTTTAATTAACTAGATCGACATGGACCTTTGTAATATATGAAGCTTTACCCCAGCTAGCTTTCGGTGCAAAAATGATTTAAAATCCAAAGCTGCCAAAGTAGCACTATATATATATATATATATATATAACATTCATGAATGGGGTATTTGAAAAATAAGTCTACAAAAATATTCCACATGACCATGCAGCTTGTTTGTTGTAATGTCTGCTGCTATGTTTTGCCAATTATTAGATGCATGAGATTATAATGTCAAGTCTTAAGAAGCATAGAAAGTATGTCCATATTGGATATCGTTGTTGTTATTTTGAATTATTATTGTGTTTAAAATAAAATAAATATACATTTAAAATGGACGAATGGGTACTACAAAAGAAACCATGCAAGGTTAGAAAAGAGGAAGCAACGAACAATGAGTTCCACATCCAATAGTTTTGAATAATAAAAAAGAAAAAAAATGGCAACTTCCTCACTTCATTTCTTCCTCTGCACTCTGTACCATTAAAAACCCAACCTGTACCATTCATCATTAACCCAATACTAGCACAACATTTGCTCAATAACTAGCACAATATAACTAATCATCAACAAAGCAAAATGATTCATATATAACTCAAAACCTGCTCAAAAAACCTGCTTATATATAACTCAAAACTTGCTCAAAATATCTACTCGTGTATATACCGTATGATCCATATATTACATATAACCAAACACAATTTCCCACAACCGTTACTTACAAAAAACCCATCATCTTTGTCTCAAATCAGCCCAACGTGAATGTCAAAAAAAGAGAACAAAAAACCCAAAAAATGGGTTGAAATATATTCACTATACAATGAAAATTGGTTAGAATACATTTCTTATACAAAAAAATATCAGTAGTAACCCATCCATCAAACGAGGGTCGTTATTTTGTTGGTTGCGATCCATCCAAAACAAAGTGCAACGATTATGATCCATCTAATCCAAATTGCACCTGTAAATAATAAACTCATCCATAATATATTAATCAGCTAAAAGATATAGTAGTAAACTTGGAAAAAAAAAATCGAGTAGGATCCACTTACGCTTTATTGACTCGGCATTACTGTTTCTGGGGACTGAGTTCTAGCAATGTCTAAAGCTGCGTTTCCTAGCAACTCACTCTGCTGGAAATCAAACATAGATTGGAGATGTTAAAAAATATGAATTCTGAATGAAAGATGGGCAAAAAATAAATAAAATATATATATATATATATCGATGATGCTGGATGTTACCAACATTGGAAAAATCCATCTCTGATCTCCTCTATCTCGCTATTAAATAAGTAATAAACAAGAACACATTATTGAAATATTATTTCATTTTATAAATTTAAATAAAAGAATCATAGTCAAATAAGTTTAAATAAAAAAACTCATAAGTTTACCTCTTTACGCTTCCCCTTTGTTGGTACTTTCTTTGTCTTTCCTTTAGCTTTCCGCATATCCAACTCCATTCTCGAGGCTCTCCTTTGAGATGGGGGTCTGCTCTTCCCTCGCATAACATGTGGACTGCGTACTTGCACAGAATCACCGCCCGTATCGTCCGTTCTCATACCATCAACATTGGTTATCAATGGGGGTTCCTGGTTAGTACGATACAACTCAGTCATTGCATATAACTTACTTCTCGCATCCTCAGTATGCTCTCTTGAATATGCTGTATATGTAATCATCTGATAACAGATAGGCAACAAACTTAAGTATCTGCTAGATTCTTCCTGTTGGTCCCCTGCATCATATCTACTGTAGATTAACGAATATTGCCTTTTAATATCTTTCCTCCATCGATCTAAAATATACATATCTGGCAAAATAGTAATTTCATTCCGCTGAAATAAACACAAAATGTGGCGACACAATATCCCCCTCATCTCAAATAATCTACAAGAGCACTTTGCAACTGTATCTTCCTCATTGAACTCTACAAAATATGTAATCGGTTTACTGAACTCTTCAAAACGAATTTCATCCTTAACTAGATACGTCTTTACTGCACCATCCTCCTTATGTAACTTTGGATTCATATCGATTATGCCGGTGACTTGCTGCTGAACTTCTTGGAACTTCACATTCGTGTACAAGGTCTAGAACCTCCTCTCAATCGAAAATCTAGATATACAGGGAATCGTGGCATTAAATGAATGGAAGTCCGCGAGATTTTCATTCTCAATTTTTTGTTTCAATGCGATATCAAATTGGTCCATAAACTCTTTCAAGTTTGTCTTAGAATTAACATAACCGTCAAAATGTGTATTCATGCTCTCGCTCTGCTGGGTTGTATTCATTCCAGCCCAAAAAGACTCCTTCAAGTACGCCGGTACCCAATGCTCACGCTCAACATACAGGCTCTGCAACCATGGATTCTCAGTCAAGTTGTACGTGGTAATCAACTGAATCCAACATTCCTCAAACTCTTTAACAGATTGGGTTTCATAAACACATTTCATTAATGCATTCTTCATTCCAGTTTTGTAGGAACCATACGAGCCAAGTTTCTTGAGGATTTTCTTCATTATGTGCCAAAGAAAAAGTCTGTGTCGAGCTTCTGGAAAAACAATAGCGATTGCATTTTTCATCGCTCTATCCTAATCAGTGATGATAGTCTTTGGAGTGATACCATCCATGCACTTCAACCAAGTTTCAAATAACCAGACAAATGTATCAGTATCCTCATTTGCAATCAAACCTGCTCCCAATAAAATTGATTGGCCATGGTGGTTTACGCCAACAAATAGTGCAAATGGCATATTATATCGATTCGTTAGGTATGTAGTGTCGAACGTGACCACATCACCAAAATATTTGTACGCTGCTCTACTACGAGGGTCCGCCCAGAAAACATTTTTTAACACCCTGTCATCATCCATGTCCATTATATAAAAAAATCCAGCCTTTTTGAACTGCATCCGCAAAAAAAACTCTCGAAGCGCTCCAGCGCCAAGTCGTAAATGCCTTGCCTTGTCAACATAGTTACGACAATCTTTTTCTGTAAATGGGAGCTTATCACATCCACTTGCATCAAAAGCAAGATATCCATATGTCTTACTTGTTTGGATGCCCACTTGATCATTTGTATCTAGAACTCTTTTAACGGCATCATTGACTTCTCTATTAGATCGAAAAAATGGAGCATTCCTTGGACTAAGGCCATGGTTATGAATATTGTGTACAGTAGTCAACCGTAGCTCTCCATCTTGCCTTAAGGCATTAATTTTTGCTTTACATTATGTTTTTCCTGTAGGACGTGGGTTAAAAACGTTTGTGGTCCTATTCCGAGCCTTCCCACCACGGGCACACGCGAAAATGACATATCTAACTGTATGAGTCTCATCATCTTCTCTCTCTGTCCGTTTTATCATCACCCCAAACCCGCATTTCTTTCCATATTTTTTATAATAACTTAATAAATCTTCAAGGGAATCAAACTCCATCTCTGATTTGGGCTCCTCAATCGTATTATCGTCCACTTGCATATTTTGAGATGTCTCGGCACTGACATATTTGGCTTCCCTAAGAAGTGGTCTACCTTCAATATTTTCTTCAACTGTAGGAGATTCACATGGCAGTGGTCCCAATGATGGTTCTTTCCCGTCTCCCATGCTGTATAAGATGATACAAGTTCAATATATGTATGCCAAAGATCAAGTTGAATATTTGTGAAAAAAAAATCAATTTTTTTGGCTAGGCATAAATACTTTTGGTTAAGCATACAAGTAATTACAAAAAATGGGCTTTGAAAGGTTATGGCAATGTATTGCAGACAAAATTAACATAGAGATGACAAAAATGCATCAAGAGGTAGGCTTTGCATTGTTTGGTATGCCACAAAAGGACAGTCAAAATGTGCTCATTTCTAATACTCTTGCATGGTGTTTGTAGACAATAAAAATACTGAATCTATCTTGCCTATTTTTACGATCAATAAAATTTTCAAAACAACCTACGTCATGGCAACAGAACCTACCTCATTCATTTGTATATATAAAAAAAAATGGCCCAAAAATCACTTGCGAAGAAGCTGTTCATACCACCGGCGAAGAAGGTCTCTTTGGTCTCTGAGCGTGCCAAAAATCAGGTATTTCCTTACCATTGGGTTTTGAAACTGTGAAAAAAAAAAAACCAAGTACTAATGCAAGATGTTGGATGGCAAATAACGAAGACCAAGCACCAAAAACTAGACGCAAAAACAAAAAAATGGAAGAATCAACAGATGGAAGCGAAACGAACCGGCGAGACCAATATTGGGACGACGACAATGACCAGAGACTAAGACAACGCACGACAACCAAACACAAAGTGGTTGGGATAAGCTGGGCGGAGGTGGATATGCTTTCCCATGAAGTTCAGACGGAGAGAAGATGGTGGAAAGTGGCTCTGCTTTCGTCCTCTGCTTCTCTGCTTTAGACGATCTTGTCCTATAAGCAAATTGATTTCCCTCTCTTTTTTTATTTTTATTTTTATTTTTTTTAAATAATTTAAATAAAGCGGCTTACGCGAGGGCGCGGCGGGGATCCCTCACGGGGATCCCTAGCTCTACCTCTAATTTCTTCCCATCGCTTAATACCTTCATCGTTGCCCCTCCCGTCGCCGACTGCCCTTCATCGTCTTCCCCTATCGTCGCCCTCTTTCCGTCGCCTACAGCTTCCCATTTCAACACCGCCAGCCCTCATTCCATCGCACCCAGTACGGCCCCATTTCTTGCGATTTATCGCACCAAGTGACGGTTGTTCATGGCTGACTCTAATGCTCTCGATGTCCCTCAGGTAATAGTCCCATTGGGTGTTCATGGTTGTTCTGTAAGAATATGCACTGCACACGTTTTCTGGAAAAGCACCTTAATTTCATTGATCTATTCACTATCATTTACACATGTTAACAGAGACGTATTTTTAGAATTACATAAATTACGATGCTGTCAAATATACTAACAGATGCTAAGCTCTACATGGAAATATACAATCAGGAAAATTGATACAGGAAAATATAGAATGGAGTGATTTTAGCAATCAAGATTACGGCTGTAGCTCTTTGCTTGATTCTATGAATTTTCCTTAATATGTTCATGGCTGATTTCCTTCTATATTTAGTTAGTTTTACGGCCTGTATCTGAATTTTTACCATTTCTATCATTACAATGGATCACGCTCTCAACATCCATAGGCTGTAACCACAGAGTGCCCTGTCATATTTCTAGCTCTCATTTATTTTGAGACTCTGTGGCTATTCTGTGGATAATTATTTAAATATGCCGGACTCCCTCAATCCATAGGCTGGTTACGACAAGTTGCAGCTGATTATGTTTGGCAGCTTCGGTCGCTACTGGAAGATCCAATCTAGTGCGTGCGATTTGCAGAGCTTCAAAGTTTTCTTCCTCAGGGACAAGAAGTTTCTCAGTGCCCCTACGTCCATCCGGTTCCGTCCCTCGTCGGACTCCAGTTCCCCCTCATCCTCTTTCTCCAAGGTACTACTCTCTCTTCTGCATCTCTCTACTTCCTGAGATCTCAGATTCGTATCTAATCCCCGGTTTTGTATTTCCATTGGCTTAAAAGGTTTCTCCGACGAAAACTTGGCTCTCTTCAATCCGTCCACTCCGTAATAGCTTCCGCTTGCCTTGTCTCTAAGCTCCCCAGTGAAGCCAGCATCTCCACTGAAGGTGATTCTGCTCTTTCTCGCTCTAATATTTGTATCCTTGTGTAATCAATTTACTGGAAGAGTTTCAAAGGAGGTTGGACTTAATTGTTCTGTTATGACTTCGATTATTGAGCTTTAACTGGGTGGGAAGAATGCTGTAAAAAATTCGGCGGTGGGTATTGTGTACAATCTGATCTTAATTGATCTTGTTTGATGCAAAATTACATACCATAGAATGGTGCACTATGGCTAGTGTTTAAACTGACTTAGCGAGAGGAAAAACTAGGACAATTAATAATTGTCAAAAAAAAAAAACAGACTTTATATAAAGGTAGTGGTGTCTAAATTATTCTACTTAATTTAATAGCTGCTCCTGATGATTTAAGCTGCCATAACACCTTTAGACAAGTTAGGGTTTCATTGTTGCTACATCTCCATGCATCTTAGCTACAACGGGGAGCCGCTTTTCAACTTCTTGAAGTCTTTGACCTTGTAAAGGTTTTAGGAAGGGTTTTCAACTTGTTGAAGAAGAAGAAAGTTTACCTCCATAAAGTGCTTTACAAACATTCACCTGCTATTCATGCATGATTAAAAGCATGAGAATAGTGAATAAAGAAAATCAGTTTGCTCCAGTAAGGTATATGGAGAGTGATGTGGGGGTCCAATCAATGTTTGAATCTGAAGGATACTGATGAGCAAACATTTTGAATGTTTACATGGCATCACAAATTTATTTTATGAGTATTTTATGAGTAAAGTTACTTTTAGCTGGGCATGGAAAACAGTACAGAGATAGGAAAGGGTATCCTTAATGGAACAACAGTCATCACCTTGTGAATGCATCTGAGATGGTTTTTTAAAATAAAATGATGTCTGAAAAGAGATTTGAATTTACTATAGAGGGAGTGGGACCTCATACGTAGCGAAGCCTTGAGAAGACAAGTTATAAAAGTAGGTTGCCTGTAATACTGATTACTATTAATGAGCTGTACTCGTGACTACCTCTGTACGAAAAAAGGTTAGTTTTTTTTCTGGAAAAGGAGTTGAAGTTTAACCAAAAACAATGCATGTGTTTTGTCCTAGCTAATACTGTAGAGCTCAGGGAGCTGCATCCTGAGTAGATGAGTGCAAGTGCATTGAAGACTATTTTCTTGAAGAAGCAGATTACATGAATTATTGTAAATATCATGTGCTGCACTTGCAAATGACAAAATCTGGTATCTTCCATGTGATTGTAACATAAAAATATGTAAAATTAGGGTTAGGAGATTTTCTCATGTAGTTGTCTGCAAAGCGTCAGTTGGTTGCTTTAAATTTCAAGGAAAACAAAGACAGATATTGTTTGGATTTGAGAAATTAAGGTTTTGCTTAAGTAAGCCGAAACACGATGAGTCTCGGTTGAGTGAAACTCTATTGTTTTTGATCTTGCAGTGCAAAAAGTTATAGCCGTGATTTCTGTTTGTTTCACTGATGTATATGAGGGAAATAAGTGCTTAAAATTTTCAAATGAATCTGAAGAAGGAAGCTGGTACAATTTTCTTTTTCTCTTCTTGTCCACTCCGAGATGCAAACAACAGTGGAAAGCATGATGAAGTAAGAAAAAAATCTCTCAAACACCCCGATAATCAAATAAAACAAAGTAAATACAACGCAGTGCCATATAACACTGATGAATCATCTGCAGAAAGAAATAAATAATAAAGGAACGTATGATTCTCAGAACAAATAGTTATCATTTTATTAAGTAGGATGAATGCCTTTTATCTCAAAAGAGAAAAGGGCAATGCTGAATGTATTTATTAAAGGGGGCTTGGAAAATGTGTCTTTTGTTCTTTGATCTGTGTAAAATTATTTGAACAGGAGCAAAGATTAAAATGGGTGGGAACTAGGAATTCCATGGGGTAAAAGATTTTTTTTTTTTTTTTTTTTTGTGGGGGGGGGGGGGGGGGGGGCGTGTAGTTTTTTCTCTCCCTTGTTCCTTCGAACCCTTCAGTTGGAAAAGGGGTATGTAGCTTTTAAACTTGCTGTATTTATTAAATTTTTATATTTTCAGGTCTGTTGGAATATATTGATTGTTACTATTAGAAGCAAATTTGTAACATTTGCTTTCATCCCTCTTTTCACGGACAGGTCGATTTGTGAACTATCTCAGTCCAATTTAGAACTCGGTGAATGGCAAGAACAAGTTGGATTTCGAATTTTCCTACCCTAGTTGTTTAACATGCCTTTTTGTCTTTCACTAGATAGCAACCCGTTGATGATCTATTTCTTTAGATTCTCCTACTTTTGATAAACTTAATTCAACTTTGATGAGTGAATCTATGTTTTCCTGTTGTTTTCGATTATTACCACATGAATCATTTGGGAAGGCAATGTATCAAAATTTGGAATTTGTTCTTGATGGAAGATGCTAATATGCTGTTTTCAAGCTATACATAATGACAAGAATTTTGCAAGTAAATGGAAAATATCCCCTACTTAGCCACAGAGAGAGAGAGAGAGGAAAATACTTTCATATTTCCTATTCAAGGAAGGAAAAACTTGAAAATTAGAACTTTTGAATTGCTGTGGTGTATTAGAGAGAATCACGTAAGGGATATTTGGATGCATTTTGCGTTTTTGAACCTAAAATGTCCGCTAGACAGTTTGAGCACCCACTGATCAATAGTGACTATTTTGGTTTTTGTACCTGATTCTTTGCTTGCTTTTATTAAATGGCTGGCTTTGCCAGTTATTGGGGAAATGAATTTGCAATTTTTCTTCCGCTTTTAATAAGTAAATTCACAGCCTTGAATTTTTTCGTGGTTTAAATCGTTTGGGATTTCGCAGGGGTCCAAAACTTGAATGGTTGAAGTCAAGAGAGTGTTCGTTTTTGAACGAAACTAAGAGGAACTGTAGATTTTGTTGTGTACGTTTTTCACCAAATTTGATTGATCTGATGAATCACATGATATCACATCAATTTATAGAATTATTTTTGTGTGATCCATTTGTAGTTAAATATTTCTCTTTAGCTTTTGTGTATGCACGCACAATTTGTTGAGGACTCACCTTTCGTGTCAGACATTCATAAACAAAAGATTTGCGTTTTGTTGTGCGCGCTTCTTTGGATTTTACATTAACAAACTTAATAGTGAACTTTTGCCTTGATCAGTGGACTTGTTGGGATTATTTCATGACTGTCAAATTTGGTGAATGAAATATGGGTTTTGGAGTATGCGTTCACATATGAGATAGATAGGAAATGATGCAACCGTTGAATGCAAATGAATCAGTTTGTTTGATAGTCAACTCGTTGCTTATTCGGTTAAAATTCGAATCGAATTTGACTCGTGAAAAAAAGATCGTCTATGAAAGTAGATATCCGCTCGATTAGTATATGATACATACTCGACAAAATTTGACTCGACTTAACTCGGTTAAAGGTTACTAAGATTCATTTGTTTATGCTTGAGTCGATTCGTTAGTTCAACTAGATTAAAGTTTATTCATATATTGATAAATATATACATACACTTATATATACAAATATATGTATTAGCTAATAATATAAATATAGCACTTTTATAATTAAATATGTAATATGTAATATATAAATTAATTACTTTTGTTTATATATTAAATGCATTTTATAACTATATTTTATAATTTATATAATAATTAATCGATAAAATACAATAATTTTACATAGTAGTATTTTGTTGCGAGCCAAGTGTTTGGGTGTGCCCGAAACCCTCCTTCCGACTTTTTGGACTGCTTTAATTCTAATTCTAATTCTAATTCTAATTCTAGTTCAAGTCGGTTGTGCCCAAATAACTAACAGGAGTCAAACGACCATGTCGTTCTTTCCCCCTTCTCTGGGTGGGTAAAGCCGGAAAGCCCATAATAAAGGCAAGGCCCAGAATGTTGAACTGTGACAACTCATAACAGGTGGTTGTCTCCCAAAAAATGAGAAATGTTAAATTATTTTCTCTTTATAAAATATCCCGATTTAATTTTTTGATATAATATATTTATATAGTAATTAAAGAATTGTTTTTAACGATGTCGTTAATTTTTTTTTAAATATTTAAAAATATAAAAAATAAAAATAAAAATGATTAAAAAAAATGATTTTCTTTTTTTTTGGTGCTTCTCGGACAAACTCCGTGGAACACACTATTGTGAAAAAAAAGAAGAAGTAACTGTACAAGTCAGTGACGCGTGGTTTTACCTTTAACATGGAAGAACGCGAGGGTAATGGCATGGAAAAGTGCACGCTTGGATTCTTGATCCTTTGATCTATAAAATTGTTGACTTTGCTCTTTTGTAATTCCACATCGTGGGATTTGTAAAATGGGGCAAGGCATGAGGTTATAAAAAGAAGCCTAGCCTCCTTAGTTAATTACACCAGTCAGAAACTTATCTAATAACTTTTGACTTTAGTAAAATTCTTCTGTTATCCTTTTTTGTATGTAAAAGGAAGAGAGGTGAAAGTTAGAGTTTTACTAGTGGGAGAAGTTTTTGTGGGTGTCGTTGGGCTGAGGAGAAAAATTGTGTGATTGTAACAATTTTTCACATAGTGTATTTTCTTCTATGGGTTTGGTGGGTTTTTCTCCTGTTTTGGAGTTTTCCACGTAAATTCTTGTGTTGTGTTTATTTCTCTATTTTTCTTGTTATTCTGTCAAAAGTAGATCCTAGTGGGAGGAATTAAGAAGCTCAGATTCCCAACAAGTGGTATCAGAGCCACTAGGTTCTTTTTGCAGGGTGGAGTTTTGGTGTGGTAGTGTGAATACGTACGGTCTAAGGAGGTTCTGTCTAGGAGATTGGAAATTTTAAGTATGTCCGTTGTGACCCTCCAATCTTTCTTGGGAACCTTGAAGTTCTGTCTAGAAAAGATCAGTTTGTCCTGGGAACTTACTTAGTGGGTACTATTCATTTCTACGGTAAAATTCATCGAAGTTATGTCAGGAGGTAGAGCTTTAAATCCTATCAGATTTGATGTGGAGAAATTTGATGGGAGAATCAATTTTGGCTTGTGGCAAGTGCAAGTCAAGGATATCTTGATTCAATTAGGATTACACAAGGCGTTGAAAGGTAGACCAGTCCTTGAAGTCAGTAGCGGTCCAAGCATTATTGGTGAAACAAAGAGCAGATCTGGAATGAACGATGAAGATTGGGAGGATTTGGATTTGAGAGCGGCAAGTACAATTCGTCTGTGCCTAGCCAAGAATGTTTTTGCAAATGTGCATGGAATATTTACGGCAAAGGGACTCTGGAAAAAGCTCGAAGAGTTGTATCAGACGAAGGGTGTCTCGAATCGAGTGTACCTGAAGGAGCAGTTTCATACACTGCGGATGAGTGGAGGTACGACTATTTCAGATCATTTAAGTATTCTCAATGGCATTGTCTCTGAGCTGGAATCTATTGGAGTTAAAATTGATGATGAGGATTAAGCCTTGAGGCTGATCTGGTCTCTTCCATCTTCTTATGAGCATATGAAGCCTATTTTGATACATGGGAAGGAGAAAATAATTTTTTCAGAGGTTACCAGTAAACTTTTTTCTGAAGAAAGAAGGCTAAGTGGTGGAAGTAATGGTTCACCTGAGAACTTAGTAATGGTGACAGCTAGTGATTGGAAGAGGAAAAACTCCATGAAGAAGAAAGTAGTCTGCTAGGTGTGTGGACAACCTGGGCACGTCAGAAGAAATTGTCCAAGAGGTGGAGCAGATTCGGCAAGAGGCTCCAAGTCAGTAAATGGAGATACTGAAAATGAAACTAATATCGTGTCTCTCTTTACAGAAGATGATGTTTGTTAAAAGGAGACATGTACATCCTCATGGCATGTCGCTAATCCCAAAATTGCCATGATAGAGGATGTGTTAATGTTAGTTGTTTCACAAGTTTGCACACGGGCATTGGTTTGGCATTGATGCAAGGTGTGTGGTGGAAATTCATGTCGATGGCTGATGAACTTCCAGGAAAGCCAAACGTGGGAGTTGCACCATAATTTTTCAGCAAGATTATTTTCGACATGGGCCGAAGTGAAATGCTTGTAATTGGTTTATTCTGAGTGGTTATGCTTTTATGGTGGAGCATGATAGCGGAAGCTATGAAAATCTTCATTGCGATGGAGCGTGACTGTGGGATCAGTCAAAGTCGCAAGGTGAAGATTGTTGACTTTGCTCCTTTGTAATCCCACATCGGTGGCATCTGTAAAATGGGGCAAGGCATGAGGTTATAAAAAGAGGCCTAGCCTCCCTAGTTAATTACACCAGTCAGAAACTTATCTAGTAACTTTTGACTTTAGTAAAATTTTTCTGTTGTCCTTTTTTGTATGTAAAAAGAAGAGAGGTGAAAGTTAGAGTTTTACTAGTGGGAGAAGTTTTTGTGGGTGTCGTTGGAGTGAGGAGAAAAATTGTGTGATTGTAACAATTTTTCACATAGTGTATTTTCTTCTTTGGGTCTGGTGATTTTTTCTCTTGTTTTGAAGTTTTCCACGTAAATTCTTGTGTTATGTTTATTTCTCTATTTTTCTTATTATTCTGTCAAAAGTAGATCCTGATAGGGAGTATTTTGGCCTGGAAAAGTGCACGCTTGGATTCTTGATCCTTTGATGTATAAAATAAAAATAAGGCCAGGGGGCAGAGCGCCAACGAATCCCAAACAAACTGATCCGATCCTAAAAAACTCGTTTTTTGACATCTTCCTTCAAATCTTGATTACACTTTCATCTGCCAACTTCCCCTTAACACTGAAACAGCTACGTAAGTACGTACGTTTACATTAGTTTGATCTTCAAAGAAAAGGCGCCAGCCTCGTTAAGCTTGCTCAAAATCCCAGTACTCGATCTTGAAGCTATTGTTTCAGCCACCTTTTGAAGATATCATGTGAATGTCAATGGCGGATGATGGTCGAGAGATGCAGATGCCTGAAGGGTATCCATCAGGTGATCGGGAAATCCATGAAGCGGCCTCTACATCATTAAGAAGTACTCGGAAATGGCGTTTCTTTGGTACCTCCAATGATCTGTCACTGTTGGAAAGTGGTCTCCTGCAGAGAGATATGGAGGAGGAGGAGTTGGTCATGCGTACTGGCATTAACTACTCATGTAAAGGGTTTGATCAAGAAAAGGTTGGAAAACCACTAATAATGGATCCGAGGTTGGTGTCGGTGTTGGAATATTTCAGGGGAATCTTCGTTCGGAAGCGGGAAGCTTTCATGAATATATTTCCGGATCTCCTTCAGCAGGACGAAGTTGTGAAGAAGTTGCTTGAGAAATTTGAGACAGTGATTGCCCAATTGAAAATGGATCGAATGAGAGCAGCGCCTCGGGTGATGATGCAAAGGAGTTTGAGCATTGACTCCCCGAAACCAATGTCTGTAGGAGGAGATCGAGATTCGCCATTAAAGCTCGACTATTTCAAGATACGCACTGTGTACACGGATGGCGGTGCTGATCCACAAGGTGGTGGTGATCATCAAGGCAAATAGCTTGGGTCCAAATAATAATAATAAAAAAAAAATAGTAATTGAAGCTGCATGCATGATCAAATATATGGCCGCGGCTTCGATCTACGTACATGTAATATTTAATTAAATAACATATAAATATTTAATTAAATACCAATTTATAACAATTAATTAATTCTTTTATTGGTTAAATTCGAATTATTATTATTATTATTATTAATGGATCAGTATATAAATTCTTTCATTGCTGGCAATTGTCATCTGAGTTGTAGGGCCGGGAATTGTTTTGTAGAACGAATAGGAAGAACTAATATTAATTTGGATTTATATATGTACTAGGGGAATTCTTTTGCTTGCGTTGTAGAATATAGAGCCTGAAAAGTTTTATAATTCATACTATGATCTCCTGCATATATATTATTATTATCCGTGGTTATAATTAATGAAGAAATTAATAGGAATTATCAAAACTGAAGGGTTATATAATCTAAATATGCTTGAGGATTCATGAGAGCCAATTATGATCTTACATTCAATCAGATTCTAGAATTACTTCTTCGAAATTAGACTCAAGCTGGTTTCATACCGCTTAATTCTACTAGAACACAAAATAAGAGATAAAAAATATTTATAATTGTAAATTGTGCAACTATTGCGACGTAATCATTTTGAAAAAAAGTGAATAAAATATGAGACCTACATGAAAAAATCAATTGTTTTAAAAGTGGACCTCACTCATTTTCAAATCATTGATTATGTGATATTTTGCACTTCATAATTATATGTAGAATTACTCATAAAATAAATAGCAATAAAAGATTTTGCAGGAGCCAGGCAAAGGTCTTTGGTTTAGCCAAGCAGAACAGAAAAACGATTAGATATAAATATATTATTGTTACGGATAAATATCAACTAGCTAGTTAAATGTTTATTATTTATAAATTTTTTACATTATATAATTTAATAGAGGTTCTAATTGTTAGTTGTATAAATTTAATATTATTTTTATTACTTTTTTATTTACCTAATCTATTATTTATTAAATCTTATTTAAAAATAAAATAAAATGAACAATTTGAGCTCGAGCTCGCTCAAGTTCAAGTTGAGAGTTTAGCTTACCAAGTCGATCGAGCTTGAATAAAGAGTAAATAAAAATCTTACTCAAGTTTAAACTCAAATATTTTGAATCGAGTTGAGCTCGACAAGCCTGATTACACCCTTAGATGCAAGAAAGAAAATGGAAACTAGAGGGTCATTTTTCAACAATTAATTTGAGTTTTCACTCAACAACAACTTTCAAGAAGCCAAAAAACTCACAAGGCTCGTTGTACTCGTGACTAGATAGATCATTAATTATGATTGTGTAGGACACTGTATTCACTATAAGAAAAATGAGTATTTGTGATTAATTAATTGTGACCAACATGACTAATTACGATCAACAAGGGTATTGTTTTTGTAGTAAATAGTCTTGTTGGTCGTAATTAATTTGTCACAAATACTTATTTTTCTTATAGTGATGATATATTAGATAGAATGACTATTATAAGACTGCACATGCTAAACTTGATGAGATGTCATACTTTTCATTTGATAAATGGTTCTACCGGACAAAGTTTATTAAAAGGTTGATGAATGCGTCTGTGTGGGGAAGACAATATAGATTAGGATATGGATATAAATTATCAATGATATTTCTTATTCATGTTTTTTTTATTGGAACCAAGAGGGAATACTCTTAAATAATTATTCATTTTGGGGGTGAATTTTCTTGTCATCATCAGTACTTGCAGTGTTCTCTAAAAAAAAAAAAAATGGTTGTAGTACTGTTGCTTTGACACTCTAAAAGATTATATTAAGTTGGAAAAACTAACTATTTATGATGACCACTTAGAAGTTAATGTTGACTACTTTTTCATTGGCTTAACACTATTTATGATCAAAGTTTTCCCTTAAATCCATTAGAGCATTCGCATTCGGTGTTCTAAAAATATATTTCTTTCAAATTTTAGAGAAAAAGTTGGAAATTTCATCCCAAACCACTCTCCATCCGATTCTCCATTTTATGGTGAATGAATGAAGATATTACAGTAGATTCCCATATTTATAAATTTCATCCCAAACCCTAAACCTATATTTGGGGATTCACTATTCATTCCCAAATCATTTTTATCATTGCTTTTCCCTTCTCTTCTGGGTTCCCCTCCCTTCGACCGTTGACTGCTATCATCATTTTGGCCCTTTCCTCATATCGTGGCCACCACCAACAGCCTCATCTCCATCCGTTTATCACTGTAAGTTCCATCTCTTCCCTCACATTTGGTCTCCTCTATTTTTGGGTTCTCCCATGCCTATTCGCACACACGATTATTTGACTTCCTCCATGGATGAACTCTTCTCCATCTAGGATCCTCCATGGCTGTTTGCATTGAGGTTATCTACCCTATTCCACCCCTCCTATAGTTCCTCCATGACTGGATTTGAGATCTAGGGTTTTGACAAAAAAAAAAAAAACCATAGATTTCTCTCGAGTTTCACTTTGTTCTTGAATTTGTGCATTTTCATTGTTGGAAATGGACATTAGTGTTGTACTATTGATCACAGACTGCTTTGTTTGGTTCGAATGCCATGTGATGTTTTGATTGATGACAAAATCAGTTTGTACACCCACGGTTGGTCTGTGCAGACTCATTGCTATGTTTAGTTTCAATGCCTAAACTATTTCAATGCTATGTGCTATTTCAATGTTGTGACTGTGTCATTACTATGTGCAAATTTCTATTGCTATGCGTAATTTTTTTTTTTGCTCCGTACACCCACGAGTTTGTCTATGCAGACCTATTGCAGTTAAGTTTTAATGCCGTAAACTGTTTTAATGCCATGTGCTGTGTCAATGCTATGTGCTTTGTCATGGCTTATGTGCTATTTCAATGCTATGTGTAGTTTCAATGCTATGTTTTTGTGTCATTGCTTATGTGTAGTTTTAATATTATGTGTTGTGTCATTGCTTATGTGATGTGTCATTGCTTATGTGATATTTTAATGCTTGGGTTAGTCTGTACAGAACTATTGCAATGTTCAGTTTCACTACTTTATGCTATGTCAATGCTATGTGTTGTGTCATTGCTTATGTGCTGTTCCAATGTTATGTGCTGTGTGATTGCTATGTGTATAGATAGTTTGATTTGTTTCAAGATTTTGGGTTGGCCTGTGCATATCATTGCAATGTGCAGTTTCACTATTCTGTAGTCAATGCTATGTGATGTGTCATTGCTTATGTATTGTTTCAATGCCATGTGTTGTGTCACTGCTATGTGCATAGATAGTTTGATCCATTTCAATGCTTTGGGTTAGTTTGTGTAGACCCATTACAATGTGTAGTTTCACTACTTTGTGCTGTGTCAATACTATGTGTTGCGTCATTGCGTATATGCTGTTCTAATGTTGTGCTGTGTGATTGCTATGGGCATAGATAGTTTGATTTGTTTCAATTCTTTGGGTTGGTTTGTACAGACCCATTGCAATGTGCAGTTTCACTACCATGTGCTGTTTTAATGCTATGTACTGTGTAATTGCTTATGTGTAGTTTGATTGCTATGTGCACTTTCATTGCTCTTTCTATTCTAATTTGGTATGTGTTGATGTTGGGTCTTTTGCACTGTTTGGTATCTCTCCAAGGGGTGCATGTCTACTGTTAGGTTGTGATGATAGTGTTATAGTGGGGTTTAATTTATAAGTGTTAGTGGAGCTCTATCAATATAGCGGGGTAATTCACAAGTAGTTTGTGGTAGTTTTCACAAAAGACAATTGGGGTTTGGGTAAAGCTTTGCGGCTATTCGATGCTGGGCTTCTTGCTTACACATGCTATCAATAGACAAACCATTATGAGTCTCATTTATTTGTAGGACACCGGATGTGTGATGAACCCACTGTTTCCTTCCTGATGAGCAGAGTAATATCCCCTTGCTCCCATGCTTTAGACATAATTCCCAACGTGCAATGGCCAAACTCAACCTCAAGTTTTGCACTTGTAACACATTTTCCTGTAGACTACGGAGTGTCATATAATTTTTATAAAAATATAATTAGGCAAAAAAAATCTCATATTTAATAAAAAAAAATTATCATTTATTTCATAGAGAAGAGAATTTCTAATAAAAATATCTTTAAAAAATAATTACTGAAATAAATTGAATAAAATTTGTGTCATAATGACAAATTATTTTATTGACCAAATTTTTGGACCTGCATGTTACAACACTCCTTTCCAACCTCTCTCAGTGATAAGCACTTCACGCCCATCTACTCATACCTCAAGCACCTTCGATTCAATTGCTAAACTTACCATGGAAGGCATTATATATCCTTCCAAAGATGCGCCAAATAACCCACCATTAAGAGCCCACAACCACCATCGGCGCCGACGTGAGTTAAAGTAAAGAGATATTGTGTACGGAGAGAAAATTATAAAAGAGAGATCATAAAAATACGTAACAAGATTTCCTTATTCCTTTACAGGTGATCAATAGTGACTTTGTTGTGTTGTTTCTTTTGTTTTGGTTTTGTACCTAATATATTGCTTGCTTTTATTACATGGCTGGCTTTGCTAGTTATTGAGGAAGTAAATTCACAACCATGAATTTTTCCGTAGTTTAGATCATTTGGGATTTCACAAGGGTCTAAAACTTAAGTTGTTGAAGTCGAGAGAGTGTTCACTTTTTAACGAAACTAATTAAGGCTTGGTTTATTTTTACAAATAATTTCATCTCATCTCATTATTACTATTTTTTAAAATTTGTATACAAAATAAAATAAGTAATTCTATTTTTTCAAATCTCAAAATAATTTTTTTAAATTTTAAAACAAAATTAATATTAAAAAAAATATTATAATAATATATTATTTAATTTTTAACTTTTATCTCATTTTATGTATGAAAACAAATCAAGCCTAAGAGGAAGTATAGAATTTGTTGTGTCTTTCACCAAATTTGATTCATAATTTGGTTGATTTGACAAATTATATAAAATTACATCATTTTATAAAATTAATTGTGTAATTTATTTATAGTTAAATATATCTCTTTACCTTTTGTGTGTGCACGCTCAATATTTTGAGGACTCATCTTTTGTGGGAGCACATGTACACAATAGTGAACTTTTGTTGTGCGCACTCCTTTGGATTTTACATTTACAAACTTAATAGTGAACTTTTGCCTTGATCAGTGGACTTGTTGGGCCTATTACATGGTTTTGGGGTATGCATTTAGATATAGATAAGAAATTGATACAGTTGTAAGACTCTAAATGAATCAATCTATTCAATAGCATCTTCAGTACTTGCCTAATTAAATTTGAATCAAGTTTGATTCATGAAAAAATGTTCATAGGAAAAATAGATATTCATTTGATTTGTAAATGATATTTATCCAACAAAATTCGACTCAACTAGCCTAAGACTCGTTAAAATCTGCTCATTTATACTTACGCCGACTTGTTTGCTGGACTCAATCAAAGCTCACTCATATAGTGATATATATATATATATATATGATATACCTATATATACAATATATATGTTAGTTATTAATATAAACATAACTCTTTTATAGTTAAATATATAATTTATTAATCTAATTGCTTATGTCTATATATTAATTGATCAATATACTTCATAGTTATATATTATAATTTATATAATAATTAATCATCAGTAAAATTATAATTTTATATACTTGTAATAATGTGTCGTGAACCAAGTGTTTGGGTGTGCCCTAAACCCTCCATCCGACTTTTTAGACTGCTTTAATTCTAATTCTAATTCAACTCGGTTATGCGGCTTATGCCCAAATAACTAACTGGAGTCAAAGACGTTTTCCCCCTTCTCTGGGTAACAGCTTGGCTCCTAAAAAAATGAGAATACTAAATTATTTTATAAAATATTTCACTAAATATCTTGATATAATTTTTTTTTAAAATTTTTTAATTAAATAATTATTTTTTAATGATATTATGAATTATTTTTTTCTTTTTTAAAAAACATAAAAAAAATTATAAATGAAAAAATCTTTGTGCTTTTTGGGATAAACTCGTGCTTCTCGAGATGTAGTAGCACTACTCAAGAAATACTGTACAAGTCAGTGACGCGTATATTATATGTTTACCTTTAACATGGAAGAAAAGAGTAATTGCCTGGAAAAGCTCACGACTTGGATTCTTGATCCTTTGAAGAATTGATGATGCTCGATCCCAACTTCCAACCTGATCTATAAAATAAGGCCAGGGCGCAGACCAACGAATCCCAAACAAACCGATCCTAAAAAATCTCCTTTTTGACATTCTTCATTCATCTTCATTACTATTTGATCTGCCAAGTACTTCCCCTTAATATAACTGATCATACAGCTACGTAAGTACGTACGTTTACATTTGTTTGATCTTCAAAGAAAAGCCAGCCTCCTTAAGCTTGCTCAAAATCCCTATACTCGATCTTGAAGCTGTTGTTTCAGCCGGCCACCTTTTGATGATATCATGTGCATGTCCATGGCGGATGATGGTGAAGAGATGCAGAGGCCCGATGCCTCAGTTGATGTGAAGTTGCTTGAGAGATTTGAGACAGTCATGCAAAGGAGTTTGAGCATTGACTCACCCAGACCAATGTCTGTAGGAGGAGATCATGGAGATAATTCGACATCAAAGCTCGACTATTTCAGGATACGCACTGATTACACGGATGGCAGTGCTCCACAAGGTGATAAAGATCATCAAGGCACCCAAGGCAAATAGCTAGCTAGAGTCATTAAACTGCATGACAAATAATTAATAATAATAATAATAATAATAATAATAATAATTGAAGCTGCATGCAGGATCAAATATATGCATGTCATGTACTGCTGCTTCGATCTACGTATAATGTACATATAATTAAATACCAAATTATAACAATTAATTAGTTCTTTTATTGGTTAAATTCTTCTTCTTCTTATTATTAATAGATCACTAGTATATAAAATATTCTTTCATTGCATGCTGGCAATTGGAATTTGACTTGTAGAACGAATTAATAGGAAGACTATTTGTTCAAGTTGGATTCATTATGTGGGGCGCAATTCTTTTGCTTGCGTTTGTAGAATATATGAAAAGTCGTATAATATCACATATATATATATATATATATACACACTACGTACTATCAGTCATGATCTCCTGCATATATATCATATGTGGTTATATTTAATGAAGAAGTTAAAAGGAATCATCAAAACTGAAGAGAGGCAATACCGGTTGTCTAAATATACTTGAGGATTAATGATCATGAAGGCCAATTAGGACCGGGAAAAAAGCCCAGAATTTATTTCTGTTTTGTCGGCCCGAAATGACCCGACATGTTAGCTCTTTATCGGAAGATGGAAATCGCTGAACAAGTTAAATTACAATCGGTTATTAATCTATACCGGAATATGGACACGGTCTGAAGTCGGTTTTTCCCCCAAAAATATAACAGTTTGAGGAGATCCTCAATGACACTAAGGTCAATGACGCAGGAGGATCCGAGTTAGAGGATGCTAAGTTGTCAAATAGCACGTTGATGACACTGAAATACCTTGAGAGGGCAAATCAGCACAAGGATGGTCTGTAATCGTGATATTTTTCTAATTCGGGCAGTTTTGAGTGTGTTTCGATATTTTGACTATAACTTTAATTATGAGTATCAAAATTACGCATAAGACCCCAATTCGTAAAACTTTTTTTGGCACGCACATCGTGGCCATATAGTTATGCTCCGTGTGATCTTTCTCGAGGACTAAATCCACAGTTTTCTCTTTCGAATCCCTAATTTTAGGTATTCTTTTTATTATTTGGCAATATTCAATTTATTATTTTGGAAGTGATTTTGAACCCGATTTGGGTCAAATTTTTGGTAGATTACTAGTTTTATTCTGTATTTGAGTTAGTTGTGATTATTGAGTTTTTTTTTCTAATTTTGGTAAAATTTTGATATAGTCAACTTTTGGCTATACAGTCTGGCTTGTGGACTGATTTTCGAGATTGTTTGATTCGATAATTTTCAATTGAATATCAGGGGCAATTTCTCTATGTTTTGAGGTTCTTTCTTGTGTTCTTCCCTGCGAATCATCTGTTGAAACTAATCTGTAGAATAATTGCTAATCTGTCCGGTGTTAGTTAGGCTCAAATTTTTTTTTTCACTCTGGTGGTCGTCGTCTTCATTGGTGGAGTTTTCACGATCAATGGAGGAAGTGTGGGGGAATGGGAGGAGAGTTGCTAGCACTGGGAGGCAATGGCGTCCTCCATCTAGAGGATGGTTGAGTTTCTTGAATAGGGCTCAGAGGCATTTGTTGAGAAGGCTGAGGACGGGGCCATCCGAGATGTCAGAGGACTCACTTGCCACCATATGGTAGTTGTTAGATTTGGGATTTTGAGTCTCCTTATTTTGACTTTTTGTTTATATTGTGACCTCTGCTTGATCATTTGTACTGGGTTGGTGCATCTCAGGTGTATACATCCGTAAATTTGTTTTGTATGGAAGGTGTTTGTTAGAAAAGAAAAGAAAAGAGGAGAAGTTTCTTGCATAGGGCTCAGAGGCATTTGTTGAGAAGGCTGAGGACGGGACCATCCGAGATGTTAGAGGACTCGCTTGCCACCATATGGTAGTTGTTAGATTTGGGGTATTTGGCCAGATTGGAATACCTGTTTATCTAATTCAAGTAATTGGGTATTTGGCCAATCGGATTATCGAAAGCTGCATTTTTCAGGTTGGGAAGAAGAAGAAGAAGAAAAGAGAGAGAGAGGAGTGGATCAAATTGGAATACCTGTTTATCTAATTCAAGTAATTGGGTATTTGGCCAATCGGATTATCGAAAGCTGCATTTTTCAGGTTGGGTCGAAAATCATTGTTATTGGGTCAAATCGGGTCGCGTGAACAATCCTAGGGCCATTTATCTTACATTCAATCAAATTCTAGAAGAATTCTTTGAAAGATTCAAGGCTTCATGCCGCTTCGACTAAAACACGAAATAAATAGCAATAAAAGCATATGAGGGAGCTAGGCTAGAGGCCTTTGGTTTAGCTGAGCCAAAACGTATAAAAAAATAGACTAGATATAAATATATTAATGTTATTATAGATAAATATAAACTAGTTATATATTAATTATTTATAAATTTTTTAAATCGTATAATTCAATATAAGTTCTATTTATTAGTTAAATTCAATATTATTATTTATTTAATTTATTAATTATTAAGTTTTATTCAAATTTTTTTTAAATAAATAACTCGAACTCAAGGTTTGGACTCGAGCTCAAACTCAAGCTGTATTTTGAGTCGAGTTCAAACTCAAGCTGTATTGGACTCGAGCTCAACTCGTCTTATTACCGTCCCAAATACAAGAAAGAAAATAGAAATTAGGAGGTCATTTTCTAACAATTAATTTGTTTTTTCACTGAACAACAACTTCCAAGAAACCAAAAAAGTCACGCGAGACTCGTTATATTCATGACTAGATAGATCATTAATATCGGTCTTGTATAGGACACTGCATTATGTATTAGATACCAAGACTACAAGACAGCGCATGCTAAACTGATGAGAGGTCATATTTTTCATTTGACAAAAAGGTTGATGCACGCGAGTTAAATTAGGAGATTGATATTAACTAATATCAGTTGGAAAGTGCAAGTAGTTTGTTAAGGTCATAAAAATCGGCCAACGAGTCGGAATAAGAGAAATAATTATTTCCAACCCACTGGTGCGAGTTGGGCTTCCTTTGAGGTCGTTTGGGGCTCCCGGTGAGATCCTGACGTGACTGTACGTACGTAATAACAGATGAAATAAGAGAGATGGACGCACAATTTTATGTGGTTTGGCGAATGCCTACGTCCACAGGTATTTAGGGATGAGAATCCACTATAATAGAAATTTTTACAGTCTCTCATAGCTCACTGTACAGGAAAAAATATAGATGAATATTTAGATAAATTTGCCGTGCTGCTTTTGGAGAAATCTGGGGAAGTTGAGGTTGAAGAAGAAGAGACCACCTAAATTGTTCCAGCCGGCCAGAGTCTCCCCTCTTTCATCTGTTCGAGTCCTTTTATAGCCAAATAAAATATCTGGGCAGTCAGATATTTTACTTTAGCCGTATGTGCGTATCACTTACTTGCTTTGTTCCTATCTCTTTTTTTATTTTCTTGACAGCCCCTATCACCCCTAGTCAAATTTTGTCTACTTTTGTACTGTTGAGGTGCTATAGATATTTCTGATCCCTTTCAGTACCCCGCGAATTCTTATCAAAGATACTTTGATGGGAATTTTGTCTTTGTAGTTTTGTATCCTAAATCCCGAGAAAATACTGATTGTGTAAAATGTTTCTCTGGAGCTAGGTTAAGGGGAGATCTTAGTAATCTTTGCGTGGGTGGATCTTTTGTAGGTTGTGGATGGTCATACAACCTGCGAGCCTTCGAAAGGGTTGTGGTTGATCTAACAACCCTGCGAGTCTTTTGAGAGGGATGTTGCTGTGAGGAGGGCGCAAAGCCTATTCCGTCATAGTATAAGACCCGTCTGGTGGTGTCATCGCGTGAGACCCAGCGGGAGTGCATTGCCTAGGACTCCGCAGGAGGTGTCATCGCATGAGACCCGGCGGGAGTGCATCACCTAGGACTCCGGGGAAATGTCATCGCGTGAGACCTGGCGGGAGTGTATCGCCTAGGACTCTGCGAGAAATGTCATCGCGTGAGACCGGCAGGAATGCATCGCCTAGGACTCCGCGGGAAATGTCATCGCGTGAGACCTGGCGGGAATGCATCGCCTAGGACTCCGCGGGAAATGTCATCGCGTGAGACCTGGTAGGAGTGCATCGCCTAGGACTCCGCGGGAAATGTCATCTCGTGAGACCTGGCGCGAGTGCATCGCCTAGGACTCCGCAGGAAATGTCATCGCGTGAGACCGGCGGGAATGCATCGCCTAGAACTCCGCAGGAAATGTCATCGCGTGAGACGGGGGAAATGTCATCGCGTGAGACCTGGCGGGAATGCATCGCGTAGGACTCCGCGGGAAATGTCATCGCATGAGACCTGGCGGGAGTGCATCGCCTAAGACACCGCGGGAAATGTCATCGCGTGAGACTCGGCGGAAGTATCGCGTGAGACCTGGCGGGAGTGCATCACCTAGGACTCAGCGGGAAATGTCATCGCGTGAGACCTGGCAGGAGTGCATTGCCTAGGACTCCGCGGGAAATGTCATCGCGTGAGACCTGGCGAGAGTGCATCGCCTAGGACTCCATGGGAAATGTCATTGCGTGAGACCTGACAGGAGTGCATCGCCTAGGACTCCGCAGGAAATGTCATCGCGTGAGACCCGGCGGGAGTGCATCGCCTAGGACTCTGTGGGAAATGTCATCGCGTGAGACCCGGCAGGAGTGCATCGCCTAGGACTCCGCGGGAAATGTCATCGCGTGAGACCTGACGGGAGTGCATCGCCTAGGACTCCGCGGGAAATGTCATCGCGTGAGACCCGACGAGAGTGCATCGCCTAGGACTCCGCGGGAAATGTCATCCCGTGAGACCTGGCAGGAGTGCATCGCCTAGGACTCCGCGGGAAATGTCATCGCGTGAGACCTGGCGGGAGTGCATCGCCTAGGACTCCGCGGGAAATGTCATCGCGTGAGACCCGGCGGGAGTGCATCACCTAGGACTCAGCGGGAAATGTCATTGCGTGAGACCTGGCGGGAGTGCATCGCCTAGGACTCAGCGGGAAATGTCATCGCGTGAGACCTGGCAGGAGTGCATCGCCTAGGACTCCGCCAGAAATGTCATCGCGTGAGACCGGCGGGAATGCATCGCCTAGGACTCCGCAGGAAATGTCATCGCGTGAGACCTGGTAGGAGTGCATCGCCTAGGACTCCGCGGGAAATGTCATCGCATGAGACCTGGCGGGAGTGCATTGCCTAGGACTCCGCAGGAAATGTCATCGCGTGAGACCGGCGGGAATGCATCGCCTAGGACTCCGCGGGAAATGTCATCGCGTGAGACGGGGGAAATGCCATCGCGTGAGACTTGGCGGGAATGCATCGCGTAGGACTCCGCGGGAAATGTCATCGCATGAGACCTGGCGGGAGTGCATTGCCTAGGACTCCACGGGAAATGTCATCGCGTGAGACCCGGCGGGAGTGCATCGCCTAGGACTCCGAGGGAAATGTCATCGTGTGAGACCCGGCGGGAGTATCGCGTGAGACCCGGCGGGAGTGCATCGCCTAAGACTCAGCGGGAAATGTCATCGCGTGAGACCTGGCTGGAGTGCATCGCCTAGGACTCTGCGGGAAATGTCATCGCGTGAGACCCGGCGGGAGTGCATCGCCTAGGACTCCGCGGGAAATGTCATGGCGTGAGACCCGGCGAGAGTGCATCGCCTAGGACTCCGCGGGAAATGTGATCGCGTGAGACCCGACGGGAGTGCATCGCCTAGGACTCCGCGGGAAATGTCATCCCGTGAGACCTGGCGAGAATGCATTGCCTAGGACTCCGCGGGAAATGTCATCGCGTGAGACCTGGCGGGAGTGCATCGCCTAGGACTCCGCGGGAAATGTCATTGCGTGAGACCTGGCGGGAGTGCATCGCCTAGGACTCTGCGGGAAATGTCACGCCTAGGACTTCGCGGGAAATATCATTGCGTGAGACCCGGCGGGAGTGCACCGCCTAGGACTTTGCGGGATTCTGTCACTTTGCGTGGGTGGATAGACCAACCCCGCGGGATTCTGTTACTTCGCGTAGGTGGGCAGACCGATCCCGCGGGAGGTGATAATGCGTCGACGTCCCATGCTGCAGGCAATAACTTTATTAGTACAAAGATAAATTCACATATTGTAAGAGAGACAGACTGATGTATTTTTGTCCGTGGAAAAAAGTTTTCGAGTGTCGAATGTCGAGTGATGAATTTCTGAACGTCGACTCCCGAGCGAGGAGCTGTGAGATCTTAAGCATTAACTCCCGAGTGTCGTGTTCCGAGTCTCGAGGCATGGGTGGTGGTTGCCTGATTCCTGCAAAAAGGTGAGGAAGATAGCTCTTATAGAGCATGAATATTTCGAGCTTGTGAGTTTTCCATGAGCGAGGTGAGAGGCGTGTGAGCCTATGTGACGACTTGGTGAGCTGTGCACGTGAGAAGTCGTGATCGAATGGGTGTCCTAGGTACGGGACGTGTTATCATGAGAGTACAATGGTCTTGTTACTGCGCACCAGTATAGTCCCTATGTTCACATGCACTTCGTGAAGTGAAGCCTCAAGACAAAAATTCGAGTGTGATGTGGCGAGGGTCTTGTGAGCAGAATGCTATAAAGGAGAGTGTTCCTCTAGAGGTGTCCTGTGTAAATGTTTCGAGAGGTGTGACGGTTTGTGTCTGGAGTTAAGTATGAGTGAATTCAGAGATGTTCCTAAGTGGTTATTACTGAGCTCCTGTAGGGAAGTCTAATCTCACGGAAGTGTGCTCAAAGCCCAAATGAAGTTGCGAGCTCGAGGAGCGGGTGGTACCCCGCAAGTTTGAGCGGCTCAAATCTATAAACTTTGAACGGAGGTGGGGGTTTCCAAGTGGCGTGGTAATGGCATTTTATTTCTGAGTGGTGGTCTAAGATTATGCTAATCGCGATCGGGCTAGTGTGAATTTGAACATGCATGGGTGATGTGAGTTTTGAGTAGTCGAGGGTATGCGAGCAAAATGGTACTTGGGCTAGTAAACCCTGATCTGGTCGAGAGAGTAATCTCGAGTCGGTGGAGTGGTGTTTTATTTTTCGAGCGACACTCCTGAGTAGTATCCAAACTGCTTGATGCTCGTTCCACAGAGATTCCCGAGTGTATGGGGCTTGGGAGAATTGAGCGATATTCTCGTGTGCTGTGAGCGTGTTCCTGTGCGATGGTATAACCGACCGCGTAAGAAATCCCGAGTGATGTATGTGTCTAGTTGTGTGGTGGCTTGTGGAAGACAACTGAGCTAGTGGAATTCCAAGTGAAGTGATGCCTGGGCTAGTGACCCTGAGCTGGCTAAGGGTGCAACTTCGAGTAGGTTTCCCGTGCAAGGTGGAGCCTTTGTTGTATAGGGAGTATCAATGCAGTAAGTTGGGGTTCGTGTGAAATGTCTTGGAAGAGAGGGAGGGAATCTGACCGCGTTTTAGTAAAGGGAATCTGATCGTGTTGTGGTAAGAGGAGTTCCCGAGTTTGTGCTTTCCGAGCTAAGCTTTCCAAGCTGGTGTCTCGGATTGAAGGAGTCTGTGTGACAAATCTGGGAGAGAGGGAAGGAGCTTAATGGATTTTTGAGCTAGTAGAGCTCGGACCGAAGAACTTGGAGTCAGTGGAGCTCGTTTCAAGGGCGTCCCAGTTTGACGAATACCGAACTGGTGGCATCCCCGAGCTAGGGGGAGAACTGAGCAGGAGACCAGGTCTAGTGGGCGACTGGGCTAGTTGGCGTGAGGTGTCTTTGTGTGAGAGGTGGCCTGACCGAGTTGAAGGTGTTCGAGAGGTGAAGGGTCCAGAGTGGGCTGAAGGCATTCGAGGTGTGAAGGGTCCCGAGCTGGTGGTGCTAGCAAACCCGAGCTGGCCGAGGGTGTCGACCAGAGGGGCTTGGACTGGAGGTCATGTCCGAGTTGGGATGGTGTCCGTTTATGGTTCCCGAGTAAGGGAGGCTCGGACTGGAGGTGTCCGAGTTGGGATGGCGTCCATTTATGGTTTTCGAGTAAGGGAGGCTCGGACTGGAGGTGTCCGAGCTGGGATGGCGAGCTGAGCCCTAGTCGCGACCATCCTGTATGGACGGATTCCGGGCATAGTGGGTGACAGCCCTGGAGGTTTTTGGCGGGCCGGCCACCCTCTGGCGAATCCAGACAGAGCCGGCGACTCCAGGGGAGTCGCCGGCCTGGAGTCGCCGGTGGGCCAGCCATGTCCCAACGGGGTTGGGCCTGAAAGTGGCCGTGTGTAAGGGTGCCGAGCCACCCAGTTTATTTTCGGCGAGATGGCCGGTTGGCCCCAAGCTCACCGGAAACAGAAACTGTCGGCGGTCAAGGTAGCGACCGCTGGCAGGCCACCGGGGCTCATGGCTTGATGCCGTGAGCCTCTTAGGGTAGCACGCCCGGCGTGTCCCCGAGAGGAGTCAAGAGCTCCGACGACCGGGACCATTTCTACGGGTTGCTGGCCAGAAACCGCCAGCAGTCCCGACGGGGACCGCCGGTGATCCAGCTGAGCTCACGGCTGCCGCCATGAGCTTCGGGGCTCATCACGCCGTGTCTTCGAGGACCGAACATGCATGCAGTACGTACTGTGCATGCATGTACAGTACGTACATGCATGCATTGTATACCGCATCACTGTGCACGTTTAAGTGCATAGTGTTTTAGACTATAGATATATCGACCTAACGTATACATGTGTTCGTGTTTCTTGTGGATATCTCGAGTCAGAAAGATAAATAAATAGATGGTTAAGCTCGAGATCAATCGAGCTGGTGTCAGCGTCTTTCCGATCGTATTAGTGATAAAAGTAATAAAATATAAAAATAAGAATAAAGTGGTTGAGTATACTTATCTGGAAAATTTTTTTGTTGAGTCGGTCGGTCGGATGCTTTTATTCAGTGGGTTAGAAAGTCATCATTTTCTCACTACTGATTCTCGAATCCCACAGACGGCGCTACTGGTAAGGTCATAAAAATCGGCCAACGGGTCGGGTTGAGAGAAATAATTATTTCCAACCCACTGGTGCGAGTTGGGCTTCCTTTGAGGTCGTTTGGGGCTCCCGGTGAGATATCGGCGTGACTGTACATACGTAATAACAGATGAAATAAGAGAGATGGACGCACAATTTTACGTGGTTCGGTAAATGCCTACGTCCACGGATATTTGGGGATGAGAATCCATTATAATGGGGATTTTTACAGTCTCTCATAGCTCACTGTACAGGAAAAATATAGATGAATATTTAGATAAATTCGCCGTGCTGCTTTTGGAGAAATTTGGAGAAGCTGAGGTTGAAGAAGAAGAGACCACCTAAATTGTTCCAGCCAGCTAGAGTCCCCCTCTTTCACCTGTTCGAGTCCTTTTATAGCCAAATAAAATATCTGGGCAGTCAGATATTTTACTTTAGCCGTATGTGCGTATCACTTCCTTGTTTTGTTCCTATCTCTTTCTTTATTTTCCTGATAGCCCCCATCACCCCTGGTCAAATCTTGTCTACTTTTGTACTGTTGAGGTGTTGTAGATATTTCTGATCCCTTTCATAGTTCATAATATTTCTTATTCACTTTTCTTTTTTGGAATAAAGGAGGAATACTTCTTACATAATTATTCATTTATTGAATAAATTTTCTTGTCATCGTCAGTCGTAGTGTCGATTTGATAGTCCAAAAGAGGATTGGAAAAGCCAACTATTTATGATGACCATTTAGAAGTTAATGTTGACTACTTTTCTATTGACTTAACGCTATTTTTTTTAAAAATAAATTTAAATCTCATTTAAATTTAAAGATGAAATGAGTTGAAATGAATTTAGTTTATTTTTTAATATTATTATTGAAATGAGTTGAAATGAATTTAGTTTATTTTTTAATATTATTATTATTTTAAAATTTAAAAAACGTGTATTGAAATTTAAAAAATATGTATTGGAATTTGAAAAATGTGTATTACAATTTGAAAAAGGTATATAAAAATTTGTGTTTTGTATAAAAAATTATAAAAATGTAATGATAAAATGAAAGTGAGTTGAGAGGATCTCAACTCACTTTTTGAATCCAAATGGGGCCTTAATTAGAAATGAAAAATATGATACATAATGAAGGGGTGAGTTTCCCAACAAATATCCCATGAGGGGGTGAGTTTCCTAACAAATATCTCACTATAACAACCATATTGCAAAAGTGATTAAAAAAAAATTGGTTCTCACTGTTTTTTGGTCCCTACCCATATCTTACAAAAAGGGCGCCGTCTTAAGAGAAAATTTTTAAGGAAGCCAACGCTAGACGCATTGTAGTTGAGTGCACTGCAGTTTATTATCTTGAGAATTTTTTAGAGAGATCCGTTGTCTCTTTTTCAAGATTATCGATTAGAGAAATTTATTAAAATATGATAACATAATAGAGAGATCGACATAGTAGAGAAGTTTCTGCGGCGGATTAACAAAATACGATAACATAATAGAGAGATCGATGAGAGAAATTTCTTAAAATACGATAACATAATTCAATATAAGTTTTAAAATGATAACATAATAGAGAGATTGACATTGGATGAACTGATCTGGTGGATTAACAGTCTTCCCGTGTATCTGTAGTTGCGCGTACAGACCATGCTCCGGTGGTTTGGAGATGAGGTGGGGTCGATCTGAAAGATTGTGAAGTAGGGAATCTGTTAGTACGACACATGTAACAGATAGAAATGTCAGGGTACGACAGCGCATGAAGACCACACGTCAAAACAAGACGGGGGTAAGGGCCACACACTAAGATTTTTGGCGCAATTCCGTGTCGTCCTAATAGATTGACGGTTGTTGTTGGGAATAAGCCGATAAATAAACAACAATAGATGAAGTAACGCAGCAGATGCAACAAGGATACAATAAAATCAACAATACAAAACATACAGATTTAAGTGATTTGGCTCAAAACAAGCCTACGTCCACTGTGGGGTCGATCTCAAACTTTCACTATTGAATAAAAATGGAGTACAAAGATTGAATTACAAGATTCTATAAAGAAATCACTCAACCTCACGTGTATACACTTAAACTCACAAGTGTTTGCTCTCAAACTCACAAAACAGAAAATAGAGGCAGCAACAGAATCTGGGATACAACGTTCAAATGAATGCCGTTCCTTTTATATAAGTGACACTCGCTCGAGCGAGACACTATTATAAATGGCGCTAACCCTATAAAAGAACATTAGCTCGAAGTGAAACATCGAATGTAACGTCTAGGGTGGAATCTCGCTCGAGCGGGTTCTCGAGCGAAAGTCGAGCGAAGTCATTGCCTGGTACCTCACCTGAGCAAGATGTCAAGCGAGGGTCGATCAAAGTCTCTGCCTGGAGTCTTGCTGGAGTTGGATGTTGAGTAAGGGTCGATTGAAATCTCGAGTTGGAATCTCGCTCGAGCTGGAAGTCGAACGAGGTTCAAGCAAAGTTACGGGTTGAGTCTCGCTCGAACTAGATGTTGAGCGAGACTCAAACGAGTATATTGGTAGGTATTTTAACTCAAGCTATTTCTCAATAAATTTTTACCTTGGCTTGAATTCTCACAAGCCACTCTAAAACCATTCTTCATAGAAGACCAACCCCATCAAAAAATCCCCTAAGGGATTTGAAAACTCCGAACACCAATAAAGTTCAAACAGAGTTTGAACTTGTATATTGGAACTGGCTTAGTCATCATATTTGTTGGATTCTCTGTACTATTAATCTTTTGAATTGCTACAATACCGTCTGCAACGATATCTCTAAGGAAATGATACCTAACATCAATGTGTTTTGTTCTCTCATGATACATTTAATTTTTGGTCAATTTTATTGCACTTTGACTGTCACAGTAAACTGACATCCCCTTTTGCTGTAGACCCAGGTTACTGATCAGGCGTTTTAGCCAAATGACCTTCTTAATAGCCTCAGCTGCTACAATGTATTTTGCCTTTGTAGTTGATAAATCAACAATTGATTGTAGTGTTGGTTTCCAACTAATAGCAAAATCGCACAGTGTAAACACATAACCTGTTAATGATCTTCTCTTATCTAAATCTCCAGCATAATCACAATCAACATATCCAACAACACTTGAACTGAAATCTACATCTCTATCAAAGATTAAGCCATCATGCAAAGTCCCCTTCAAATACATCGGAAATCCATTTAATTTCCTGTTAGTGAATTTTACCTGGATTAGCCATGTATCTGTTAACAATATTCACTGCCTGTGAAATATCTGGACGGGTACAAACCATCCTATACATCACACTGCCAACTACGCTGAATAGGAAACATTCGTTATAAACCGCTTCTCCTTATTTGTCTAGAGAGATAGGAAAGCTGAAAGCTTGAAATGCAAGGCAAGTAGTGTACTCACAGGTTTGAAAGTAGACATTCTAAATCTGTTAAGTATTTTTTCAATGTACTTTCTCTGAAACAAGTATAACTTTCTAGCTTTCTTATCCTGTGGATCTCCATCCCCAAAATTTTCTTTGCTATACCTAAATCTTTTATCTCAAACTCATTCCTAAGTCGAGTTTTCTTCAAATCAACATCATACATGCTCTTAGGAGCTATAAGCATGTCATCAATATAAAACAATAAGTGCAAGAAAGATCTATCAGACAATTATCTGTGATAAACACAAATATCATAGTTACTTCTCAAATAACCATGATTAATCATAAACGAATCAAAATATTTATATCATTGCCTCGGAGATTGCTTCAAACCATATAATGATTTGTTCAATCTGCATACTCAGTCCTCCTTGCCCGAAACGCTGAATCCCTCTGGCTGATGCATATAAATTGTCTCATCAAGCTCGCCATATAGAAGTGCTATTTTAACATCAAACTGCTGTAGCTCTAAGTCATACAATGTCTTGATGGCAAGTAAAATTCTGATCGAACTGTGTTTTACAACTGGAGAGAAGACCTTATTGAAGTCGATCCACTTTCTCTGACTGTAGTCTTTAGCAACTAGGCATGCCTTATATCTTGCATCTGTATAATTTTGGATTATCTATTTTCTCTTGAAGACTCATTTGTAGCTAATAGTCTTCGTCTTTGCTGGCAACTTAATCAAATCTCATGTTTGGTTCTTATGAAAAGACTCAATATCTTCAGTCATCGCTGAGCACCACTGTGCAGACTTTGTACCCCTAATAACTTCTGAATATCTGGAAGGCCCCTGACCAACAATAACCTCTGCTGTAGTCAGTGCGTACATCACCATGTCTGCATGAGCATATCTCTGAAGCAGTCTAATCTGCCTCCTTGGTTTACCAGTAGCTATACTATATTCTTGCTCATCATGTGCATCAGTTTCAAAATCAGAATCATGTTCATCAGCAATAGCATGATCCTGGGTGTCAATTGGCGTCCTTTGTGGAGTCGATAGCTCCACCTGTTTGCCTTTTCCCTAATCTGTACCTGTTAATATAGTAAACTCATTTCTCGGATTAATTATAGACTATTCATCAAATACAACATCTCTACTAATCACAAACTTGGGTGATTTGGGATCAGTACACCATAGCCTATATCCCTTCATCCCACTAGCATATCCCATGAATATGCATTTTTTTGCCCTTGGTTCAAGCTTACCTTCATTGACATGAAAATAAGTAGGACAACCAAAATTTTTAAAATCTTAATAATCAATAGGAGTATTAGACCATACCTAATTTGGTATCTTTAAACCAATATTTGTAGCTGGAAAGCAGTTAACTAGAAAGCAGGCTGTGTTAACTGCTTCCGCCCAAAAGTCTTTAGACAAGCTCGCATGAGAGAGCATACTGCGTACCCTCTTCAATAGTGTCCGGTTTATTCGTTTAGCTACCCCATTTTGCTGTGGAGTGTGTCTAACTGGACGATGCCTGACAATGCCTTCATTTTTACAGAATTCATCAAATTCCCCTCCGCAAAATTCCATACCAATGTCAGTCCGAAGCTGTTTCACTTCCTTGCTTGTTTGATTCTCAATCAAAGATTTTCACTGCTTGAAATTGGTGAAAACATTACTTTTCTGCTTGAGAAAATATACCCACACATTCCGTGAGTAATCATCAATCAAAATAAGTAGGTAGTTAGCTCCACCTTTCGATGGAACAGAAGATAGACCCCAAAGGGCGGAATGAATATAGTCCACAATAATTTTGGTTCTGTGAACTCTTATAGCAAACTGAACTCTGCACTGTTTCCTAAATACGCAATGTCTGCATAAGTCAAGTTTGCCAATCTTTTTATTCCCTAACAACCTCTGCTTACTGAGGATAGACATCCCATTCTCACTCATATGGCCCAAGTGCATATGCCATAAATGAGTGAAATCTAAATCTAGATCAACTGATACAGAAATCGAAGCTGCACCTCTCACAGTACTACCCTGAAGGAAATAAAGTCCATTAGACTTATCTCCCTTCATTACAATCATGGAGCCTTTACTGACTTTCATCACTCCATCTTCTCCCGTGTACTTAAAGTCTATAGAGTCTAAAGCGCCCATCGAGATAAGATTCTTTTTCAAATCTGGAATGTGCCGGACATTAGACAATGTCCTAACAATCCCATCATGCTTCCTTATCTGGACTGAGCCTAATCCTGCAATCTTCCAAACCATATCATTTTCCAATAGAACAAAACACCCGTTGATTGATTCATAAGACGTAAACCAATCCTTCTTGAGATACATATGAAAAGTACAAAGCTGAGTCTATGACCCACTTGTCACTGAAGCGACTGCTCGAGTCACTAATTGCCAGGATTATATCTGAGCTATTAGAATTATCATCAGCTACACTGATGACATTATATGAACTAGTGAATTCCTCATTCTTCTTTAGTTTGGTACACTCGTTCTTGTAATGACCGAACTTATGGCAGTGATAACAATTAACAATCTTCTTGTTACCCTTCGACTGCAATTTATCCTTGGACTTGCCTCTGCCATTGTCTGAACTCTTTTCACTGGATCTTCCTCGGTTAGAGGCACTTTTGACAAACAAACCACTAGCTTGATTTTCATTACCCTTGTCACCGAATTTACTTCTCAATTCCTTAAAACTCAAAATAGATTTCACATCTGCTAATGAAATTGTATCTCTTTCATACAGCATGGAATTCACAAAATTTTTAAATGGCATAGGTAATGAACACAAAATAATCAAAGCTTGATCTTTCTATTAAAACTTAATGTCTATATTTCTAAGATCCATAATAATCTTATTAAATTTATCTAGATGTTCAGTAATGGAAGTTCCTTCATGCATTTTAAGAATATATAACCGTTGTTTCAAATACAAACGATTTGTGAGAGATTTCTTCATATATAAGCTCTCAAACTTCTCTCAGAGACTAACATCGGTCTCTTCCTCAACAATCTTTCTCAAAACTTCATCAGTCAGTGATAAAAGAATAGTACTGTATACCTTATCTTCATCGTCTTTAAACGGTATAAGATAATCAGCAGATATCTTCTCTTCAAAAATCTTGAACAAACTCTACTGACGCAACAAAACCTTCATCTTGATGCGCCATAAATTGAAAGTGTTCTGTCTGTCAAACTTCTCTACTTCAAATCTTGCTGTAGCCATCCATTCAGATCTTCACAGAGCCTAAGCTCTGATACTAGTTTATTGGGAATAAGTCGGTAAACAAACAACATTAGATGAAGTAACGCAACGGATGCAACAAGGAGAAAATAAAATCAACAACACAGAACACACAAATATAAATGGTTTGGCTCAAAACAAGCCACGTTCACTGTGGGATCGGTCTCAAACTTTCACTATTGAACAAAGATAGAGTACAGAGATTGAATTATAAGATTCTACAAAGAAATTACTCAACCTCATGTGTATACACTCAAACTCACAAGTGTTTGCTCTTAAACTCACAAAACAGAAAACAGAGGCAGTAACAGAATCTGAGATACAACGTTCAAATGAATGTTGTTCCTTTTATATAAGTGACACTCGCTATAGCAAGACACTGTTGTAAACGGCATTAACCCTAAAAAATAACATTAGCTCGAAGAAAAACATTGAGCGTAACGTCCAGGGTGGCATTTCGCTTGAGCGAATCCTCGAGCGAAAGTAGAGCGAAGTCACTACATGGTACCTCGCTCGAGCTGGATGTTGAGCGATGGTCGATTGAAATCTCTGCCTAGAGTCTCTTTCGAGCTGGATGTCAAGTGATAGTCGATCGAAGTCTTAGGTTGGAATCTAGCTCAAGCTGGAAGTCGAATGAGGTTCGAGCAAAGTTACGGGTTGAGTCTCGCTCGAGTTGGATGTCGAGTGAGACTCAAGCAATCATATTGGTAGGTGCTTTAATTCAAGCCACCTCTCAACAGTTATAGGCTGGCGTGGTGGAGCATGTGTCAATTGATGGTGGCCGGAGTGTAATAGATTTGAGAAAAAAGGAACCTGTGGAGGGGATAAAAAGATATGCTACCATTTTAACACAAAAGTAATGAAAAGAAAAAAGAAATAGAGAGGAGAATGAGAGCTACAGCTCTACCGTCCTCTTCGTAGAAGACTTTCAAAGTGATTTGGACTTTTATGGAGAGAAGGGAGAGCTTCTCTTTTTAAAATGCTACTGGACGGCTTGACGGCTAATTAGCACTGTTGATGATCAAAGTATTTCCTTGAACCCATTAATTAGAGATACTGGTTTAGCTTTCGTCATGAGACTGCATTTTATATGTCCCTTTGAAGGTTGGAGAAGAGAAGGCAACATTTGCAATTGAAACTCAACACAGACTGAAAGCAGAAACGCCATGATCATACATTCCCTTTTAATGGAAGATTGTTTAGCTTTCGTCACAACCATGCAGGAAATGGCCGGTTTGAATTGACAGTAGTTAGATGAAATTATGATTCCTAACAGTAGCCACATTAATTTTGGTTGCTGATCTTCAGCTCTCTCTCTCCTCTTAGATTTTATGCATAATTTGAGGGTTTTTTGTTTTTTGTTTTTTGTTTTAATTTTTTTTATAAAAGATGTCTATTCTGTTTGGTTGGTGAGATAATGTAAAGACAAAAAAGAAGAGAAGAAATTCCTTCTAGGATTCCCTTTTCTTTTGCGTAGTTGGTTGCACATTTCACGTGATTTAGGTAAGTGACGGGGAAGGCTTTTGTGATTACATTTATAGCTTTATCGTTTTTCTAATATTACCATAAAGGAAAAAAGGTAAATGGGAAAGTTTGGAACTTTGGAATCCAATCTGTCTTATAAGTGAAGAATAAAGTTGTGGCAGTTTGAACGATCACAAAAAGAAGGAAAATCTGTGATTCATGTTGATCATTGCATAATCACAACGTACGTATCATCTCCATCTTTTAAGTCTATGGGGCTAGCATAATTTTTCTTTTGGAAAATGGTAAGATTGCTATTTTCTTATATTATTTCTTACTTTTTTTTTTGTGTTTTTAATTTTTTTGAATTTATATTTTTCTTAATGACGAAGAAATGGGAGCTGTTAGAAAGCCCGTTGAGGGATCTCTTTTTTGTGTTCACTTAGTGTATATATATATATATTTTTATTTTTTTACATTATTTTTTAAACGTTCTTAAATATTTTTTAAGAAAGAAAAAAAATTCATATTATTATTAAATAATATTATTTTAATCATTAAATTAAAAAAATTAAAAATTAGAATAAAATGGGAGCGAGCACCAAAACGGACCCCAAAACAGGTCCTTACAATTTTTCTTAAAAAAGTAACTATTAATAAAGTTTTATATTTTTTTAATTTTTTCTTAATGATTAAAGATATTAAAATAAATATTTAAAAAATAATAATAATAAATAATAAATGAATAATAAAAAAATAGTAATCCTATCGCCCATGCGATAAGTCTAGAGATCAATGGATTTGAGAAGTAAAAGATTACCTAAGGGGGGAGGAAGAGGCTCCCCCTCTTTGACCAGAAAAGGCCTATATTGAAAGGACTCAAAGGAGCAGGTGACCAAATAGTTTTTGTTTGGAAAATTGTTAGTGACAAATTAAGAGATATGATAAAATTAAATTCATAAATAAGCTTACATAATCTTATATTTTATGATAATTTTACTTTATAATAAAAATAATTATATAATTTAACGTATCACATCAAATATTGACTGCTCTGTTTTTTTTTTTTTTTGGTATTTTTACAGGATATGTAAAATGGGGATGAAAGAAGAAATCAAAGTAAGCTAGCTGGAGTCCGGACCAATGGGACAATCCGAAGACAGCGGGCATTCTGTTGGCACAAATCAGACAAAACAAACTATGATACAGGTTAAAAGTACTATCCATTTCAACATCATAAACATTGAACAACAAGAGAAAAAGTTAAGGGGCAGAGAAAAATCAATGTTTTCAGAATGATGTTTCATAAATGCAATATAAGTACTGTACATTAATACTAGTCCAGTCCAGAAACTGAAAATTTGCAGTTATAGTCCTCCTTAATCTTCTTCCGACATACATGTTCAGCCTCCATGGAAAGGAGTCAGGACTTTGTGTACTTTGCCATGGTGGCCAACATGCCCTAGGACAAGAACCTCCTGGGGTCCATTACCCTAAAACTCTATAAATTGCACTCCAAAGACCGAAGGTAATTAATAATCCTCTATAGCTTTAATTAATTGTTATATCATTTTAAAAAAATAATAAATGGAGTCGTAAACTTGCAAGTAGCGTATAATTTTTGAAAAATATAAATATATATAAGACCTACATTAAAAAAGTTAATTTTTTTTTTTTTATAATAAACTCTATGTTTTTTTTAAAATGATTGTACGTCGCTTGTAATTCTATAATTATATGTAGCATAATTTTTTTTTTTTTGTGTTGTATTACATACATGAACTTTTATATAGATTTTTTATGCATTATATTTATATTGTTATGATTTATTAAAATAGTTATTTTATATTAAAAAAGAGTAATGCTATGTATAATTATGACATACATAAATATTGTATAATTATTTTAAAAAAAATAAGATGCATTATTAAAAAAATTATCTATTTTTATATTAATTTCAAAATTTATTTACTTTTTTAAAATAATTATGCCACACTTAATTACTTATATATTTTATGCACTTTTTGTGTTGTTTCACATATTCATCCATTCCCTATCTTGTCCTCATGATTGGAATCTTGTTTCACCTCTCTCTCACTTCTCATTTAATGTATCTGTCATGAACATTTAACGGTTACATAGTACCTACATGTGCTAATGACAGGCATTGTCTTTCTCCTCTCTTAAATTCTCATCCACTCCCACAGAGCCACAAGGCTTTAATTTTTTTCGGGTAAGATAATTTATTTTCTGTACATTATTCTGTTTGATTTCGGGGTTTAAAATAAGATGAGTTAAAATAAATTTTTAAATTTAAATAAAATATTATTATTATTTTTAAATTTAAAAAAATTGAATTGAAATTTAAAAAAATTATATTAAAATTTGTATTTTATATAAAAATTTTAAAAAATATAATAATAAATTTAAAATAAATTAAGACGAGTCAACTCGTCTATCAATCCAAACATACTTTTATTACATTTCCTTTTTCATTTGTGAATTCATTTTCAGAGGGACTGTTGCTACAGTTGGTCGTTGACCCAAAACTTTAATGTTCTTTTTCTTCCCCAACTGCTACCACATGACTTTATATTAAAGGGTTCAACAAAGTAGTCTAGTACAAACAAAATAGTCACCTTCCTTTGCTGCAATCCTTAAATTTTTAGAGACTATACTCTCTAAGTCTTAAATTAAGAATATACTCTCTAAGTCTAAATTTTAAATCTTTTTAAATGCAAATAATTTTTAGAGACTATTGGATAAAAAGATTTTTTTTCCTTGAATCTGATGTGCATTTGCAAAAAACTACTTGCTGAGAGTCTACACACTCCTGAGATTAGTCAGGACGTTATTTCGGACACCCGACCACAATAATATATATATATATATATATATATATATATATATGCGCCTAGTTTTAAATCAAAGGTGCGATGGGGAATTGCAGATTAATGGTGGGTCTACAGTCCAAATTAAATTTATGGGGCCAACATCACTATCATAATCATGAACTCAATGCCCCTTATGATTATCACAAGTAGATAGGGATTAAGAAAAAAAAAAATTCATGCAACCAGATCTATCTGATGGCATAAAACCAAGGGCCAGGGAAGTTCTCCAATTGATTGACCTAGCTATTCTAATTCTCTTTTTATATATAAAAAAAAAAAATTACACAAAATTTTCTTTTGATAATGACCTTCTCATGAAACTAACAATTGCAATGGCTTGAGCATGCACCCTTCCTATATTCCTAAGGAGGTTATTTTTTTTTAACAAAAAAAAAAAGAAGAAATTATGTTTTTCAAGTTTGGTATTAGGGTTTCAAGTTTTATATTTAATATTAAAGTTTTGTGCATTTTATTTTTAAAAAATATATATGCAATCATGAATTAGGATATCGTTACGTAACCGTTTGAAAAAAGTGAATATAACATGAGTAGTACATGAAAAAAAAGTTAATTTTTATTAGTGGACTCCATTATTTTTCAAAATAGTTATGCGGCGGTTAAGCACTCACAATTATATATAAAATTATTATTTTATTGTTTAGTTTCTAAGTGACAAGTGTCAAGCGAGGGTTGGTGTTGATGAAGCTAATAATTCTAACGGTAGTTAAAAGGAATGCGAGTTAAACAAACTATAATAACGTCTGTCTTTAAGATTAGGTCTAATTAATTAAGATTGTTTCACATTAAATATTTTTCTTTACGTTAACTTACATCATATCTTAACGATAGTCATGATTACAACGCATCTTTTGATTTATAAACAAGTGACAAATGTTGATAATTATTTAGACGTCATGACGCTGCAAAAAATTAAAAAAAAAAAGTTGGAATTTTAGGGGTTATTAATTTTTTTCAAAGTATGATAAATACTTATATATATAATTAAATTACATAAATAATATTCTAAATTAATTGATGTTTCAGAAATTATATTAGTAGGTACGGTAAATTAAATTATATTAATATTGTATATAGCCACCCATGCATGCATAACCCAAGTAACCGTTTTAGTAAATTTTGCTATAAATAAATAAAAATAAAACGTGCAAGTACATTTTCAGTTTCTAATTAATTTTTTTCTGAGAAAACTCAAATTAAATACTAATTCTTATCTATATATTTTCTAAGTGATGAGAATTATCTTCATTTTACATCATGAAGATCATGATGAATGTTATGTTGATCTGTTAATTAAAAAGATAACATTTTGGTCTATTTATCAATGATGAAATAGTATTGTTACTAGACCATCTCAAATTTACCGTTAGATCATGACTCCCTTGATCACTGTACTGGTGCGGAATGATTTATTTTAAAAGAAGATATTCAAAATACCGGGGAAGATTGAAATTAATCTAGGACTTTCCTAATTACCACATTTGTATTTATATTTATATTTTAGTTTTTAATAAATTACGTGGCATTATATGAAAATGGCCGTGCCACGTCAACAAAGTTATGTAAGCGATAAGTTTCAGATGATGATGTAACATTATTTTTAATTAAAACTTAAATACCACGCATAGAATACGTACTCTAGTTTTCATTTTTTAAGTTAAAAAAAAAAATAGTATATTTCTAAATGAAATGGAGAGATCTTAGTTATTAAATTATTCGATGGTCAACTGTCATAAGTGTGGTAGTGAGGCTGCAAATAGAAAATCAAAAACTGTAGTTATATTTATTTATTATTAATATATTAATATATATATATATATATATATTTACGTTGCACAGTTTGGAAGATTAATGAATAGTAATAATAATAATAATTAAAGTTAAACCCAATTTTAAAAAAAGCATTTATATATAACATCTTTCCCATTAAATATTAATTACTAATTAACAGAATGCAAGGAAATGAGAAGGGAAAGATGATGATAATGACACAAATGGTGCTGCAAACCAGACCATGCCTAACTTCCCTTTTTATGCCTTTTTAATTTCATTTTTTCACTTTCCACATATATATATGCTTGTGTATATATATATACATATTTATGTATAATATGTCTATAGTATATACACCTCCCATGATGTGAACTGGCACAAGTAATTTTTAAAGAAGGAAAGAAAAGGAAGGAAAGTTTGAAGATTTCTGCTTTCAATCTTCTCTGCTTTCCCCTCTCTCTCTCTCTCTCTCTCTCTCTCTCCTCAAAAGCTGCAGTCAGGGTTGCAACGCGTGAGAGAATCATATTTATGACCCATGGTCCTGGATTTCCATGCCTGCCTGCCTGCCTGCCATTTTTTTTAAGCTCCAGCTAGCTTAGCTTACTCTTTAGAAAAGAGAAAAAAAAAGGGCAAAAAATAAAGAACCAAAGACAGTTCAAAACCTGCAAGCGAAAAGAGAAAAGAAGTACCATTTCTCCAAACCTCCAGATCTGTCTGTCTCTCTGTCCCCAGATTTAATTTTTATTTTTCTTTCTTTCTTTACAATGAGAGACATAGTTTCTTGTTTCAGCGAAAACGCAGTAAGTGTGTCTCTTCCTTCTGCATGTTCAAGTCATTCAAACACATCCAGCACGAATCCAAGTCTAAGTCCATCGTTGCAAGACTCCGTCACCGGCGTTTACAAAATCTCTCTCTCCACCCAAAAGCAAATCTTGATCACAGTCACTTGGTGCGGGAACGTCCATTCTTCTCAGGGCTTAAGCATAAGCTTCGGCGATGACCCATCAACGCCACCGGCCTTCAGACTCAACACGAATTCGCGGTTATTCAGGAAGAAGAAAGGGAGCAAATTAATGGAGTCCGATAATTCAAGCATCGAGGTTTTCTGGGATCTCTCCAATGCCAAGTATAACGCAGGACCTGAACCTGTTGAAGGTTTTTATCTGCTGGTCATGGTTGATTCAGAAATCGGCCTTCTTCTCGGAGACATGGCGGAAGAAGCTGTCGCCAAGAAATTCAAGACGAGTTCCGTTGCAAAAGTCTCTCTCATTTCCCGGCGGGAGAATTGCTCCGGCAATACTGTTTATTCAACCAAGGCTCAGTTTTACGATTCCGGCATTACACACGAGATTCTGATCAGATGCAGCGCCGGAGAAAGTGAAGGGTCAAAGTCGCCGGTTTTATCAGTATGTATCGACAAGAAGACGGTGATTCGAGTAAAGAGATTGCAATGGAATTTCAGAGGAAATCAGACGATTTTTGTGGACAATTTGCCGGTTGATCTGATGTGGGATGTGCATGATTGGTTCTTCAGACCTGTATCAGGAAGTAATAGTAATGGATATGGAGTGTTCATGTTCAGGACGAGAAGTGGTTTGGATAGTAGGCTGTGGTTGGAGGAGAAGTTGGTGCAGAAAGAACAAGACAAGGTTGAATTCTCCTTGTTGATCTATGCCTGTAAGAGCCAGTAAATTAAGAAATTTTACTTGTTTTTGTTCAAACTTCATTCATGGACTTTTAATTTTTATGTTTCAATTATGTTTTTTTTTCCCCTTTACCTTTCTACTTGAAAGGAATAGATCATACTTAATTCCTTTGATCTTATGAGAAAACCAAATAAAATGTACTTACAGAAATATGTGAATTTCAGATGGAAAAGAATCAATTAGCTTCTTTTGATCTCTCTCTCTCTCAACAACCATAACATTTGTGAATTGGTTTTTTTTTTTTTTTTCCTTTTTTCATGGCAAACATAATCTTTCATTAATAAAAGCAAAAGATTAGATAAGTCAATCTACCCATACAACATTCGAAATAAAATCAGGATAAGATCCAATCCACATTACAATTGTACGTTTGGACTTGCCAAGCATACCGAGCTTATAGCTTGTGAGCTACTGAATTTTCAAGACGTCCGACATGCTTCACTTTGCTTCTATTGAAATGGGAGAGGAGGGATTGGGTCTCCTTTACAATATTACCGAGACGTAATTAGGGTTCCCCTACTTTGTTAAGCTGAATTGGGTTTGTTAGTTTCGCATGTGAAGGAGAAAAAAAAAAAAGGGAAAGAAGAGTTTTGATTATTAATTTTGAAAGATATCGAATAAGATTTACTCAAATAGTACTGATTTTGAAAAGATGCCAATATTGGAGATTGCTTTTAGCCTAAAAGCTAAAATAAAAATGAGAAACTTTGACAATGATCAGCTGATTTTGAATCAGAAAAGACAACGTCGGATTCACTATTTTTTGGCCTTTAAGCCTTAAAAGAGAGTGTCTTGATATAGGTTGTCTTCTTGCTTGGAAAAATAATTATCTTTGCAAACATTTCTGAACATGACAAGCCAATACATTCATTATTTTAAAATTAATGTTTTGGTGTTATCTAGAAGTACAAGTTAATTAGTTACCAAATTTTGGTGGATACCGAATCAAATTAATAATATTGCTCTCCATATATACATATATATATATATAAATATAAATATAAATTAATCTAATTCATTGGTTACTCAACTTTAATTTATATACGCTTTTGATTAATAAACCAAGATTTAATTACACGAGGGTTCAATCCTATAGAGGTTTTAATCACTACAACAAATTTTAGTTTTAGAGACAAAAATTGTTAGGGACGAAATTTATTTCGTCCTTAAAAGTGGTTTTTAGAGACATATTTTAAAACTCGTCTCAAAAATTGGACGAGTTGCAAAATCCGTTCGGACGGACAAAAATTCGTTCGAACAAGACGAAAAAATATGTTCGAACGAATAATTATTTGTCCGAACAGAATATATTTAGAGGGAAACGTGGCGGTAGAATTGCAAGTCTGTCCGGACCAAAAGTATATTGTTTGGACGAAAAACAGGTTGTAAATGGTTCATTTTTGTTCATCACTATTTATTTGTGTATTTATATATATTTGTTTTCTATTAATTTAATTTTATCATTTTCAAAATAAAAAAATATGTTTATATAACATATTATGATTTATGGAACATTTAAAATATTTATAAATGCACATATTAATTTTATGTAATTACTTTTAAAAAGTTATTTATTTTATTATCACGGGTAATAAGTAAAATGAGAAAAATAAAAAAGAAACATTGTTATGAACACCAAAAATAAAAGAAAATACTAATTACATCTCAAAATATATATAATATTGTTCGATACAACACATAAAATAAAATACTAAATAAAAATACTCCTACTACTTCGGTATCAAATTTATGACCTCCTGCATAGATTTGATCCGTGTCTCTACATCATCTATGCTCCTCATGATGCGGTCCTCAGCCTCTGCTACCATGCGGATTGCCACTCTCTCCACCACGCGCTCCACCATTGCCTCAAACTGCTCCAGTGTAAATCCTGCAGGCTGGCTCTGAGCAGGCTGGGTAGTAGTACTGGTAGTAGCATCAGTCAATTCTGGAGTCCTTACATAGAGGTGCCCTTTGCTCTTGCTGATAGATATCTTGTTGAGAGCCCCTATCTGAAGTTCTCTTTTCTCACCAATCCGCTCTGTAACTCCAGTTTGGAGTAGGAGGTCAGATATCAACAGTCCAAATGATAGACTGCCTCCACTCCCATATTGTGACTCTTGTCTGATGCGGTAGAAAATATACAACGCTAGATCAATCGGGTCCCCCCTCGCTACCTGGACCAGAAGTCGTGCCGATCCATCCCGAAATCTGTCTTGTGCTTTTTCGGGTCCACGTTATACCCAATTATCAGATTCAACAATCTGAAGAATAGAGTGCAGTTGACCTGTTTGATGGCTTTCCCGCCATCATATGTAGGAGCCTCGGGATGTCATAGTAGCTCACGTACCTGATCGTCTGTGAGACTATCATCAGGTACATACTCCTCATTGCTATCATCAACGTCTGAGCCAGCAGCCAACTCATCGGCAGTCCATGTTACGAAGGGCGATGAGGATCCAGCCTACGTGTTTGCCCTGGTAGATCTAGACGTTGCTACTGCGGAGGGATGAGGATATGCGTCCATCACGCGCGGGATGTCCAAATACTCTGCAATCACTCGAGGAGAGAATGTGATGTTGACTCCCCACACCATCAGCACGTAGTGGTGATTATCTCCAGGCTGATCTCCCAATGCACGATAGAATTCGCATACCATATCAGGATATGCGATCCCTTCCTGCGTGCAGATCGGAGCCCATCCTCGCTCTGTGAAGATTTGGTGGATAATGTGTCCCTCCCACTCCAGCTCTCTAAAGTCATCCAAGGTGACAGGCCGCTTTACTAGAACAAACCTACAGACAGGAGCAGTGGGAGTAGCGGGAGGGACGGGAGTGGAGGCAACGGGAGTAGCGTTCACTGGTGGAGGTGTGCTGCTACTTCTAATAATCTGATCTCTCCCACGCTTTTGAGCTCTGCTCGCCATTCGTATACTGTTCAACAAATAAGTGATGGAAGAAGTTAGACAGATTTGATCGACTGCAAAATACTTAAATAAAACCAAAACTTATATCAAACTGTTCTGTTTGACACTAACTCGTTCGGACGAAAAATAACATGTCCGAACGAGTTATATGCATGTTCGAATAAATAGGATCATCTCCTACATCTCGTTCAGACGGGAGTCATTCCTGTCCGAATGGAACCCTGCGAAGAGAAATGGCCGAGTTGACTCGGCCATTACTTTTTTTCTACAAAAATCAAATCTATTCGGACTAAATCAACGTAATATCACTCATAAAGGTCCGAAACAATGAATACTAGGAAAAAAATTACAAAAACTATGAAAAATGAGTCGGATTCGATTTGAAATCCGACCCCTATAAAATGGGTGTTCATAACCTATTTTCAACCAATAGGAGGGGTTAGAGGGACCATACCTTATATATCTCACTGTAGATGTTGATTTTGGAAAATTCTAGTGTGATTCTCGTTCGAATGAGAGTAGATAGTGGAATTTATCATTTGATGCAAAAATGAGGCGTCCGACGAGGGCTATGTATATATACCCCGACACTCGTTCGGACGAGCAATTTATCTTTTGAACAAGTTTTAGCGTCCGAACAGAGTTTATAACCGTTCGAACGGTAAGGGTATATGTTTGGATGAAGGAGTATCTGTTCGAACGAAAATAAGAGAGTTTAGGGTTTAAGCAATTCACTATCAGTTCGGCTAGTTATAACGTTATTACTATATACCATACGACACTAATAGTATTATAAAGTATTTAGTAAAAAAAAATACTAAAATTAGTCTTTATAATTTACATGCACTATATATAACACTAAGATGATAATATTATATATAATAAGTATATATCAAGTACTTTAACTTCATATATATCAAGTACTTTGTATATACTAGTATATACTAGTTAGAATATAAGTATTATACTATTTACATATAATACTTAGTTTATAATAATTAGGTACATGTTGCTTAGATTATTTAATATATAATTTGTAGTGTCATCACTTATTTAGTACACATAACTTATAATATATATTATTTGGAATAGTATTAGTAATATCATTGTATAAACATATATAATAATAATAATTAAATATTATCTAGTATTTTAGTATTATAATTCTAGTATAACTCTATAAGATGATATAACACTAAGATAATATAATACATTACGTAGTACAAGCCTATTACAATAATGATATAATATTTTTTTGTATTATTTAGTATGTTGATATGAAGTACTTGTTTGAATAATAATTTACTATTATTCGAACGTACTTTATCTTGTAGTTTGTGTCAATAATTTGGAGACAAAATGTTCGTGCCAAATACTGAGGACTGTTATACGTCCTAACGGTCTCTAATTCGTTCGAACGATAAATACTCAAAATATGCTTAGAATTAAGAGTCCGAACACACAAATTTTCCGTTTGGACGCAAAAAGTTGAAATTTTTTGTGGGAAAACAAGGTGGCAATTTGAAATTTTTGCGTCCAGATGGATAAATTCTACGTCCGAACGCATCTTCAATGATTTAAACACCGACTCTTCAATTTATTTTTCACGCGGGATTGAGCTATTTTTTAGAGAGGGAGACTGAGAGAGAGGTAGAGAAGGATTGTATATTGTAGGAGGATTATTGAGTGTGGAGAACTTGATATTTTGAGAGGCAATAGGTAAATCTCATTTCTCAATATTTTTTTTTTGTGTATTTCTTAACATTAAAAGTGGTTGGTAGTTTTTTCATCTTATGATTTCTAATTGTGGACAGTGTTGTTGAATTAGATTTAAAGTTGGAAGTGCAAAAGTTGAGGTTAGTTTTCTATATAGAGTTTGCATACGTCTTTTGATATTTGGGGTTTTATTATATAACCAATTTCGAGCATGATTTGTTTGTTTGGGCATTTGTTGCTTACTAGATTGATGTTGAGGATTGGTTCTGGTATTCTGTCTGCACGAGTTCTGTTCGAACAAAACTGTTCACATCCGAACGAATTTTAAATTTTGTTTAAGGTCCGTCCGAACATAAAATTATACATTCAAACGAAACTCGTGCAGTCAGAATAAATAAATAGTGTTATGAGGATATCAATTACAGTATTATTGATGATGTTTATGAAATGATTTAGGTTTTTTTAATAGGCAGTAGACGAGTAATGAAAATATAATGGACAAAAGTTGGATGCTATTGGGAGATAGACTTAGGCGAGACTATAAGGAGTATGCACGGGAGGTGAAATTTTTCATAGAGTTTGCGAAAGATAGTGTTGACAGTCGGAGTTTTATAAGATGTCTGTGCAAGAAGTGTAAGAACCTGAGTTATTTAAACATGGTAGTAGTGGAGTCTCATTTGTTCGTTAATGGGATATATCCTAAATGCTCGCATTGGGTTTTACATGATGAACCATTTCCTACAGAAGTTAGATTTGATAGTCATTCCAATTGGATGGAGGAAACTAGTGATGAGATCGATATCGACAATACAAATGTGGTCGTTTCGGATGATAGTGATGATAATGGAGAGGATATCACTGAGATGTTAGGTGATATTGGCGCATGCATGTTTGGGGTTCGAGATAGAGAAAAAACATCTTCACAATCTTTTAAGGGAAATGAGAACTTTGCAAAATTGTGGGAGGATGCACAACGACAACTATATGAGGGGTGTACCCGTCATAGCAATTTGTCATTCATAGTGAGATTGCTACATATCAAGTCAATATGCCGGATTTTTGCAATGGCCATTGACATGCTACTTGAGTTATTTAAAGAGGTTTTACCGCAAGATAACGTGGTGCCTCGTAATTTTTATGAGGCGAAAAAATTGAAGTGAGGATTGAGATTTGATTACAATATTATCCATGCTGTAAAAATGATTGTGTACTCTTTTGGAAGCAATATGCAGAATTTGATTCATGTCCAATGTGCCACAAGTCAAGATGGACATAAGATAATCGTAATATACTGAATAAAGTGTTGAGACATTTTCCCTTGATCCCTTGACTTCAACGGTTGTTTACTTCTCGAGTGACTACGAAGGATATGACTTGGCATAATGTAGAAAGAGTTCGAAATGATCAATTTCTCTGGCATCCAGCAGATTCCTTATAGTGGAAGAAGTTTAATGGGGAGTATCCATGGTTTGTCGAAGAGCCTCATAACGTACGCCTCGGGTTAGCAACTGATGGTTTTAATTCATTTGGCAATATGAGCACTTCTCATAGTACGTGACCTGTGATATTAATGCCTTATAATTTGCCACCTTGGAAGTGTATGAAGGACCTTTATTTCATGATGGCTTTATTGATCCCAGGGTTGAGGTACCACGAAACGACATAGATGTATATCTACAACCGTTAATAGCAGATTTGAAAGAGTTGTGAGAACAGGGTGTGAGTACATATGATGAGGTCTTGTCGCGGGAATTCAAGATGCACGTTGCAGTCTTATGGATAATAAATAATTTTTCAACATTGAAACTTGTTTGGATGGAGCACAAAAAGTAAATTGGTTTGTCCTATTTGCAACAAAAATACACAGTCCTAGTGGTTAACAAATAGAAGAAAATTATGTTTCATGGGTCATCGTCGATATTTACCTAATAATCATAGATGACGTTTAAACAGGACAATGTTTAATGGGAAGACTAAGAAGAGGTCATCATCGCCAACACTGTCTAACGATGATATTCTTGCACAACTACTTGAGATTCCAGAAAATAGATTTGGGAAGGACGCATGAGCGCGAAAGAAGAAACGAGATGTAGTGGAATTCAATTGGACAAAAAAAAGTATTTTCTTCGAGCTGCCATACTGGTCTACATTGACACTTCGCCATAATCTAATTGCCATGCACATTGAGAAAAATATATGTGAAAATATTTTGGATACTCTCATGTCAATAGAAGGAAAAACAAAGGATACAGTTAACTTCCGTAAAGATTTGAAGGAGTTGGGAATAAGACCAGAGTTGCATTTACAAGATAATGGGTCTCGAACCATCATGCCTCTTTGATGGTATACACTATCAAGCGATGAGAGAATAAAATTTTGTTATTGGTTATTGTCAATCAAATTACCTGATGGGTATGCTTCGAATATGTCAAGATGCCTGGGAACACATGACTGAAAGATAACTGGTCTTAAAAGTCACAATTGTCATATATTTTTACAACGTTTGTTGGCAGTTGGTGTGCGTGGAAAGCTTACTCGAGATGTTCGTATAGCTCTCACAGAGTTAGGGGCATTTTTCAGAGGCATTTGTAATAGGACGTTACAAGTTGACACATTATTAAAAATGGAGGCTGAGATTGCAGTGATATTGTACAAACTAGAGGGTTTGTACCCGCCTTCTTTCTTTGATGTAATGGTTCATTTGGCTGTTCACCTACCTTGTGAGACTTTATTTACTGGCCCGGTTCAATATAGATGGATGTATCCAATTGAACAATTTTTAGGAAAGCTTAAGCGAAGTGTGGGAAATAAGGCTCATTCAGAAGATTCGATTGCAGAGTCCTACATTGATAATGAATGGCACACTTTTTGTTCAATGTATTTTCGTGGGGTTGATACCAGATTTATGAGACCGGATCGAAATTATGAAGGTGAACAAATGGGTGTCTCATCATCATTTTCTGTATTTTCACAAACTGTATGTCCAATGGGCGCACATGGGGGCTACGATTTGTGTGGACGCGATTTTTATAGAGCTTGATGGTATGTCCTGAATAACTGTGCAGAAATTGAGCATCACTTGAGGTTAGTAATGAATTTACGTATAACTAAAATAATTGAGGTTAGTATTTTCGTATAACTAATATTTCACATGAAAACATGCAGCGAACATTTACAACTACTTAGCTCTGGTGGTGGAGTTGACGTACAAAAGAAGCATGAAGAGGAGTTCACCTTGTGGTTTGAACATACGGTATTATTAAAAAATTAATATGGATGTTATTGATATTTAATATTATACTAAATATATTTATTGACGTAGGTTTAATTAAAACATGCTACAAATCCCGATGAGATTTCACTAGAACTTTATGCATTGGCATGTGGTCCAAGCAAGAAGGCTATCCAATATTCGGGTTGCTTGGTGTGTGGATATAGAATTCATACACGTGATAGAGAACGATATAGAAAAACTCAGAATTGTGGGGTCGCAGTTGAAGGGAGCCATGGAGATGATAACATTGACTTCTACGGAGTTGTAGAAGATATTATAGGGTTAAAGTATGTGAGAGGTTATATTGCTTGGTTGCTTAGATGTACTTGGTGGGATGTTTTACATCCTAGATTGTGAGTGCGTAAAGATGGGGGTTTTGTCAGTGTGAATACATCTCGGACCTGGTACGAGGATGATCCTTTCATTCTCGCCTGCCAAGCGAATCAAGTTTTTTATTTAGATGATCCGGAATACGGGAACCCATGGCGAGTGGTGGAGAAGTTTGCACCAAGAAATGTATATGATTATATTCTAGAGGTAGATGAACCACATAGAATTTGATGGTTCGACAAATGAAGAAGCATATCAAGAAAATGAATCAGTGATCAATCTATTTGTTGACCTAAGTCAATATGACATGGTCCCACTTCATAGAGAAGATGTTGTATCAGAAGTGATTGAAGGTGAAATGTCGGAAGAACATGAATCTACTGATGTGTCTAGTGAAGATGAAAGAGATTCGTCCAGCAAAACTGATATTGAATGAATTAAAATATCTGTGTAAGTATAAATTTGATAAATATCAACAATATTTATTTGGTTATATATTTAATTCATTACAATTTCAAATAGATATGCCTCCCAAACGCAAAGTAGTTCGTGCGCCATCCTCACCCTACCCATTATTGACTCTCATGCACGTGATTCACTGGCCATCAATAGTGTACCAGTATCACCAGACCTAGTGCCAGGTATTTTGTTAAATTATGATATTTACCATAAGAGTTAATATATATTTACCAAATTATATATATCTGTTCTAATTATTATACTTGTAGTTGTATGCCAGCACTGAGGGCGAGGCATTACGAGGGGTGTCTACATAAAGAAAGTCAGAAAAATGGGTAAAATTAAAGTTGATATATTAGAGGGCCACACTAGTGGGCACAGTGATTCACAAGCATGACTTTCTACTTATGTTGGTGCCCTCACTCGCACGTATGCTCCGATGTCAGCAGCCTACTAGGTTAACATTCCTGAAGATGTAAAAGATCACATAAAAAATCGTTACTTGATAATGAGCTACATCCCAAGAAAATTCAAATTTAATGCTAATTGTATTTTTACTAATTACTTATAATTTTTTAAAGGATGAGTTTGATCTAGATTTTAGTCGATGAGAGCATCGAAAAACAGTTGAGGAACTAATGTCAGGTGCATTCCGGAAGTACAAAGGTCGGTGCCATGCACATTTTGAGAAATTCAGCACTGCTGCAGAGGTACGCCAAAATCCATTCCAAGCAATACCACCAGCCGAGTACGAGAATGTTTGTAATCTGTTTGAAGATTCTGCTTATAAGGTAATATCACATTTATATTTTTTTAATAGAAAATTATATATGTATTATAATTTGAAACTTATAATCAAATTCTTTTTTTTTAGCAAAGGAGTGCTGTGAACAAAGTAAATAGATCAAATTTAAAGATTCACCATCGTGCGGGTTCTCGATCTTTTCATCGTTTGCATAAAAAAATGGACAGTGCTACTAATTCCGGTCTCATATTAAAATATGTAATTTTTCTCTTTTAAGTTCTAATATAGTTTTTCTTTTGCAGTAAGCTGAAAGTTCTGGTGACTTTGATCTAACCCATTTATATGCTAAAACACATAAAAATTGTGATGGTATTTGGACCAATCCTAAAGCTGAGGCAAATTATGTAAGTTTAAGTATATTAAGTTAAGTCTAATAGAATATTCATATTATTTATACTAACTTTAATGATTTTTCTTGTAGGAAAAGATGAAATCTCTAAAGGACGCTACTGCAGATCCATCTGATGAATCATCTGTTAACGATGCTCAGATCTTATTTGAAGTTCTTGGATCACGTTCTAGATATTTGAGGGGCTTAGGGCATTATGTGAAGTCATCCTCCAGTTCATCATCCTCTTTTAAGGCTAGATCCAATGAAGACAAAACTAAGGAATTAGAAGCAGCACAACTTGAGATAGAACGATTGAGGTCCAAAGAATAAGAGTTGTTGATCAGATTAGATAAAGTAACGGAGTTAGAGTCAAGAATAGAAGAGAGACTGCAGTCGAGGACTCGAACAATGTTTGAAGAATGACAGAGGATGTCCCAAAACGCTATGCCACCACCACGATCTTAAAATTTATTTTTTATATTAATTGTACATTTATTATTCTGTTTAACAACAATATTTGAACAAATTTGATGTGCAAATTACACTTTTATTATAATAGTAATGCATCTTTTAATTAAATGTGAATCTGTATAGCGGTACCGTTCGAACAAAAAAATCACATTCGAACGATACATTACGATTTAAAAATTCATCCGAACTAAAAATAGTCCATTTGAACAAGATTAATTCCAATAAATTTATTCGTTCGAACAGATAATATCCGTTCGAATGCTTACCTCGTTCGAACCAGGCAATCTGTTCGAACCAAATATATATCTGTTCGAACGGCAACTGTCAGTTCGGACAACTTAAATGTTTGTTCGAACAGGTTTCTGAGACGAATTTTTTTTTGTCCCAAATAAAAAAATCCATTTGAACGGATTTGGACGGGCAAGTGAGATTTTGCCTCTAAAAAACATTTTTAGGGACGAAATTCAATTTTCATCTCTAAAACCTTTTTGTGACGGGCTTTTTGAGACAAATTTGGAACGAAATTTTTTTGTCTCTAAAGATTTTTTGGAACAAAAAATAGACTTTTTGAGACAAAATGATTTGTCTAAAAAAACCTATTATCTTGTAGTGAATTAAAGTAATGTTAGATATAGTTTTAAAAATAAGTTTTATTATTAAAAATTATTGTTATTTATGTGAGTTCAGCATATTTATCTAATTTTTTTCAAAGGAATGTGCACAACTTGTACAATCATTTTCCTTTAATTATTCAAATATAAAGTTAACTAATTAGATCTGTATATATAATATACTAATACTAATTAATATAGTAATAGAATTCTTTAAGACTATTGAGTTCTGTCAGTCAAATACTTCATACTAGGATTGAGAAATATAACTAATTTTTCAGATCGAACTCAAGACATACATGAGAAATTGATTGTCCGCTTGTCTAATTTTATGAGAATTATTAAATTTTCATGCATGTAAGTAATTAGTGGTAAATAGTGGCTTATAATTATCACAAAAATTGGTTGTAGACAAAAAAAAAAAAACGAGCCTTTTGCCATCAAATTACGTTAGCAAATAAAACTTTATGGAAAATATTTGTTTTATGGCTACCCTTCACGTTTGCATTATATATTAACATTATCGCTACTGAATAAATATGTTGAAGACTAGTACATATCATGTATTTAATTTAAATAATTGCACTTCGTTATTTTTTTAATGTTAATTTTTTAAATATTTACTACAAGAAAATTGTTTATTTACATCTAATTAATTTCAACAAAATGACTATTTACTACTAAAATGAATTACAAGTATATAATTTTTTTGTCACAAATAATTAGTCATAAAAATCTATTTTTTTTTTGTGTGTATTGTTTATTTCCAAGTCAACATGTCATGCTCACTGGCAAAACTAGATAGGGGCATGGGGGCCATGGTCCTGCCTACCCTATGATTTTGAAATATATATATATATATATATAAGTTTTAAAATATATATATTAGTTTTGAATATATATATATTATTTTTTTATGATTTAATATAATATTAATATCATCTTGTATTGACCTCTTTTCTAAAATATTATCTTAGTCCTTTTTCTACAAAATTATTTTGATATTATTAATTAATTATTTACAAGTCTAATTTAAAAATAAAATAATTTGATTTAAAAATAAAATAAATAAAATATAACCCACATAAAATAAAATAATCTAATAACATGATAACACATTAAAAATTGTAAAAATAAGCCTTCGTAACAAAATTGAAGATGAATTTCTAGCAAATAATTTAGTTCTTTATATTGAAAAAGAAATAACTAAAAATTTAGATTTAGATTTAATATTTAGTTGTTCTATACTGTAAGAAAACTTATATAAAAATAGATAAAAATATTTTTTTATACTTTTAATTTTACTTGCCCCTAAACCAAATTTTTGATTCCACCACTGATTATGCTACTACTCATCATGAGCTATGGTTGATTTATCTCTGATCAGACTTATTGATATGATACATTTTAAGTGATTTCATATATCAACTAATTCTTAAATACGACCACTTAATTAGATATATCTTGTAGTGCTGGCAAATGGAAGTAAGAATGGAAAAATGTAGGATGAAGTACTATGTTTGAACAATAAAATGTCAATTTTCAGGAATTTCATTCATATTCAATCTAAAATTAGAATTTTTCTAGATTTAAAGAATCAATAACTCTTGAGATTTGTAAAAATATAATGATATATTTCCAAATATACAAATTCCAGAGAGGTTAGTGGGTGTTAAAAATAAATATGACCAATTTAAAGAGTCAATTAAATTATCCTAGCTATCATTTGCAACGAATATCAAGATCACCGAAATATTAGAAAGTAATAGAACTAGATTCTTCTTTTTCATGAAGGATACTTAATTTAAACATAATTTGCAAACCCATAAGTGATCCACTCGATCTTTTTAACACGCGACAAGAAAACTGTTTATTTATGATCAGTTATTTTCAGTAAAATGACTATTTTTTGCTAAAATAAGTTTAATATTTTCGTCGTAAATAGTCATTCTCGTCATAAATAATTCATCACAATTACATGTTTTTCTTGTAATGATATGTAGCCGCTTTAGAGCCCTAACCTCATTATCTATAGCTAGCTTGATCACTCTAAGAACAAATTCATCCACTCCAATACTATAAGTACTCCAACAACTTTGATAAGCTCATTGCTAGAGTACTAATGAAAGAACACAAATACGATCTAATTAAGAATCATGAGCTGGTGGTTGTCTTTGTACATATAAGAAGAGAAAATTACCAAGGCTAACTAATTGGCTCATTATCTCACTAGAGGTTCTCTCATAACAAAGAAATAAGAAGTACATCTAAAATAACGAAGAATTCAGTTTGAACATCGTGCATTATTAAGCGTCTATAGATAAGACTAAACTTGTTGGAATTTTGTCAGAGTAGAGAGTTTAGAGAAATTAATATGATATCCGTTATAGAAAAAAATGTGTGCGGAAATGTTGCAAACAGTTGAGTATAGTTTAACTTGTAATCTGAATTCTTTTCTTGTTTTATTAGTCATAATTGTAACTTCTAATTTATGGAATGAAACAAAGTCTTTTTCCATAAAAAAAAAAAAATTTGTTGGAATTTTGGCTAGATTAAGGTCTAACGTATGTCTCAATGTAAGTGTCTCGCAACAGGACTAAATTTTGTCATTATATTAAGAATTTGTCATTATATTAAGAATTTGAATTAATATCAACTATAAATTAAGTACGTCTATGTAAGTTCAAAGCAAATCAATGAAAATGCTAGAAAATCAGAGCCAGCTTTTATATAATTTGGCAGTAAGAAGCTGATTAATTGAAGTACTCCGAACCCTTGAAAATATAGCTCCACTTGTCGAATGGATTGAAGATTGGTTTATGGTCAAGTCTAAAGTTACTCCGATATAAGGAACGTTTCAATAAATTAGGTGTACCATTTTCTCGTCTGTCGCAGTCAACTCTGTCCAAAGATCACCCCCTTCCTTACTCATGTACGTACATTCACGTCCCCCATTATCTTCACAAAATCATTACAATCCCACAACCAAAAATCAATGATGGTGCATGCGTGTTGAATGGCCCCAACACATAACCCTTCCTCATCCTCAGGTTAGATCCGGTCTGACCATCGACTACTTCTAATTGACCGCTCTTTACTTGAATTTTTCTGTGTTTTAAAATTAGGATGGTTAAGATCAATAGAGAATGGTAATTGTGAGGCTATTTATACTTTCCAGACACTATAAAAAAAAAAAATATTTATGATATTTTAATTACAATCAAAAAAATTATTTACGATAAAAACAGTTTATTTTCGTCAAAAATAATTATTCTGGTTATAATTAAAATATCACAAATAACCATTTTTCTTGTAGTGAGATCAAAAACTCAAATCATTGTTACTTTCTACGATTTGAATCCCACTATATTCAATATTTGGATATTATGTATATGACTTATAGATTGTTGAAATATGTGGCTCATACTAAGTGAGACACGTCTACAGAGAAAGCAGGCAAATGTTGGAGCGTAGCAGAGCAGTGCGATGGCATCTACCGACTTTTGGGATTGTAATATACTGTTTGGGACGACTGGTATTGGCCGGGTATTTTTGGATTTTTCCTTATACCTCCATATAGGTAGGGTTAATATGAATACATGATGTAACCCTACTTTTCATTATAATGATATTTGCCGCCACTCGCTCTTGTAGACATAAGCACACTATCAAATCACGTTAAATTTCTGTATAATTTTCTCTTATTTTCTTTCTTTGAAATTCTGTACAATTCATCATTAATTATCGCACATGTTCAACATAGATAATATTGAATATAATGTAGTACTTATTCATTTTAGATTGCAGTCTCTCATGAATGAATCATCAGTATGACGTGTGTTAGGGGTAAAATGAGTGCATGTGTTAAAACCCACCGAAGGTCCATGGAAGATTAAAGCCCACTATATATGTGAGGATGGAAGGGAGAAATAGAAGATTTAACAATGACAATAAATTCATTAGAGGTGATTGATCGCATAACTTATTTTTTAATATAAAATAAATGTTTTGATCAATCATATGAGTGAAGTGCGTAAAAAATATGTAAAAATAACTGTACATAAAAAAACTCTTGTGATAAACACAAACAATAAGCACACATGAAGGTATATTAATGATACAGTACTATTCATATTGATAGATGGATGCTTAGAAATAATGTATTTCATTGTATTGAATAAACGATGTATATTATATTTATATAGAGAGTAGAGAAGAGCCCAGAACATTTGGGCATATTATCGAATGCATAGAGTGCACCATACCTAGTCTATAATAGAAACGATTATATCAAACCCTTAATACAATACAAACAAACCCCAAAGGTATACTGACAGAAGAGGACAACAGATTCTCATGATTCCTTCGATTGCTTGTCATTTGCTGATCTAGAGGTCTCTTTGTGTAGAGGCTAACTGTGTTCATTGTTATGACAGATTGCTGATGATGTGGAAGCTCTACTGTTACCTTCTCACGAGTCCAGCATGGGAACCAGGGTGAGACTCGATCTCAGAAGTAAGAATCTATTGGATACCAACGGTTTGGTAAAGACATCAGCAATCTGATCCTTTGAAGAAATAAAAGCAACGTGCAAGCTTTTGGAGGCGACACGATCATGCACAAAGTGGAAATTAATTTCCATATGCTTTGTGCGTGAGTGTATTACCTAATTCACAAAGAGGTACGTTGCGCCCAAATTATCGCACCAGAGAGTGGGAGGTTTAAGAATAAACACATGAAGTTCTTTAAGGAGGGGTTGAAACTAGAGAAGCTCTGTTGTCGTATTTGCCAATGCCTTATACTCTGCCTCTGTGCTAGATCGAGCAATGGTATTTTGTTTCTTAGATCCCCAAGACACAAGGTTGGGGCTGAGAAAGATGCAGAACCCTCTTATTGAACGTCGGTCGCCTGGGCATTTGGCTCAGTCTGCATTTGTGAAAGCACTTAAAGTATAAGTTGAGAATGGTTTGATGTGAAGTCCTAGATGAGATGTGTGTTTGAGATATCTGAGAATCCTTTTGACAACCTGCCAATGGGGAACTTTAGAAGTGTGTATGAATTGACACACTTTATCGATGACATAGGCAACATCCGGTCTGGTTAGAGACAAATATTGAAGGCTGCCCATTGTGCTCCGATAAAGTGCTGGGTCTTCAAAATTAGAACCATCTGTAAGAGTCAATTTTCCTAATGCTGCCCTGGGGGAAGTGACCAGCTTGGCACAATCCATATGTGTTTTCTTGAGCAAATCACAGATATACTTGGTTTGAGAGAGATGAAGTCCATTTGCCAGCGGCTAAATTTCGAGTCCAAGAAAGAATCGAAGTGGACCGAGGTCTTTGACAGGAAAAGTGAGACTAAGAGAATGTAGAATACTTCGAATTGCCTTTAAGATTAGAACCGGTTAGGAAGATATCATCCACATAAACAAGAAAATATAAAGTGACAGATGCATGATTGTAGATAAAAAAGAAGAGTCTAAGCATGAGGGTGTAAACCCAAGTTCTATCAACTGAGAGCTGAGCTTTGAGAACCAAGCCCTTGGAGCTTGTTTTAAGCCATAAATGACTTTATTCAACTTGCATTCATGATGAGGAAAATTAGGATTCACAAAGCCAATGGGTTGAGACATATACACATGTTCATTGAGCTTGCCGTGTAGGAACGCATTGTTAATATCAAGCTGTCGAAGAGTCCAATGTTGAGACACAACAATGGGCAAGATGGTACGGATCGTAGTGGGCTTTACCACAAGACTGAAAGTCTCAAAGAACTCTATCCCAACTTGTTGGTAGTAGCCTTTAGCTACCAGGTGAGCTTTCCTGCGTTCAACAGTTCTATCAGAGAGGTGTTTGGTCCTGAAAATCCACCGACAACCAATAACGTTAGAACATTCAGAAGCTGGAACAAAGGGTCCAGGCATTAGTTTGAAGTAATGCCTAAAACTCAGTGGCCATGGTTGTGCGCCATTCAAGGTGTTTGATAGCCTCAGAATAACATGTAGGTTATTTAGGAACCATAGAGGTAATAGTTAAGAAACTTCGAGGCGGTGGCCAAAGCACCGTGCCATCGTGATGATGACGAGGTTTGAGAGAGTTCGTATGAGAACGAATAATGATTTGAGGAGCAAGTAGGGAAGAGAAGAGGAAGAAGATTCTGTCAAAGAGGTAGAAGACGAAGACTCAGGGGAGTGAGTTAGGCTAGAGTCTGAGGTAAGATTAGGTGGTGAACTTTGAGAAGTGGGCCGTGGTGAGGAAATAGGACTAGTGGACTGAGGTGTAGAAGTAACATTGGAGGAAGTATTGTGAGAAGTGGATTGGGGGAGAGGGCCCAAGATAGATGGAAGGGAAGTATGTGGAGCACTAGGCTGATTGGATTGTTGAGAAAAAGGGAAGAGGTGTTCATCAAACACCACATCCCGTGAGATGTATAGGCATCCAGAAGGTAAATGCAGGCAACGATTTCCCTTGTGGGAGTCGTTGTAGCCAAGAAAGATACATGGGTGGATTGAAGATCTAACTTATGTTTGTCATAGGGCCTGAGATGAGGCCAACATGCACTAATGAAAATTTTTAGAAAAGTATAGCCAGGTAATTTTTGGAATAATTTTTCATCGGGAGACGAGTGATTGAGGAAAGGTGAGGGTAGGCGATTTATGAGAAAAATGGTTGTGAAAAGCATCAGCCCAATAGAGTTGCGGAAGAGAAAAGTGGGCCAGAAGGGCTAGGCTTGTTTCTACTATATGCCGGTGCTTTCTCTCAACGACACCGTTCTGTTGATGAGTATGAGGACATGAGATTCTATGAGAAATGCCGTGTGAGTTGAGGTAGTTATTTAGTGATCAGTATTCACCACTCCAATCGCTTTGGATAGACAAAATTTTGGAATTAAAAAGGCGTTCAACATGTACTTGAAATTTAAGAAAAATAGGCATAACATCAGATTTTTGTACTAAGGGATACCACCATGTATATCATGTAAAATCATCCAGAAAAGATACATAGTATTTGAAATCTTCACGAGAAATAACAGGGGCAGGGCCCTATAAATCTGTGTATATTAAGTGTAAAGGCTTAGAGGCGTGCTAGTGTGATGAATTAAACGGCAATTGGTCACTTTTTGCAGAATGACATGCAAAACAGGAAGTAAACTTAGGCTGAGTGGTTGTTGGAAGATTGTAATTGGAGATAATCCGGGACACAAGTTGGAGAGATGGATGGCCAAACACGAGTGCCATTGAGAGGGAGTAGTGTGCTCACCAACAAGTGCCTAAGTAGAAGTTGAAAGCGGAAGAGTGTTGGAGAAGGAGTACAGGCCATTATGCATTGGACCACTGAGAAGAGGGACCTCCGTCTTTGCATCCTCCACAAGAAAATGAGTATTATGAAATTCAAAAATAATAGAATTATCAAGACAGATTTTTTGAACAGATATCAAGTTTTTAGTAATAGAAGGAACATGTAACATATTTTTAAGAAGAAATGAATGAGAAGAAGAAGGAAATTTGGAGTCACCAATGTTGGCAATTGGTAGCTTACTGCTATCACCAATTTGACTATGCTCATTACCGTCGTATAGTCCAGAAGTCAAGTTGAGATTGGACATGTATGAGGTTATATGGTTTGTAGTAGTTGTGTCTGGATACCAAGATTGGTTAGGGGAGGAGATAGAGTTACTATAGTTGGCTGTGAAATTCTGAGGAGGTTCATTTTGATAAGCGTGGTCAAAGCGGTAATAGCACTATGCCCGACTTTGCCACATACTTGGCAAGTAGGTTTGGAATGAGGGATAAGGGATGGTTGAGATGCTGAGGAATTTTGGGGTATAGGAGGAGTTGCGATTGCAACCACGACTGTGAGAACCACGATTATTGCCGTGGTAGCTACCTTAACCTCGGTTGGAGGGATTTTGTGGAGCTGAAGTGTAGTTGGCAGAGAGGTTGGTAGATGGTGGAAGGTGAGAGGAATGGGCCAGGCAAGTTTCATGAGTAAGAATGAGGGTTGTATAGTTATTCAGGAGCCATGGGTTCAATTCTGGCTATGACAGGGTAATGAAAGCATCATATTCACTGTTTAAGCCAGCAAAAAGATAAGAGGTAAACTTAGCAGAAGAAATGGGTGAGCCAGCAGCACTCATGGTATCCGAAATGTGTTTAACTTTACGAAAATAGTTAGACACAAAGCAAGCACCTTTGTTGATCGTTACTAATTGATATCGAAGTTGTATAACACGAGCGTGAGATTGAGAAGTGAATAGTTTCTCAATATCAGCCCAAACTTCACGAGAGGTGGAATATCCAACTATTTGAGCAATCAAGTTATCGGATAGAGTAGAGATGATGTCAGTGAGGATCATTTGATCAGTTTGGGTCCATGAGAAAAATTATGGGTTGGGGGTGGTTGTATCAGAGAGAAAGCAAGAAGTAGGGTGAGTGGTTCCATTAAGAAAATAGAAGAGTTGTTGGCCCTTAAGATAAGGAACCATTTGAGTGCACCATAGAAGGTAGTTTTCATGCGTCAGTTTGAAGGTAACCAGATGATTGAGATGGGGAAGAAGGGCGGAGAAGGAGGGGGTGGGTTGGATTTAGAAGAATTTTTAGCCATAGAAGCGGACGTTTGTCCTTATAATGGTTCTGATGCCATGATAGACTGATGCTCAGAAATCATGTATTTCATTGTATTGAATAAACGATATATAATATATTTATATAAAGAGCAGAGAAGAGCCCAGAACATTCGGGCATATTATCAAATACATAGAGAACACCATACACACTACACCTAGTTTATGACAGAAACGGTTATAACAAACCCTTAATACAATACAAACAAATCCCAAAGGTATAATTATATAAAAGGACAACACATTCTCATGATTCCTTCGGTTGCTTGTCATTTGCTGATTTGGAGGTCTTTTTGTGTAAAGGCTGACTGTGTTCATTGTTATGACAGATTGTCGATGATGTGGAAGCTCTGATTTTACATGTGAGCAAAACATAAATAGTATAGCAATTTGTGCTTCATTTTTTTCACCTTGTGTGCTTTTTACCCATGTACCACACATTTCCAAACCAAAATAAAGAGAGTTAATATTCTTATTTAGTAGGCATGCATGCTAAACTATATCTCATGCCTGTATGAAAAAAGGCCAAGTATTGTAGCGGAAGTCATTAGAGTGAAGCAAATTGATTGCTTCCAGAATATGAAAGATGGGTTAAATGGGTACGTACTCGAGAGCCCTCATAACTATCAGGCATGGTATTGAGTCATCCTTAGATCAATGCTTGATGGGGGCAAAATCATGAATATTTAATTTGAATAAAAGTGTTTAATTAAATGGGTCTCACTTATAAAAATTTTAACATGACTTATATAAATGACGTATGCATCATACAACACATCCACATATTTTTTTAATAATAAATTAGAATTAAGTTAACATGGCATGATGACTCATTTCATATAAGCAGATTCATGATTAATATAAGCTTACATAAAAAAAAATTAATATATAGAATTTTTAATAACCACAATATAGTAGGGGTGCTCCCCGCATATACGGATGCGGGGGCACCCATTTTCCTCCCCGCGCGCGTGTGGGTGGGGGAAGAAAAATTTCTCCGCCTCCCGCCCCCTGCGGGGGGCTGATTTTTTTTTTTTGGGGGGGGGGGCATCCATCCGCCCCCCCACCTAGGTCTGGGCCATGTGTTCTGGGTCCTAAATGGCCCATAAACAGTTAGGGCCCAGGCAAAATCATTGTTTTTGCCGGTCTATAACACAATGATTTTGTTTTAAATTGCTTTAATATTTAATCATTCTTACATTTTCTTATTTCTTAATGTCAAATTCAATTATTGTAGTCATAGGCGTATTTGACACAACATCTACCTCCGCTATAAATTGACTTCCCCATGGACCCATAGTGGCTATCCCCGTCTCATATTGGTTAGCGAGATTTTAGTTTTAATATGAATTGTGAGATAACTTATCATTTATAATTTATCTTTCTAATTTATCATTTCTGATTTTTATTTCTAATTTCATTTATATTTTTGATTTTTTTATCTCACAAGTCACAACTTGTTTAGTTGATTGCTCATTTCATCTCATCTTGGTTAGTACTTACTACTTAGATATTATCATATTAGATATAACTTTATAATTTCAATATTTTATCATTTGAAATTTATTATTTCAAATTTTAAGTTGTTAATGTTTCAACTTTCAGATTTTGTGATCTCGAGTGTTCCAACTTTCCAGATTTCAAGTCAAAGGCCAAGACTCCAATATCAATGATTCATTCAACTGTTCAACATGACTCCATTTGGCATTTGCCAGACTTTATTTTAATTTTCAATCACTTTTCCTTTTTTAGAAACATTTTAATATCTAAGTTGTTTGTAATTTGTTTTAATTTGTAATAGATTAGTAACTTACTTTTAGTTTTTAGTCTTGACTCTCATTACAAATTTGCATTACTGTAAATTTTAATAGTTTAGGACGAGAGGACGTCCTATTATTTTGGTTATTTTGATACTTGATAGTACGTAATTTTTTTTTTTGTATTTTATTTTTTAATTGTGCTATTTTTAGATTTATTATAGAATTTTATTTTTTAATTGCCCAGCCCCAATCTAGCCTGTGAAATATCCTTCTCCTCGGCATCCACATAATCAAGCACATCTGGAATATGAATGATGGTCCCCTTGATCCAATTATGTGAGCAAATCAATGCCTCCACATTGGTAGGAGCTAACGAACTCTAAAATGGATCTAATACTTACCCTCTAGTGCTAAAGGCCGACTTCGACGCTACGGTGCTAATTGGGATAGCCAAAATACTACGTGTTATCTCAGCAAGGATCGGATACTTAACCGCATGCACCTTCTACCATGCTAATATGTCAAAATCTTTAACATATGGTTCCGCATCTATTGTCAAAATATTTTTCTAAATCTGATTTCGCCTCAATAGGTTGAGTGCTGAGTTGGGGGTCGGATGCAAGATTTCTAGCCCAAACCACCTTGCATTTTATGGATGTCCCGACATCTGAAGAAGGCGTTGGAATAGGTGTAGGGGTGGGTGCAATACCACCCCTAATCAGTGTAAACTCATCAAGTAATTTGATGAGAGTCTCTTTAACTGTGCTCACAATCTGAGCAGCCCTACTAGGCCCAAATGAAACTCCCAACCCAGATTTCATCCCATCAATCTTGATCTAGGGGTCAAGAGCACTAGCCACATATAAAAACACATTTTGCTTATTTATCTCCCCCCAATATTTGTCATATTTGACCCTAGTGGCAATTCACATCTCTCGCATCTTGGCATTATGATTCAAAGTCATATCAGTTATTTCTATCCGCACTGGACATATTTGTTGAGTGAATTCATGCACTATAGGGTACAAACCACTAGAGATGCTCAAAGTCACCTAGTAGAAAACCCGTAAACAATCAACTAAAATTAAAATAAGAGACCAATCATCTTCAAGTGGATGTCCCACATCCCCATGCTCATCAAAGTATCTCACATATTGGATGTCCTCATCACCCAATATTTTAAAAGTTGCTTTATTTTCTTGGGCAGCCTCCAACATCATAAATGTAGAGTTCCATCTTGTGGGAACATCTGTACAAAGCCCCCTTTTGTTTATTATGCCAGCATTTCTTGCTGTAGTTTTAAATTTCTCCAATCTAGATGGAGAAGACCTCACAAATTTCACAGCCATCTTGACTTGCACAATCGATTCGTCAACATCTTTCAAGCCATTAGAAGCAACCAAATTCAAAATATGAGCAGCATACCTCACGTGTAAACAATCACCCCCCATGATTGATTTATTTGCCTCTTTCAAATAGAATTTAAAAAAACCCAATGCAACATCATTGTTGCCTACATTATCAATCGTAACCGTAAGGACTCTTGCCAAACCTCACTCCTTTATTGAGGCTTCCAAGGCCTTCCCAAGTGTTTCACCTTTGTAGTCGGTTACCTAACAAAACTTCAGAATTTTTTTGTGCAATTTTTAATCAGAAGTAATGAAATGCGCAGTCAAAGACATATAATTAAAATTTTCAACTAATGTCCAAGTGTCAGTGGTGAGACAAACAGCTAAACCCACCAACTGTCCCATCAATAAATCTTTCTCGTGTACATTTTCTTACCATCTTTTGCCATAGTGTGGCGTGAAGGAAGATTGAACCTAGGTTTCAAGTGATGAGAATATTCTTGGAACCCTTCTCCATCAACAAGTTGGAATGACATCTCGTCCTTAATGACCATTCTTGCTAAATTTCTTCTATAGTCCTCAAGGTTATACTTAGTATACCCCTTCAAAGTAGCACCCCCACTACTAACATTGCCCATTTTCTTCAACCCAATATCTAGCCTAGATTGGCTCTTTTGTTGCAAGGATTTTAAAATGGGGTTTATTTTGTACTGCTCTTCTAAGTACATTTTCAGTTGGGAGATACATGTTTTCTGTAATGGCATCCATATAATTTACCACAATGTTTACATCTTGCTTGGGGGTTATCAGGGTCGCCACCCTCTACCTTCTCAAAGTGAGACCACACAATTGAAACATGTTTTCTAAAAGTGGGCTTAGGGGCAGGGCAATGTTCAATGGGGGCTGGATTAGGGTTGGTGGGGGTAGGAGTCACTGGAGTAGGGTTGGTGGGGGTCGTGAGACTCAAGTATGTCAACGTTGATGATAGGGGTATGACATGAGTCACTGCAATCTGATGAAGTACTTGACATTCTTGCGTCACAAGTTTAAGTCACAAGTCTAAAAGCAAATCAACCAACAACCAAATTTCATAAAAAGAATATATAAGTATTACATTTTACCATGCAAGATTTGTTGAAAAATCTATCAAAGATGCTTTATTTTTAACTTTTTACTAAATTTGCAAACTTTCTACTAAAATCGAGTCAAACATGTTTCATTTTTAACTTTTTACTAAATAGTAAAATCTGTCCCGAAATCAGGTTTCAAAATTCTACTATGTTTCGAAACCCTAAATTAATTTAGGGTTCCAATCCGAAATATTATTACATAATCTTTTAATTCAAACAAATAAACTAATCAATATCAAATTTTAAACACATGCACTGCACATGGCAAAATCCATAGCACACAATAACCAAATTCTTATCCTCCTTCTCCATTTCATCCCAACCAACCTCCAATCTCCATAACTCAACAAATCTAAAAAATAAAATTACAAAAATAAAAAATGAGAGGTATGGGTTTCAGATTTACCTAGCTTACAACGCAACTGACACCAAATGGAGCTTGAGGAGGAGAGAAGGCTGCAAAGCTTTTGGGAGGCGCAACAGCGGAAACACGACGATGGAGCTTGAGGAGGGAGATCAAATGTCGATTCGCTATCAGGGTTGGGAGCTTTGGAAGACTTTTCGAGACAAAGAAACTAACGAGAGTGAGAGTGAGGAATTCTGGATCGAGGGGGGGTTAGTTTAAGATCCAGGCAATGCGACACCATTTTGCCTGGGTCAGTTAAAAAAATCCTAATTAATAAGTAAAATGACGTCGTTTTGACTATTAGGATTTTTTAAATATATATACGTATATAATTATATATAATTAATATATTTAATATATTTGAAATGGTTAAGCGGGGTAGGGTAAAATGTGGACGGGGGTGACCCCAGTCCGCCCCCCTTCTCGCTTACCCCCCTTGGAACGGGGCGGGGGCCCCCGTCCCCTGCTGTTCCTCCTCGCACCAGGCGGGGGGGTGGGACAGATCCCACGCCGCCCAGCCCTACAATATAGTTGACAACTTGATATTTCTAAAAGATAAGATTACATTTCAGACATCCTCTTCATGATGTCAGACATCGTAAGGGATAATTTTCTCATGTCTAGGGGTGTGCATTTGGATTCGAATATTAGGTTATAACTGGATCCGGACTGGAAACCGGGCAGATAACCCCTCCACCAATAGGTTGCCTATAGATAGCACCAGCTATACCAATAGTTAATTGGTGGAACTCGCAAACTTTACCAGTAGTTAAAACTCATGAACTTGCCCCTTGAACTCCACCATTAAAATTCATGAATACCATAAATATGATGTTAAAAACTAGTTTAATACCATAAATATATCGTAATCTTTACAAATACCATATATGGGTTATGTAATCCATTTTGTTAGTAACTTAATATTGAAAAACAGTCATTATTTTTGTATTTTGTTTTAAAATCTCATGAGTAATACTGCCATTATTCCCACATATATTCTGATCTGCCACTGGTTGTTGTGATTAGAAGATTTTAGTTAGTTCAACGAACTTAATCATAAAATCTTGTAATGAGTTTGTAAGAAAACAAATTTTCTCCATTATATATATGATGCACGGGTACCGATCCCTATGATAGTAAATATATATGAATCATCATGATTTGGTTTCTAAATGGTTTGAAGATTTTCAACACAAAGCTTCTTAATTAAAAATCAATAGTGTAAAAATAATATCTAATATATAATATAGAGTGGTGGCGCCTAGGGGTGGGCAAAATTTCCGAATTCCGAATTCCGTCCGAACTCCGCTCCGATTCTGACTCCGATCGGTGTCGGAAATCGGAGTTCGGAATTCGGAGTCGGAAATTTCCGACTCCGAATGCGGAGTCGGATTTCGGAGTCGGAGTCAGATTTTATACCGAACTCCGACTCCGAAACTCCGAAGTTTTTAAAAAAAAAAATTAAGATGCAAAACGACGTCGTTTTGCATCTTAATTTTTTTTTTAAAACTTAGCTAAACGACGCCGTTCCATTTATATAGAAACGGCGTCGTTTAGGCTAGGGTATCGCCTGCCGCCTGGGGCCCCATTTCTTCTTCCTTCTTCTTCTTTCTTTCTTCTTCTGTTCTTCAGTTCTACTTCTTCTTCGCCCTTCGGTCTCGAGTCACCGAAATTCTGAATCCCTCAGCTCTCAGCCCTCAGCGGCTCAGCCCTCGGCCCCTCAGCCCTCAGCCCTCACGGCCTCACCTCTCGAGCCGTTTTCCTTGCACGCACAGCCCCTCTCACCGCTCACGCATTTCTCAGTGTCTCACGGACCCACTGCCGGCTGCCCAAGGTATTTTCTTTTCCTCTCTCTCCGTCGCATTTATTTACCTCATCGGATTCACATGAGCCTCGCTGCCTCAGAGCCAGTAGCCACGATTTGTAAATTTATTTATGATTTGCAAGTTATCAGTAAACCGGTAAAGTGTAAACCCTATGAGAATCACCTTCATCCTGCAAACTGTGCTTGAAGTTGCAACTTGGACCCCTTTCACATTTCCCTTTGTTGATAAAATCAAAACAAACACCTCTCAGATATTGTTCCTTTGCAGCACTATCATGTTGAAAGTTGCATTTTTCCCCTCGTGGACAAGACCCAGAAGATACAAATTTAAAACATAGCTTCTCGCTGTCTCCAGCTCCAGATTTCTGCCGTTTTTGTGAGACATCATATCTCCAGTATTGCGAGTCATAAACACTATCACTAGACCTTTTTGTGGCTTCGTTGGCTTGAATTGAATGTTCTGAATATGCATATGGACACAACGTAGTGTTTGAGGACTTCATGCTAAGCTCAACAGCTGACATGGTAGAGGCTGGAGTAGGAGAAATCGCATGAATAAATTTCTGTGGAGCAAGTTCCAGATAAATAGTTATGCAATGCCTAAAACCTATATCTAAATGCAGAAAGTCGGAAAAAGGCCAATAAAGGATATTTCTTGCAAGAGAGAACATCACATGCACAAAACAGTCCCAAGATATTATGAGTTGAAGCAATTTTTCAGGTGAAGTAAGTATTAACTCAAAAATTAGGTATACAAGCAAGTGATCTTAAAAATTAGCCTATACAGTATTCAAGTGGTTAGCTGCATCTAGGCCATCACTGAAGCAAATTTTGCTTCCTGTGATAGCATAGACAATCCCATAGCAATCTCTCTGTTTTTTAAACAAATGAAGAGAAAAAACCTTACCTGAAATTTCCAGCATTAATAAAACAGTAACTAGTATATAATTAAGTTAAGGTTGAAAAGGGTCAAATTCACACTCGGAACATTATAAATGATTATAAATGATTATACCTCTACAACCAAAAAATAACGTTACAATTCATCTATAAAAATAATCAAAACATAAAAACTCTTCTTTTATACCTAACGATTTTACTTATCTCTCAACTTCAAAACCTTAATAAATGATTATACCTCTACAGCCACATCGATATTATACTATTACTAACTTATTGTACCACACTGTGTCGCTGATTGCTGATGTTGAGAGTCTGAGACTTGACACTTGAGATTTTGTGTTTACGCTGGACAAATTACAATGATTCTTGTATTTACAAATTGTAATATACCTTGTATTGTTATATTTACAACTATTCTTGACAGCTTGTTTAAATGTTTAAAATGTTGTAAGATAAACTCTGCTTGACAGTTTGTTCATTTTAATTTCTTAGAGGAGAGTCTGCACTTCATGTTGTTAGAGTCTTTCATTTACTCGATTTTGTCTTTCACCTTGTAGGGATTTTTATCATTTCATTAAGAGTAGAGTGTTGTTGTTTGGACAGTCATAGGGTGTTGTAATTTTATTGCATATATATATATATATATATATATATATAGATGCACTTCATGGCTCTTGCCTCTTCCTAATATTGTATTTTGCTACACTAATAACATTATAAATTTATAATTGTTAGGAATTTACTAATATTTTTTATATTATTATACTTGAATTCTAGGTCTACAATTACAAACAGATGGATCCCTCACGTAGTGCTAGTGGGACTCCGACTCCACATGAGGCTCCGAATCCGGATGGTGGGACTCCTTCGGCGCTCCACGCTGCAGCTTCGAGCCGTAGTCGGCTACCCTCCACTCGAGCACAAACCTCGTGTGCTAGCAGTGGATTTCCACTTCCAATCGACATAGAATTGGAAGTGGAAGACCCCGACCAGTTTATGGAGGAGGAGGAGATGGGCCTTGGAGACGATCCGATTCAGGATCTGGATGTACCAGTACACCCTACAGCTGCGAGGCCACCCCTTCCACGGTCAAATAAAAAAAGATCGTGGACATGGGAACATTTTGAGAAGGTTGAGGGTGGGGATCCCCAGAACCCACGGGCTGAGTGCAATCATTGTGGCGCTCGAGTTGGGTGTCATTCAAAGAGGCAAGGCACTTCTTGCCTTTCAGCACATCTGAACGGTTGCAAGCGCTACCAAATAGCGAAGGGAATGGCATCAAGAGGTTAATGTCTTGCTAGTTGCTTTATATGCTAATTAGTTTTGTGATTATAATCCCATTTAATTTTCATTTAAGACTAATATTGGTAATAAATTATCAAATACAGACGCAGGTGGGTCTCAGACTAATCTTAGCTACGAGACTTCTACAGCCACTGATGGGACAGGGACACAGACAAGGAATCTAGTTGTCCCTCAATACAGTGAGAAGATGTTTCGTGAGGCGCTTGCGATGATGATTATAAAAGATGAGATGCCCTTTACCACGGTTGATAAGGATGGGTTCCGGTATTTTGTGAAGCTTCTTGAACCAAGATTTCCAATCCCATCCCGTTATACAGTGATGCGAGATTGTATGAAGATGCATCTGAGGGACAAGGCAGAAATGAAGAAGATGTTCTCCACCACTGGCCAGAGAGTGTCATTTACGACCGACACATGGACGTCGGTACAGAATACCTCGTACATGTGTATCACAGCACATTACATTGATAGTGAGTGGAATCTTAAAAAAAGGATTATTGGATTTAAAGAAATAGTTGACCATAAGGGTGCATCGATAGGAGCGGAGATGGATGATTGTTTGGTTGATTGGGGCATCCAAAAAATATTGTGCATTACAGTTGACAATGCCGGTGCAAATGAGACCGCAATCGAATGGTTTATCTGAAATACGAGGGCGAGAGAAGATGTGATTAAAAATCACCAGTATATCCACATTCGATGCACTGCTCATATAATCAACCTTATTGTTGGTGAGTCTTTCTGGTTTTAATTTTGTATTTTGTATTTTAATATTTTTATGATTAAAGTCTTTGAAAATAGTACCATTTTTTTTATTATTATGATAATTAGATATTTTTCAATGATGAAACAGTTAAGGGGTTGGAAAATATAGACGACTCTATCAAGAGAGTCCGCAACATTGTGCGGTACGCGAGGGCTTCTCCCCAAAGGCTACAAAAGTTCAAGGCTATAGCAGAACAGGTTGGGATTGAGTCTTCAAAGATGTTGTGCCTGGATGTTCCCACTCGATGGAACTCCACATATCTGATGTTGGATGTGGCACTAAAGTACCAGAAGGCATTTGAGCGGCTAGAGATTGAGGATGGAGGTTTGAGGTATGCCTTACTGGAGCCTGATGGAAGGGGGCTCGGTCCGCCAGACAACATTGATTGGCAACATGTATCCGAGTTTGTCACATTTTTACAAATCTTTTATGACATCACGATGCGGGTTTCTGGATCTGCATATGCGACGGCAAATATGTGGTTTAGCGAGATCTCCATGCTACACCACCACTTGAAAGAAGGTTGTGCTGACCCGAGTGGATTGTTATCTGGTATGGCATCACAGATGCAGTCCAAATATGATAAATATTGGGGGCAAGTTGAGAAGATAAATAGATTATTGTTCATAGCATCGATCCTCGACCCTCGATTGAAGTTGGCAGTGGTAGAATGGTGGGCAACAGAGGTTCTCGGGGCAGTGAAGGCTAAGTCGTTTATCACAGCACTCAAAGATGATTTGAACGAGTTGTACACTCATTACAGTGCTAGTAGTCCTGCTTCATCCTCACGAGCCATGGGTACCTCACGTTCGAGTTCGAGCTCAGGACCAGCCACAGATGCTCGTTCGAGTCAGGCCAGTGTAGCCAGTCGATCCCGAGGCTTCAACGTCATGACGTCGTTTCATGCACGGTCATCGAGAAATCCATTGCAGTGTACAAATGAGGTTGAACGATATTTACTGGCAGAGGTTGAGGAGCCTAGTGAGGAGTTTCAGATCTTGATTTGGTGGAGAGCTAATTCACCCAAGTACCCGATTCTCTCTCGCATTGCTCGAGATGTACTAGCCGTTCCTATCACTACGGTTGCATCTGAATCGGCATTTAGCACTGGAGGTCGGGTGTTGGATGCCTACCGGAGTTCATTGTCACCGTCAACCGTGGAGGCCCTCGTTTGCACACAAAACTGGCTCAGAGATGTACCTACTGGACTAGAGAGTATTGGCATCGATGCCGTGAGCTACAGACTTGAGTCAGGTAAACTTAAATTAATTTATATAATTCTTTTTAAATGATTAAAGTAAAAATTTTATATAATTATTAATTCTTTTTTATAATTTCATTTTAATAAATCTATTTAAATTTTAATTTATACTGTTTATGATTTTACAGATTTAGTTATCAACCCTACCATACTTGCCGATGACTGATGGAGCAACTATCGATTACGTATATTTTTTCTCTAATTTTCCATCACACTTGTTTCATGTTTGGTTAATTTTAATTTTTTTCATATATAATAATACATTTTATTTTTATCTTAATCTCAGGTACGATTCTCGGATTCTGTATAAGTTCCAACAACAAAGTTCAAGGCTGCAGCAATTATTATTATTATTATTTTGTAACATCGATACGGGTCTCAACCGTCCCATTGAACCAGAGTCAATGGACTATCACTGAAAATTTAATTTATATTTTGTACTATTTTTTGTATTAATAGTGACATAGTCTAGAGTCCTGGATTTTTTTTTTGTATTACTATTTTTTGTATTATGCTATAACGCTATTGGCTGGCATTAGCATTGTAATTACTACTTAGTACTTTGTATTTTTTGTTTAATTGTTTAAGACTAATTAGTACTTAGTAGTGAAAACTGAAACTTGAATAGATCAATAGTTGTGGGCTTTGTGGCAACTCAATTGAATCTAGTATCTAAATAGTAAATACTCAATTCGCATATCAGTAAATTTATATGACTATGAGATTTTAATTAAATATTTCTTTATATACGAAATTCATAAATTTTTAAAATTTTATAACTATATCTAAATTTATTATAATATTAAAATATATTAAAATTCATTTGTGATTTGAGATAAATCTCATAAAACTTATTTTATTATCTTAATTTATTTTTTCATCATTAAAAAAAATTTATTCTATCTCAAATCAGCTTCAACCATTAAATGCAGTTACGTAAGTTAAAATAAAAAAAGTTACTTCCTAATATCCTATCCAGTATTCATGCGCGCCGCGCCGTAAACCCAAAGAGATTATGCGGGAAACTCAAATATTTGGCTCCATTATCAAAGATCGTGCACGTCAGAAGCTGTATGACTGATGGATTAATTACTTGCCAGTTGCCACGTGACAAGTCTAAGTGGTTAAGAATCAAAATAGAGGTGAGGAAAGTATATTATTTTAACAAATAATAAGACAAAAAATAATAATAAAAAAAATAAAATAATATTATTTTAATAGATGTGAAAAAGTACAGCTGTATAGGCATTAGCAATAGCATACATGTTAATTGTTAAGTAAGCTACTAAGCACGGTTAACTTATTTTTTCACAAACTTTACATCTCAATTGAACAAATGAGTTCATATGGAATATGTATGGCCCAATTGGAAGAATTTAGTTTCGGAATGAGTGTAATTTGGCCCATATCGAACTCGCCGAAGGAAACTAAATTCGGAGTTCCGATCGGAACTCCGATCGGGGTTCGGAGTTCTGAACTCCGAACTCCGATCGGTGTCGGCCTCCGAGAGTGTCTCGGAGTCGGAGTCGGAGTGCGTTTTTGACTCCGATGATTGTCGGAGTCGGAGTCGGAAACTCCGAACTCCGACAAGTTCGGAGTCGGAGCACAGCCCTAGTGGCGCCACTCTGCCGCTTGACTCTTGAATAGCACAAGCGGCAGAGTAATATTGCTCATTGTTACACTTAGTATAAACTTTAGCCTTTATTTTTTTATTCTATTTTTTTATTATTTTAAAATATTTGAAAAAAATATAAAAAAAATATCAATATACTAATAATAACTTTATTAACTATTAAGTAAAGGAAATTAAAAAAATAAATTATATGAGATATCAAACTTGATAAGCATAATAGTAATTTTTTTTTATAATATATAATATATTTGATCGAAAGTGCTCAAACAGAGAGTTGAATATGATTTTTCTCAATTCTTGACATATTCAACAAAAGGTTGGTTTTTCTGCATAATCTTCATGGTCTAATCTTTCAAGTCAGGGCCACCACTCTCAGTTTTGGTAATTATGATTTAAGTTTTATTCCTTTAGGACCACTTCCCTTTTGAAAATTAGATCTCCCCATAAATCTTCCTCATTTCTCGTGAATTTATATCATTTTTGGAGTAACCTTTAAGCCAGCCACAGCTAAAAACCGATCCAGAAAGAAAACATAAACAGTACTTTAGATTCTTTTAGAAGCCTTACTACGATCAAGGCCATCATCTTTCATAATATATGTGTCTATATTATTTTGTAAATTAAGCATGCATGATTCATATTAATCATGGGGGGTGAGGAGTGAAACCCAAATAAATAATCAAGAAGGGCTTCATCAAGGTAATTAAACATGTGCATGATCATGCGTAGATATGACCGGTCATCTTAGGTCAAATGTATTGTGGATTAAACGAAATAGAATTGACTGAAAGGTAAAGTCGAGGAAATCTCACTTTCTAAAACAAGACGATGATCAAACCAGCTTATTTCAAATATAGTTTGTTAAATAATTTCAGCTTTGGGGTTGGTTAATCATGCCTTAATTACTGGTAATCATTTATCAATGAAGTAATCAATCTTTGTCATCATGTTTTTCCTTCTCCTTTTACCTACCAATAGATTTCTCCAAATCTATTTGGCAACAAGAACTGATCCCAAAAAGCTATCATGCAATCATATATTTGATTCTTTCAAATATGTGTTGATCTTCCCTCTATTCTTGCCGGGTCAAACAAACGTCAAGAAAATCATTCAAAGTTGAATTTAATAACCGATGGAAGTTCACCAACTATGGTAGGCATTAAATAAAATAGTCTAAGTTGGATTAGGTTTACAGATAAGAAAGAAAAACAGGGCGGCACTTTGACAAATACAAGCACTATTGCATGATTGAGCTAATTTCTTCCTTGCTAATTTTTAGTTTCTTTATCCAGCCCTTTCTTGCCAATCATCCACAGCCATCAGCAAATATATATGGCAGCTTTCATTTGGAAAGAGCTTATGATCAATGAACTTCATTAGGTAATAATGGATACAGTTTTAAGATATGTAAGTCTCGTATATTTCTTTTAAAAAAATAGAGTTTAGTATTAAAAAATAATTTTTTAATATAAATTTCAAATTTATTCATTTTTTCAAAAAAGTACACGAGACTTGCACACTCTAAATATAATTGGCGTTAAGATATTAAATTAAAAGTTTCAAATATAAGAGATACAAACACATGCATAAAATTAGCTATTAAGCTCTTCAATTCGAATAAAAACTTCAAAAATATATATATGTTTTTTCTAATAAATGTATTGGTCGCAATCAACGAGTGAGAGGAAAAGAGGACCAATAAAGCATTAAATTGGGCCGAAGTGACCCAGAATATAGGCTGATAAGGGACTAGGGAACATATTTGATACTGCATTTATAGTATTGAAAAAACAGAAACACATCCAGGCCCATATATACCTAAAAAAGTGGTCCAGAGAAAGGGTAAGGCCCATATTCTGTTTGGAATAGCAATCATCCCCGCTCCTGTGCCTGAATAGACGACGTCGTATGCCGGGGACAATTAGCAATCCTTGCGTGTGATGCTATCTCGTCAGCTATAAAGCACTAGTATTGAATTTATCAAAATTTTCTTTTCAAAAATCTAACTAAAAGTATTTTTATCTTATTCTTCTTATTTTTTTTTTTAAATTTTCATCAAATATGACAAAAGCTTTTTAATAAGTTAAATGTAAGATTTTTTAAGTGTTTTTTTTTTAATTTTTTTTATCGAATTTCTACTTTCCATTAAATTACCAAAAAACATAATGTAAAGAAGGATAAATACTAATTTTTTAATGTAATCTATCTACTTTAGCCCCCAAACTCTTATGTGGTTCTGTCCCTGATTAGGGATACTAACAATTTAATCAGATTCTTAGGTAGTCATCAGCTTGCCAGGGTAATTTTGTCAAAATTATTCAATATGGAATTTTGATAATCAAATGATTTGAGGTTCATGAATTTTTTGATGATCAATTTTAAAATAAAACTGAAACATGAATATATATTTAAAATATTTTTTGGATTTCTTATGATCCTAGAACGCAAATTATTTTTAGTATGTTTCTTAACCAGAAATTCAATGCTAGATAATAACTCACCAAACATTTATACACACACAATACAATTCTATAATACATTTCATAACAAGTATTAATAAGAAGTAATTTTGTAAAATACTTTATACATACACAATATTTTACAAAATTATTCCTCATTTAACACTTTATTGTGAAATATGTTATATAATTGTATTGTGTATATAGGGCTAAACAAATAACCCAAAACCTGACCTGACCCGTTATTTCGATTAATACCGATTCATTTTTTCGACCTAATATTCTGATACATGCCAATCCATTATTCAAATTAGCCGAAATAAACTTTCAAATTATCTTCTAATTTCTCAAAACCATCCCCTGATTCGGATACCTTTCTTCTCTTTCGCTCTTTACACGATCTCCAATCTCCACCTCCATCGGTGTTGTCTTAATCTTCTCGGCGATCGAAATCAATTTGAAAGTCTCCGACTTTGGACTCCAGTTCAACCTCTACTTTTCTTGGAGAAATCTCATATCTCTGTCACCAAACAGCTCTCACCTAGTTCCAAAGGGGTTGAGAATGTCTTCCCCTTCCGTGCCTTCTGATTCTTTAGACTCTTCTTATATGTATGCTACCATTTCATTCTTTTTTTAATGTTTTACATTTATATTTTGCTTATGTCTTGTTTGGCTGCTGAGAAAGTGGAAGAAAAATATTTCGAATTTAGCATTTTATCTTGTTTTCAAGGGTAATGAAAAACTCTACTAAATCGGGTTCAATACTTCTCCCTATATACTCTGCTATTTCGTAAAATTCTTGATTTGAATTTTCTTTTACGATGAATTATTGTAAGCGTTCAATTATATTTTTAGTCATCTTTTCAACCCTAAAAATTTTGGGGTCTTTATTTCTTGAGCTCTCTGTTCCAAATGCGCTTCCACTAATATATGTGAAAATCTGATGTGGGTTTAGCTGATTTTGAATCTTTGTTTGATGTTGTGATACTATGCTAGCGAGCTAGGGTTGTAGGTGTTCTAGTAATCGGCTAATCAAATGGTTGGATATCGACTAATCAGTAGTGGGTCATTATTGGGTCGGATTGAAATTGTGCTTAATAGGTCGGGTCGAGTTTGGTGAACATGCCTATGTGTATATATCATTTTCCTAACTCATTTGCGGCAGGTGGGTAATTGGATTGTTTTTGTGGCCATCAATTTGCGGTGGTCCTTAATATTTGTGTAATTTTTTGTAATTGCTGGAAAAGTATATCATGCATTATTAATAACTATTAACTACCGTCCAAAATATTTGTAACGCCAAAGCTATTGATGCAAATAAAGACATGTTTTTTGGTGCCCTTTTAACTTATAATTGAGTCAAGCTAGAGCGCCGCAGAAGATAGTTCATTTGCGTCGACAAAATATATTTGCGACGACGTACATGTGTTGGGAATGGAAAATTATTTGTGATGATATTTGTTTGCTAAAACCTAGTTGGAAATAGTGAGTTTTTCCTACCATATTCTACGTCTTTTGCATCTTGTCCCCTTTAGTGATGAAAAATTCCATTGCAAATTATGTCGACATATTATGAGACGTTATTTCATTTTGCCATGAATGTGTTTTTTGAGACACAATAGTATCGTCCACCTAGTGGCGACGAGGAAGGGAGATGTTAAAACTAGTTTGCAGCGATTTTATAAACAGCAAAAAGAATTTTTCTTGTAGTGGTTCTGCGGAAGCAATCAATTTTTCGGACTCCACAAAAATCCACTAATAAAGGTCGCCCTTCTATTGAATTTTGGGCCAAGAAAGCACTAGAGTGGATCCTACGGTTCAATTCCAAGGTTGATATATTTTTTTTAATCTTTAGTTGGGGCAGCTGTTGGGGATCTCCATCCGTGTCTTTTATTTTGAATGTTTGATAATATAATTCATTTGATAAAATAAAAAACTAGTATATTGATTCACATTGAAAAAAAGTACCCCAAAAAGATTATGCAAGACATATAAAAATAATATATAAAACTAATATTTTGTATAATCCCATAATATTTTTAATTGCCTGATTTGAATTCAGAGACAATTGAATTCAGAGACGAAATAAAATGTTTTTAGATGAAGATGAGATGTTGAATAAAATATTATTATAATATTATTTTTTGATATTATTATTATTTGAGATTTGATAGAATGATGAATTTAGTATTTTCATTCATGAATTTATTTGGATGTACACTGACTCTATTTATAGACAAGTGATGCTCAGACAATTTATCGAGCAGATGATGTGCGCTATGATTCTAGCTTGGCCGTGAGGCCGTTACAACAATATTGCTAGCCTTAATGCAACAAAATATTCCCACAATGATTTTACCCAGATATTCTAGAAGAGTCCTTTAAGTGTGAGTGCTAACAAGGCTTGCACGAGTCTGAGCTGGCGCTATCCTCATACGTGCTCTGTGATTCTGCTTTACTGGAATTATATTTGATTTTGGATGATAGACTTACACCCCCTCGCGAGTCCATCAGGGGCACAATGTTGAGACTCATTCTCAGTTGAAGGAAATGAGCAGAGGAAAAGGGCTTTGTGAGAACATCAGTGATCTGATCACAAGAAGAAGTAAAGCAACTTTGAGCATTTTGGCTGAAACATGGTCATGCACAAAGTGGAAGTCAATTTCCATGTGCTTTGTGCGTGAATGAAGAATCGGATTTGCTGAAAGATAAGTGGTGTCAAGATTTTTACACCATAATGTTGGAGGTGTGGAAAGGAAGATGTTGAGATCCTTGAGAAGAGACTGAACCCATTGAAGTTTAGTTGTAGAGTTTGCAAGAGCCTTGTATTCGGCCTCTGTACTGGAATGAGCCACTGTTTGCTGCTTCTTAGACCACCATGAGATAAGATTTTGGCTAAGGTAGACACAAAAACCGTCGGTTGACTGATGATCATTGGGACAATTAGCCCAATCCACATCATAAAAGGAATGTAAGGAATAGTTGGATGATGGTTGAATGTGGAGGCCGAAATGAGCAGTGTGCTTGAGGTAGCAAAGATTTCATTTCATAGCTTGTCAATGGGGTACTTTAGGAGCATGCATAAATTGACAAATCTTATTGATGATAAAGACAACATCAGAACGAGTTAATGAGAGGTACTGTAGATTACCAACAATACTTTTGTATGAGGTTGGATCACCAAAGGAGGGACCATCCAAAAGAGATAGGTGTGTGGAAGTGGACATTGGGGAAGTCACAGGTTTGCAAGATCCATATTGGTTCGTTTCAACAGGTCACATATGTATTTGTTGAATAGTGAAAGGTGCATACCCATGGGAAGCATGGTGATTTCAAGTCCTAAGAAGAACCGAAGGGGACCCAAATCTTTCATTAGGAATGACTGACTCAGAGAGTTAAGAACAGAGGCTATGGTAGCTGAGTGAGAACCAGTAAGAATAATGTCGTCTACATAAATTAGAAAAAAGAGAGTAACATCTTGATGCTTGTAGACAAATAATGAGGGATCAGCAGCAGAAGTATTAAAACCAATACTAAGAAGTCAAGTATTTAGCTTGTGGAGCCAGCTCTAGGAGCTTGTTTAACGCCATAGATAGCATTGTTGAGTCGACAAACATGGTTGGGATAGTCTGGATTGATGAAGTCGATGGGTTGAGTCATGTAGATTTGCTCCTGAAGGTCCCCATACAAGAATGAATTTTGGATGTCAAGTTGTCTGAATAGCCATCGTTCATTGACAGCAATGGAGAGAATTGTACTTATTGTAGTGGGTTTAACCACCGGACTAAAAGTCTCTAAGTATTCCACTTTGGCTTGTTGGTGAAAGTTCTTCACCACCAATCAAGCTTTGCGACGCTCCACACTACCATTCAAAAGTCATTTTGTCTTGAAAACCCATTTACACCCAATCTAATTAGAAATTCCATATGAAAGAACAAGAGACAAGTTTGGGTCTGTAAAAGAACCTGAAATTCGGTTGACATGGCAAGCTGTCATTCATGGTGTTTGGCAGCTTCATTGTAAGAGGTGGGTTGTTCAGGGATGGAGGTAGTGGTGAGAAGACAGTTGCGCGGTGGTGGCCACGGCACAGTTCCATTGATGAATTGACGAGGACGAAGAGAGTTTGTTTTGGAATGGGTAATGATTTGCATAAGAGGTGGGGAATTGGGGGAAGTTTCTGAAACAGATGATGAAGATGCAGGAATAGTGTTTAAAGATTAAGGAGATGAGGTGGATAGATTGAAAGTTGAAGATGTGGTTGGAGAGAGTTCAAACTGAGTAGATGAATGTGGGGATGTGGGCTGAGTGGGTGGAATTGAGGATGTGGGTATATTGGTAGATATAGAAGAGTCACTTAAGTGTGAGTGCTGAGAAAGCTTGCACGAGTCTGAACTGGCACCATCCTTATACGTGTTCTGTGATTCTGTTTTGCTAGAATTATTTTTGATTTTGGATGATAGACTTACAAGATTTGAAAAAACTGTATTGTTTAATATATTTTGTATGAAAAATTTGAGAAAATTGTAACAATGAGATGATATGAGTTTTGAATCAAAACTAGAACTATTTTATCTTTTTATGTTTTTAAGCATATTTTTTCCATTTCTAAACATTCGATGATATTTTTAATTATATTTTTAAGGTTTATTTTCAATTTTGAATCCGGGATAAAGGTTTCTAATTATATATATAAAAACTAGAAGCTGCAATTAATTAATATATATTGCACCTGTTTAACAGCACATGATTATCAGAGAATGGTGGATTAATTAATATATTGGTGACATTTTCAAGCATGCAAGATCCAAAGGCACGAGTTTCGAAGATCGATATTGCATCGGATACCTGAGAATCACTCATGTTGTTGCACCTGCACCTGCACCTGCACCTGCACCTGCCACTCCCAAAGTCGCCATCTATATATGTTGCTGTTATAGTAGTACTACTACTGTCCTTATTCATCTCTTGGCAGTTTATGCATCAAACTTGTCTAAGGGGTAACGAGTACAGCAAAATGCCGGCATGAATGTTGTCTGAGGTCAGATGTTTGGGCTGTAATTCTGTGTGATCTACCTTTTTTGTCTTTCTCTCGAAGAAGACGAAACTCTGAAATTTTATTGAAGAAAAATCTTTTACTTGTATAGAAGAATATTATCACTGACTCGGTCTTGTTTGTTTTTATAATTATTTTAAATCAATTTTAATTTATATTATTTTAATTTAATTATTATAATTTTTTTCAAATCTTTTATAAAATAAAATAAAATAAAAAATTTATTTTTTTAGAATTTCTACTTAATTCAACTAATTTCATCTCATTTGCAAATGCAAACGAGCTTAAACCATTCTAAGATGCACACATAACCTATTCCTAAAACTGCATATAAATCATGCCCAAAGACACAGACCAAACTCAGATCTCAATTAGTTTAATCTTTGTCTAATTGTGTGATCATCTACTCACTACAGTACCGAAGCAAGCTTCAAGTAGATGACAAAATTGAAATATCATTTTTTATCATAAGATCTATGGGGAAGAATTAATTTGCCTCAAGGGAAACACTAATTTGGTAAGATAGATTAATTGAATGATGATATTTCAGGTAACAACGTCTTCGCCTTTCATTTTATATATCAAAGAGTGGAAACGATTACAAGGACCAAAGAAATCGAAGAAAAGAGAACAATACCAAAACTTTCCAGGGATCCGCCCATAGAAATGACCTTATCTTCTGCAAAATATCCACCAAAATCAGCTAATTAACGAAAAAATTATAAATATTTAAAGCCATCATGTATCTATATTAACTAGCAAGGGAGGAGGAGATCATGACTTACTGCACTCGTTTGGGTGGCAGATGCATCTCAACCCAACTCCACAATTCCCATTAGGTTTCTCGCACTCATTACACGGATTCGGAACATGATCAGGAATGTCAAAGGAAATTCTTGTTCCCAGCTTATGGTATTCTAATTCTTCGTAGTTTTCACCAGACAATAAGGATCTGTGTAAATGGCTGTAGTGAGAGCAGTTTAAATCTTTTGGACTAAAACCCACTCCCATCTTTTCAACATCATCAACAACTAAACATGATGAATGAGGAACAACTTTAGAAGAAAATGATCCACATGATATTGCAGGGAAGCGAGTGCAGTTTCGGATAAAGGGTGAAAAGGGATGTTCTTTTTTTGAGCAGTTGAAGAGAAGAAGTGAGTTGAGCATTAATGGAGGAGGAGGAGGAGAAGGAAAACCAGCTGAGAGAAGTAAAGGAGAGACATAGTGTTCTGTAGAAGAACAACGGCGGTGAGAGAGGGTCAGGAATTTTCTGGTGTAATTGATGGAAGATACAGGAAAAAGACCAACTGAGGTTCTGAAATATAGTTTCTGGGATTTGCATTGAATCATTCTGTGTAGAAGAAAGGATTGAGTTGAATCCGAATTATTAAGAAACGGGTGTTGGATTCGGATTTTGCCGCAAAAGCTGCTTGTTGGAGCATCTTGTGCTACAGAAGTGAAAAATAAAGTGAGCATGACTAGAAGAAGTGGTTTTAGAAGAAGGAGCTCATTCTTGTCGATCTGCATTTTCTTCAATTTTTGGATTGATCTTTCAATTGTTGAAGAAGAATATTGCTGGGATATTGGTGTCTTTGATGATCATTAAAAAATAAAAATAAAAAAATAAAAGAGAGAGAGAGAGAGAGAAAACAAGCATCTACTTTTAATCTGCAGATGGATATTACTCTTTTAATATTCGTTGGTGGCTTCTTTCTCGATCAGAGTATATGAGATAAAAGAATAATAATGATCGTTTTATCTCTCTCTTTCTCTCTGATAAGATTAATGGTGGAGTCCAACAAGCATGTTCAGAAAGAACTTGAATATCTTTTTGCCTTTGCCCTTTTTCAGTGATATATCTTTTTCCTACCTTTATAAGATTCTTTGTCACATTCTTTATTTTTATCTTGGTTTGTCATTTCCTGAGAAGATATTCTCATACCCAATAAAAATTTACTGCATTCATCTCCTCTTCATCGTAGAAATCTACTAAGAGAAAATAGAAATCTGCATATATATATATATATATATATTAATATATATATGTGGGCAATACTATATACAATCTAAAAATTAGACTCTTTTGTAGTCCAACTAATAGCAAAACTAAAAAATCTAGTTTGGAAGAGTCAATTTACAAAACAAAATTTAGAGAGAGATAAATATTAATTTTTTATATAATTTATTTCATAAAAATACCTTTCAAAATTTGATTTTTATCAAGTTTTAAAAATTTTTAAAGGGCCAAAGCCCCTCAAGTCGAAGGATGGTTCTGCCCCTGAATCTAAGTAATAAATAAATAGAAAAATTCCTATTTTAGAATAAAATTAATTAAAATAAATTTATTTACAAATAAAAAATTTTAAAAATCTGAAAAATTCATTTTATTTAGTCATAAAATTGAAGCGTTTCTATGTGGACTGCAATGCAATCCATATTTAATGGACTGTAAAAAGAATTGTTCAATATATATATATATTATATATATATGAGAAAACCTGGGGATGTCCAACCGATCTCCACTTAAAAATATAATAAATTTTTTTAAAAAAATATAAATAAAAAAATATAATTTAAAAAATACAATAAAAAATAAAATAAAAAAATACAATAAAAAACATAATAAAAAAATAAAATAAATATGATTTTACGTGATGGGTAGGGAGGCATTCGGTCTTAATCCAAACGGAGCTGCCGGCCATTGTGGACGTCACCGCCTATACCATCGGGCCGGACCGGCAATCTTACTCTGCAATAGCGACTCTCAACAATTTTCGGTATGTCTCATGCAATCTTAAATTTAAAATGGGTCCAAAATTGCTAAAATTATTGAAAGGAAATAAATAAATTTACATCCGAGCCGGGTATATCCGGCCCGGATATGGCTAATTAAGCAGCCCGTTCCTGAATCATCGGTGACAACTTATAGGGTGAAGCAAAGTCAAAAAGTAGGGGAGAAAAAAGCATACCAAATCCCACAATTAGGCTAACCTGTCTTTTCCTTATCTTTTCTTTTCTATTTTTCCTTATAATTTTATAATTTTTACTTCTATCTTTTTTTGGCTCGGCAGTCAGGCCACCTATTTACATATATAAGAAAATCATGTAACACAAAGTTGAACAAAAATCCATAATATACAACCTAGAAAATACCAAACATGCATGATCTTGTTTTTTTTCAAGATCAAATACTGCAACAAGACCCCATGATTATCAGACTAACAAGAACACATACAGATGCATACATAAACAAGCACACACACAGACACATCCCAGTACATTTCCTTGGGACACCTTAATTTCTTTATTAATGTTTTAAATGTTTTCTTGATCACCATCATCATGCTGGTGCCTTGGCAAGAACAGCTTGGAAATCAAGCAGCACGATCTTTTCAATAGCTGCAGAAAATGTTGTGGAGAATTCAACATGATTAGGATGACCCAGAAATGCAGTGAAGTCTTCCTTCTTGTGGAATGTCATTATGAAAGCATGAGTAAAGCCTTGTCTAAGCATCTCTTGGCTTTCAATGTCCTTCCCCCTGTCAGAAAGATACAAAACCATCATATAAACACTATAAAAGTGACAAATATAACTATTTATGTCAAAAATAGACTCATTTTAATTGAAATTTTTTTGTCAAAAATAAATAATTTTATTATAATAAAAATGAACAGAATAAAATGGAATAGAGGGTCATGGGACTTCCCAGCTGTAACATCAGTTTGTGCTGTATATATCCCCTCATGCATTCTCCTGAATTTGTAGATTAAGAAAGGGAACAAAGAAAAGAAAAGAGAGTTTAGGGTAAAAAAGAAGAAGCAAAGAAAGTACCATTCAAAGGACTTGACAGCATCAAGATCAGAAGCCAACTTCTCCATCCCTTTCAAAATGTCCTCCACCACCACATCTTCCTTGAACTTAGCAATCACCAAGTGCTTGAAATTATCTCCCATGGTTACTAGAGATATCAGCTCACTGGCCTGAACTAAACTATGGAAACCCAAAATCCAGTTTATATACAGGTCATGATGATGAACGTGTTGTTCTGGATCTGCATTATTATTTAAGTGTCAACTTCCACAGTCCCATCTGATCACTGCCACAACCCATGACGCATTTCACCGCTGGTGTTGGCCTCTCCTTTCTCGGACAGTATCTATACCTCATATTTTGAAAGGTACAACTTTCATTGTCCAAGTCTCTTTGTCGTGGCTTCCCTTTGGCACATGAATGGGGTCCTTTTTTGGCATTTTATTTTTATCTTCTGGGTTTATGCTTAATTAATTTTCTGGTGACCACATTTTATTATGTAGGCATAATCATGAGATGACAGGGCTTTTTTTTTCTACCCCATTAATCAGCTTTCACTTCTCTGATCGAATACCAGAATGCAATGCGGACTGTCGGGACTTTTGTCCATGTCGTCCTTCCCACGTGATCAGAGGTATATTATTGGACAAATATTTGATCATGGATACCATTTCACTACTCATGATCCTTATGGAATCTTAATTATGATAGAACGTTGTCACGTTTTACATATATCTATACATATTATTATATACATATACATGTATAAATGTCATCGTGTAGTATGTATGCAAATATCATACAGTTGTTTTGAAAAAAATATGATTTACTATATTAAAAAGTTAATTTCTTTATATAATCTCGAATTTATTCAATTTAAAAAAAAAAAAATTATATAATATTTGTGAAATTCAACTGTAATTATTATTTTTCTATATAGATATATCCTTTTTCATGCAGTGAGTTGCTTTGGAGTGCAGCGCCTTGTCTCTTTCTTGGCATTATGATGCTCATTTTTTAATGACCCAACTTGCAGTGCAGCATGACATTTATTTTATTTCAATTTTCTTGAACAGTGTTTTCTGCAAATATTGATCATATACTGTCAGTTGGGAATAATTTCTTGAAATTAATCATGATATTTTCTTCGTCCATAAGTACAAATTATAAGAGAGTAGATGAACGGTTCAATCATGAACAAATTAGTGAGTTGTGTTGCATTATGATGAAAAGTACCAAAGAAAACATGACTAATGAAGTTTATGGGAGGATGGGCCAGGCATTCTTGAATTCCATTCTTTTCAAATTGACAGCTAAACTGAAATAACCCTTTTGGATTTTTGTCTACGGCAATTAACTAATCATCCAAACGATAAGTGTTTCCGAGGAGCAGCTTTTTTGAACACACGGTCAAATCTAAGCTAATTAAAAATCTAAGCTAAGGATTTGATTGGATTAAAGAATCTTATAATTAACATGAAATGGTCTTTTAGCATAATAATTCCAAGATGGGAGCAAAAATTTATGATTTGTTGTAAATACTTTGTTTCACATTGCTCTCATTCGGTGCTATCAAGTGTTTTATATGTGGGGCTTCTTCTATTTTGTTTGATGTGTTTTAAATTCGTGAGGTCTTAAAGTGCTAAAGCGGATAATATCAAATGAAAATATAGAGCTGTCCGTATTTGATGGCTTATACAAGTTGCGATGGAGGGTGTGTTGTAAATAGTGTGTCCCACATCGCTCTTGTTCGGCGCTGTCAAGCGCCTTATATGTGGGGCTTCCTCTACTTTGTCTGACACATTTTAAATTCGTGAGACCTTGAAGTGCCAAAGCGGACAATATCGAATGAGGATATGAAACTGTCCGTGTTTGTGAACCAAAGTTATTCAAGGGAGAGTATTGTGAACCAAAATAAAAAAGGTGATGGATGACTACCACCCATTAATTACGACAATTAAGTCGAAAGACACACAAGCCACTTCCAATTGCTTATATATATGGACATGTAATTCATCACTCATACGATCAGATATCAACTGAATGTTTGAGTAATAAAAGAATTCTAAATATTTTCTCTTATAAATTCTTTTACAATATTATTTTTCTTTTAGTTTTATAACATGATTTTCTTTTTTCTCTTTTCAGATAAAAAAGAGTAGGAGGGGGCGATTTAAGGTAGTGATCTCTTTACACGAGCATGATCATAGTAGTACTCGACTCGTTAAAAAGTAGACAGGAACGAATATCCAGTTTGGTTACCAAACTCTCCTCAACTCATTTCATTTCATCATTACAACTTTCTCAATTTTTCATATACTTTCTTAAATTTACATACAAAATATAATAAACAATTTAACTTTTTCAAATTCTAAAACATTTATAATATTAAAAAATAATATTCTAATAATATTTTATTCAACTCAATTCAACTCAGTACGACATCCAAACGCACCCAAACGACGGTAAGTTTTATGTTTAGATAGTGATAAGTGTTTTGAAGTATAGTGAATAATAATAAAATAATAATAATAGAATATTAGATAATAATAATGAAATATTAAAAAATAATAATAAAATAATAAATAATAATAAAATATTATGAAAATACCTCTGTTGCCAAACTAAGCACCATCTCAAGTCTGGTTTGGGCCGTAGCCTAAACTCCAACCACATTAGTGAATTCAATGAATATTTATTTGACCAATATTAATAATCTAAAGTCAAATACCTAGTACATGAAAAACATCTAAGAATAAATCCGAGAAAGATTATAATTTTTGTTCATGTTACTAGCTAGCAACTTGCCTTATGCAGTAACTTGTAAATAATATATACATCCTTTAAAGTTTACATAATAAAAATTGTTACATACATTAAAAGAGTATATAAAAATAAATTTATAAATTAATATAAATTTATTTAATTTATTAAATCTATTTTATAATAAATATAATTTTATAACATAATGTATTATATTAAATTATTTAAATTTATAAATTTACTTTTAATTCCAAGCCAATGAAGCCATGTTTTCACCCTGTCCTAATGCGTTGCCGACAGTAGCAGTGTTGCCTCGTGCATGAAAACAGTCATCGTACAAATGGTCAATCCAGAATCCATCAACTACTCCTGTTTTTTTGACTGAAAACAGAGGATAGGTTGACAATTAAGTGCAGACAGTCTGTACCATGACAATGCTGTCATTCTAACCCACACGGTTTGGTTTGCCTCAATTATTTTCATTGTTGAAGTGCATAGGTACTTACTCCCAATATATAATATATATATATATATATATATTAAGGTCGATTTAGATTGAAAAATAAGATGAAATAAATTTAAATAAAATTTAAAATTTAAATAAAATATGATTTTTTTTAATATTATTATTATTTTAAAATTTGAAAAAATTATATTAAAATTTTTATTTTATATAAAAATTTGAATAAAATATAACGATAAATTTTAGATGAGTTGAGATAACTCACAATCTAAACCGGACCTAAATTTATAAAATGCATTTACAAATTTAGCTATTGTGATGTAATATATATTTACTTTATAATAAATTTAATTCGATATAAATTTTATTTTTATAAAATAAGTTTTATAATAATAAAAGTTTTATAAAAATAAACTTCCGAGTTGAATTGACTTCAAGTGATTTGTTAGAATTTACTTTATAATAAAAATAAATTTTCAATCTAACATAATATATCAAGGCACTACAAATTGTGAATTTTATTTTATAAAATATATTTGTGAGTAAAATATATCTCTTTTACAAAGTCTTCATTCGAAATAATCTCATATTAAATTCATCATTACACTTGTCAAAATATAATATTTTTTTAGTAATAATATTTAAAAAAAAAAAAGAGGAAAAAAAAGTTGAGAGATTAAAAATTATTAAATAATTATTTTGACTTGTGAACAGTAAGCCTTCAAATATAAAGGAAGATAGAATGATATTGTAGCTCAAAACTTTAAAAGGTTTCCTTTAATAAATCTAATGCAGCTGTGTTTTAGATAAATTTATCAAACTTTATATTTGACTTGATGAAACTAATACCAATACTTTAAGGAGTGGATCAAATATTAGAATCACTGCCTGATTGTCAATGAAAAAGAGTCTTGCTAGGTACGACCACACATTTGGCAAATGTATTTGACATCATCACGAGTAAGTGCATATTTTAATTTTTAAATGAAAGTCATTTTAGTTTAGAAAATTCAAATGTGTGAGAAAAATGAGAAAAAAAAAACCCCATAAATTTTGCTAATAATTTTTCAAATACGGCTATCATAATATGGGTGCTAAGTCCACTAAGAAAATGACAATAACAAAAAGGAAAATGATAGTGAGTTTGATGGAGGTCCCATTTTTATACTCTGCTTTCACTTTTTTTAATTTAATGTTTAAAAAATATTGTTTAATAATATCGTGTATTTTTCTATTTTTTTAAAAAAGATTTAAGAGTGTTTAAAAAAATGATGTAAAAATAAATAAATAAATAAATACACTAAATAAACACAAAAAATAACCCTCTATTGGGCTCCCTAACATCTCCTAAGTACAAAATCCGTGGAGGGCCGGGGCTTGAGCCCCCCTTGATTCGTCCTTATTGGCAGATAGCTCTTGTTTTTGTGTCTTCCACCGCACAGAATTTCCCATGGATTAATTACAGCTGATCTACTCCAAGATTTCAAAGAGGTCGATAAAGGTTGGGTACTTGGAGACTTTTATAACAAATTATAGTCATCCTATATATTACACCCCGATGATGGTATTCAAAAGCCAAAAAATAAAAAATAAAAATAATAAATAAATACTTTTTGTTTTCTTGCTGAATAAAACAAAATGAAGACATGTTCTCAGTTTTTTTGGACAATAAAGTATTATAATATTAATGTATTCGCAAAGCAACTTAAGGGTCACTCTATATGAATGTGATTTGAGTTGGTATTTGTTAGCTAGTACTACGACGAAGAGAGAAATTAATTAGCCATGGGAGGTGCCACAGTAGCTAGGGTGAGATCCAATGGATCTAATTGATTATTGAACTATATATGTGTTTGCTTAAATTAATTACTATTTCTTCTACAAGTTTAATCTAATTTTGAAGGAAAGAATTAAGAGGTTTAATTATTTAATTTCCTAACACTTATTGTCACATGTGGGCTAGACTTTTATATATTCAATAAGTATGTCCATTATGCATCATGTGGAATATTTAATTAATCGGATAAAAAGGTAGATCGAGAGTCAAATGGTTAGAATTTAAAATTTATATTCTAATACTATCTGAAACTACTACTTATCCTAAAAATATAAATTGATTAAAAGAGATATCTTTAATTATTTATATTTTTAACAGGTGTTAATGGAGAAGATGATCACAGGTGATACAAAAAAGTTGTAAGTAATTTGTAGCTAGCTAGAAAAATATGGATGAATAGCGTGTGTGTGTGTGTATATATATATATATATATAGTTCTTCTAACATACCACAAGATGGGATGTTTTGCTTGAATTCATTCTTCATTCTTAATAACTTTTGAGCCGCGTTACTCTGCCGCTTGAGTGGCACCGTTTAATTTGTCCAAAAAATTAACTTTGCTTTTTATTTATGTAGTTCTTCTAACCCACCACAAAATTAATTTTGCTTTTTAACTTTTTTCATATTTTTTTTATCATCTTAAACATTTTTAAAAAATATTAAAAAAAATCAATACAAGCTAATAATCACTTCCAAACTATTAAATAAATAAAAAATAAAAAAAAATGAGATGTCAAAATGAGATGTCGAAGTAGGTGGACATATATACTAGCATTTTTCAATCTAACTTTTTTCCTTGCAAATATGCTAGTACTTCATACATCAATAAATAGTCACTACAAGAAAAACAGTTATTTGTGGCATTTTAATTATAGCCAAAATAATTATTTTTGTTGCAAATACTTTTTTGCAGCATTCTTTCTACTTTTTGCAACAAAATCTAATGTCGCAAAAAGTCAATTTTCTTGTAGTGAGTACACATGACATTCATCACTCTGATCATCATGGTCTTGATCTTTATAATTAATCACATGATCGTGATCATCTAATTGATCACCATGCATCTCACCGTTGGTCATGAATATGTTCAATATTACTCTTTTTTTTTTTTGAAATCCAAAAGCGACGTTTTTGGATGACGAAATGCATACATGGTCCATATTGGTCCATTGCATTAATTGGTAATGGAAAATAAGATTTATAATCTAAAATACCATGTATATATAATTTAATTTCCAAAATCATGGTGTGATTAATTATTAATCACTACAAGAATTTAGTCTTATTGCGTCGATTTCCTTGTGGCTGCAACAGAAAACGTTGCAAAAAACCACCTATTGCAGCGTATTTTTTATCGCCGCTAACATTTTACGAAAAAGCGTCAATAGATGTTCCCCGGTGGACCCCTTCTCTAATGCAGCGGCTTTTTAACCTTTTTGCAGCGACATTTTCGGTGACAAGTTTTCGTTATTTTTTGCAACGATAAGGAAAAGACGGTAAGTTGATTATAACACCAACTCACCCCAATTAAGCGCCAAAAGACACCAGATATTTTTCCGTCTGTTTCAGGTCGAAAGGAAACCACAGCCCCCTTCTTATTCTCCCTCGAAGGTGAACTCACAGAACACCAAACCCCCGAAATCAAACCAGCCCCGCTCACGAAAAATTTCCCCCTTCTCATTATTCCCTTCTCCACAAAAATATTTTCAATCGATCTTCACCGAGAAAATCGTTCACTTCGCGTGCCATCAAATTCACCTGCTGCGCCTACCGAATGCCCTCGATTGAACCTTCCATCAATCCCTCTGCGATTGTGAGAATTCTGTTTCCTGCGACGGTAGATGGTGGTGAGCCTGAAGTGGTACCTGTATTTCTTGAATTTATTTACTCGGCGTATCGACTTTCTTAAACCCTACAGGTAACTCATCCCCATTTCGTTTGATTTCCGCTCTCATTCACCGTGTCTTGTTCTCCATAATTGTTGTGCATTGCCATGCGACTTGGGTACTGGATAATGATAAGGATTTACGGAGAATCCTACGAAATCTCCCCTGTATCCATTTTGTCACTTTGCATGTGCTGCGTCTATTTTTAGGAGTGCTTATAATTTTAAAAAGTTACATGTCCATACCTAATTTTGCCCACAGAATGATACAGATTTTGATTTCTGGTGTGTATGTTATTTTTGCCTTCTATATGCTGCGAACCTGAGTATAATTGTGTGGTTCGATGGTTGAATGAAACTCTCATGCTGCTAGCTGATGGGCATGACAGTTTTGTTTGGGATTTTGGAAATGGACGTGTTATTGCAAAAAATGTGTTTTTAAGGTGCAGGATTTTAATTGTGTATTTTTCTAATTTTATTAATGCTAAAAAAACATACAGGGTGCTGTTCATATTCTCTTTATTGCATTTGATTTGAACGACTAACTCCTTTTGAGAGGTGAGAAGCTAGTAATTATGAACTCTGGACATAAATACAAGCTGTGAAAGCTGACAGATTTGTTAGTATATCGTTCCATTTATGATAACCCAATTACCCAGTATTAATCACAGCTACTATGTTAGTGATTTTAGATGGACAAAAACCCACTGGATTACACTGCACATAAGACTTATGTTGCTGGTTCTTTCATATACAAGTTCTTTTCTTTTCTTTTTCTTATGTCAACAATATTTTTTCTCCTCGCACTCGTCTCTTAAATTCACTATGTGCATTGCATCTTTCCATAGGATTGGCTGTTATTAGTATTAATACACCACCCCATGGAAAACACTTCGTTTACCTGTATTAATGCATGCCTGTGACCACTTTGACCTGGCAAGCTTCCAATTATTATGTCACACAATACTAAGGGCTATGCATTAGTATGTGCCCAACATTTTCTGACACTTGTATGGACACAAAAAATTCTGAACTGAGGAGTGTATTAATTGTAGAGATGGTTTCATTAGCAACTTTAATTTTATTATGAACTTCAGCATTAAATGTTACAAGAGACATGTCATAAAATGATACTAGAGAATTACCATGTGAACTCAAAGAATGTTACAGCATAGTTTATATGATACCGTTTGTTATGGGTGCTACCATTTGAAGATATTAAGTTAACTTGGTTTTTTTCATTGTTCGCAATAATTTTATGGTTATCGTTGGCAATATTTTTATGGTTATACAGCTTTATGAGTATTTCATGGGATGGGTTTGCATGTGAATCTAGTTAGTTTCTTTGCATGGGATCAAATCAGTTATTCATAATCACCTTGGCCAAAACTAATTAAGATGGAAAATAAATTCCCAACTCCTATGTGAGCTGTTCCCAGAGCTTGAGTAGTTACTCATGTTACAAATTAATTATGGCAGTGAGATACCCACTACAATACCTCTGAAATTTTAACTGTTATTTTTATTGAATATGAATTTACTCTCTTGAAGATATTGAAAAGAGTTGTGTTTCCAAGCACTTGTCATTTTCCAATGGGCTGACAAGTTCCATTTATTTGTTTTTTATCCACCTTAAAAACAATAGGTACACTTCGTAAAAAAAGCCACATTCAAGTATGTATATGACATACTTGTGGGAAGAGTAGCTCTCTAATGCTTTTTCCTTTACCTATTGTTAATGACCAAAATGCTTCATACATTGCTGCCTATCTCTCCATGTTAATTTAGCTATAACTTTTTAGTCAAAATCCCAACTGCATCCCTGGAACAGGTTCAGCCTTCCTTCAAACATATTTTTCCATAGCAATGATATAGTGATTCTAATAATTTTATATAGATGTCATGTCTACTGCTAAAGCTCGCCATGTAGTTTTACATTGATTTTGCAACAGTTTATGAATTCTATAAACTTAATACGTGGACTACAAATCTTACTTCTCCATTTTCCTGAATAACTAGGTAGCAAAAAACAAATTTGTGAATGCATGCCTACATATAATATTCCATGTATTTTTTGGAGAGAAATTCCTGCACTTGTGCTAGCACTTTATGGTACCCAGATTCACCTCGTGTCGATAGTTTTTTGAGTGTTAACTAATTACCTTGTATCATTCTTCATTAGATGGATAAAACTTGGATGAATGAAGGCCTCAGACTCCGATCACCAGCTTATGTTGAGGGCGTTGCCAAGTTTCTTGAAATGGCTAGCAATCACGCTAGGGGAAGTGATTCAATTCGGTGTCCATGCATAATATGTAGTAATAATCTCTTCCTGCCTATACTTACAGTAGAGAGTCACTTGTTCTTGAATGGGATCACTCCGACTTACACGCAGTGGATTTTCCATGGTGAGGAGGAAACCCATGATTGGGACGTGGGCGATGAAGATGGGTGTCTTGGTGATGATGACGATTTCATTGATAATATGGAAGATATGTTAGATGACATCTGGGCTGGGACAAATATTGATGTCCCTGAAATCAGTACTGGATTCCCAAACCCGAATTCAATCTCGACATCAGTGCCAATGTCATCATTTCACCAATTATTAGAGGATGCCAGAAGCCCGTTATTCCAGGGTTGTACAAATTACTCGAAACTGTCGTTCATTGTGAAGTTGTTACACATAAAAACTGTTGGAGGTTGGTCAATCAAGTCATTCGATATGCTACTGACTTTGCTGAAGACTGCTTTTCCGAATGCCGAACTGCCATCCTCATATGAAGAGGCCCGTTCCTTGGAGCGAGGTTTGGGCTTCAAGTACAACAAAATTCATGCATGTCCCAATGATTGCATCTTATTCTGGAAGGAAAATTCTTCACTGGACTCATGCCCTATATGTAAGGCATCCAGATGGATGCCAACTACAAATAGTGGAAGGGTGATCCCTCAAAAAGTGTTGCGGCATTTTCCGTTAAAGCCACGATTGCAACGACTTTTCCTGTCTACTAAGATAGCATCTGAAATGAGATGGCATAAAGATGCACGAGTTCAAGATGAAAATAAATTACGTCATCCTGCCGACTCTGCGTGTTGGAAGTCATTTGATGAATCCCATGATTGGTTCGCTAATGATGCTCGCAATGTTAGGCTTGGTTTGTCAAGTGACGGCTTCAATCCCTTCAACAACATGACTAAGCCTTACAGCATCTGGCCAGTGATCTTAGTCCCACATAATTTGCCTCCGTGGCTATGCATGAAAGAACGATTCTTTATGACATCCTTAATTATTCCTGGCCCTAAATCACCAGGGAATGACATTGATGTTTACTTGCAGCCTTTGCTCGATGAATTGCTTGAACTCTGGGAACATGGGGTCACCACTTACGATGCAGCCACGAAGGAAATGTTCAAGCTGCATGCTGCTTTAATGTGGACAATCAATGACTTTCCGGCCTACGGAAATCTTTCTGGGTGGTCAACAAAAGGAAAACTAGCATGTCCATGCTGCAATGCCAACAATGATTGTAATTGGTTGAAGTATGGCCGAAAACACTGTTACATGGGGCATCGACGTTTCCTCCCCCAAGACCACATTTGGAGGAAGAAAAAATCCCTCTTTAATGGTAAAGAAGACCATCGCATGCCACCAAATGTGTTTGAAGGCGCTGAGCTATTACGTCAGCTACAAATGCTTGGGGATGTATCCTTCGGAAAATCCAATAGGAAAAGAAAACGAACCGTTGAAGAGTTGAACTGGACAAAACACAGCATACTATTTAGGTTACCTTATTGGTCATCACTGAGTCTCTGGCATAATTTAGATGTGATGCATATTGAGAAGAATATATTTGATAACATCTTCGGCACTTTAATGAACATTCCTGGTAAAACAAAGGATAATACAAAATCTAGACGTGATCTGGAGTTATTGGGGTTTAGAAAGGAATTGCATTTGAAGCGTGAAGGTGTAAAAATAATGATGCCTCATGCACAGTACACGTTACATGACGATGAACGAAAGGGACTTTGTTCTTGGCTTGCCAATGTGAAATTTCCTGATGGTTTCGCATCCAATATCTCCCGTTGTATTTCTTTACATGATTGCAAGGTCACGGGGCTGAAAAGCCATGATTTCCATGTCCTCTTACAACGCTTGCTACCTATTGCCGTTGGCGGATACTTAAGGAGTGATATTGCATTGGCGTTAACAGAACTAAGCATTTTCTTCAAAGAGTTATGTTCAAGAACACTTGATGTCCCTCGCCTACGGCAGCTTGAAAGTGACATAGTAAGCATTCTTTGCAAGTTGGAGATGATCTTTCCTCCCTCGTTTTTCGATGTGATGGTGCACCTAGCGCTCCACTTACCTCGTGAGGCGATTCTTGGTGGGCCAGTACAGTACAGGTGGATGTACCCCTTCGAGAGGTATTTGGGCAGATTCAAGCGGTATGTCAAAAATAAAGCAAGGCCAGAGGGTTCAATAGCGGAAGCCTACATTCACATTGAATGTCTGACGTTTTGCTCAATGTATCTCAATGATATTGAACGAGGTTTAATCGACCGGACCGCAATGTTGATGTACAGGAAGAGCCTACTACAGATGGATTTTCGATTTTTAACCAAAAACTCCGTCCGTTGGGTGCAGCACGTAATCAACGATTAGAAGATAAACTCATTGCCATTGCCCGTTGGTATGTGCTTAACAACTGTTCTGAGATTCAACCCTACTTGGCGTAAGTATCCTTAATACCACATGGAAACATAGATTCAACCTGTGTTTCTCTATGCTTTGTGTTGTTACCATGATTGGTGGAGATGCCCCGTTTGAGGTATACTAATTTTTGGTTATCTTGCTAATGTGTGTCGTGTCCAGGGAGCACTATGAGAGATGTCAAGTGAACAACCATGCAACTGTTGAGAGAATGCATCAACTAGAGTTTCCCGCGTGGTTCAAGGAACGTGTAAGTTACCATGATGTTCCGCTTTTTATTGATAGATAGCTATTCAATTGGTTGTACGGGTTAAATTGACAATTACATTCCACCCTCACTACATATTCAACTTGTCATATAGGTTCAAGAGCAGCGAGCCACCAACCCACTTGATGTCTCCGCCGATTTATATGCGTTAGCGTGCGGTCCTGACTGTTGGGTTGCATCTTATATTGCTTGCGTTATAAATGGGAGGAGGTTCCATACAAAGCAACTAGAAGTTCGACGCCGGACGCAGAACTCGGGCGTTTTGGTAATCGGCGACCAACAGACTAATAGTATTGACTTCTATGGTATTCTCAATGATGTGATTGAGTTACATTACATGGGAGGGCGTCGAGTATACTTGTTTAGTTGTGCTTGGTTTGATGTTGGTGATAAGAAACGAGGGATACGAATAGACGACTATATGACTAGTATCAACATGGACAGGACTTGGTATAAGGACGAACCATTTGTCTTGGCGTGCCAGGCTTCACAGTGTTTTTACATTTGAGATCTAAGAATGAAGGGAAATTGGCACGTTGTGCAGAAGTTTACAAATAGGAATGTTTATGATGTTCCGCCAAGCAGGAGGGGATTGGAAAACCTTGATGGTAATGACAATGAGGATGATGTATATCAAGAAAATGAACCATCATCAGATTACTTACCTATGCAATGTGATGATGTCCCTGTCCCACCTCTATTGAATAGGATTGGTATAGAGCCCACTGTTATTGATGCATGCGAACTGGGTATGACAGGTGAAGCAGGAATGGACGATTGCATTGCAATGTTTGGTTCAGCGGATGCATATGGAGACGGGGAATATTCCGAAGAGGAATACTTGTCCACAGATGAGGAGTCGGTATCGGAATAGGTTGTTCACCATGGCTATGTTAGGGCCTTGCTAACATGGTATGCTTTATTATATGATACCGTTTATTAATTAATAAAAGGTAGAGCTCATTCATGCTGTATATATGATGAAAATGCAATCTCATATTTTTCAACAAGTGTATGCTCCAAGTGAAGTAATGTACTTTTTCGACATGAGATGCATTGTTTGTACCCATATGCTGCCGAGTCTATAAATCATGTCTGCCTTTTTTCAACACACTTTTTCCACTGTTCATGATATATGGACCACATACACTTCACTAACATGCTGATTGTTGTATGTGATTTTTTGTTGCAGCACATATTTTTCCATAGCAAGATCATTTGACAAACTTGCTGTTGCCGTGGAATGCAGAGGAAGCAATGTTTGAGCTTCTCATTGCCACTAAACTGCTTACATTAATTTTCAGCTAGTCCATATGGGAATGTGGACTAAAAACTCACAACAATCCAGGAAATAGTCACAGTAAATGCTAGTTCTAATAATAATTAAAGCATCCCAATTAATTATACAGGACACACTTCACACAACTGCACGTCAATTTATTAACATCCCAGCTTTATAAGATAACTTATTAAAAATTGCAATTAAACTATTTTTATTAGTCACACTTGGAGGCTAATTGCATATATTTTAATTATAAATGAGAGTAAGTTTAACAATGATTATATATTTTTTAATGGTGATTTAGAGGTTGTTTAAAAGTTGGCTGGGTTAGAAAGTTGGCTGGGTTTAATTACGTTTGATGAAAAAAAAAAATACAAAAAGCTGGCTGGGGTAGAAAATGCATTAAATTGGTGCTTGTGACAGCATAAAATCATTTCAAAGATTAATAAATGGTTATGTTATTCAGCATTTGTCATCACTAAGCTGAAGCTTAAGTTGTTTTTAATGCAAAGGCAAAATTGAAATTGATAACTAATTCACAATGCAGTTGAGCATCATATGACAACCAGCAATTTCAGTTTTCCTAATTAAAACTGGTGCTTGTTGCATAAATTTATATCCAGACAAGCAGGTTGCTAAACAGTAGATAGTGTGCCTTTGAATAGAGGGGTTTTTCCAAAGACAGCAAAGTATGCCAATTCTAAAATGGGGATTTTCGACATGAGCTACCAAAAGACTGAGTGGAAAATATGAAATATATAGTCATTAATTTTTCCTTAATTAAACATTAAGACGCCTTCTAAATTGACAATTCTCCAATATATATTTCCCTTGCATTACGTTGAATTACTCTATATCTTTATAATAGATGTAGTGACCCGTACTAATGTAGCCATACTAAGTTATAAAATAATCAAATGTTTGGAGCCCCAGGTTAATCATATTCCCTTAGGTTGCGTCACATGTACGGGTCTTTTCATATTCCCTTGCATGCATAATTTTCAATATAATATTTAAAATATTCAATGTTAATCTGGATTCCCTTAACTAATAACATTTTAGTTAAATATGACTGATGAAGCGTTTATCTACAATGCACAGGAACTGTTTCCAGATTAACCATCATTTGGGTCTCAGACAAATATCTCCCAAAATTGGCGCCTTGTGATTTTGCTATTTTGCACCTTGGGCGGGAGATTACAAAATCCTACACTCAGCTTGATGGGAGATATTTACAAGACCGCCAGGAATTTCGGGCATGAGAGGCTATCACCGAGAAGTTCCATACTGTGCACAGTTCCACATAAGTACTCCACTTCAGTTTCAGCATGGCAGAGAGGAGATATCTGTAGAAGGATTTGTCATAATACAACTGGACCAAAAAATCCCTCCAAAGTATTAGCTTCCCTCCAGCAAATTGTGAAAGCAGTGTTTATAACCACAGCTGGACATACCTGGTTCTCTACTTCTATCTTTGCTCTATATAACAGCACCCTCCATTCTCCAACCCTTCTAAGAAGAATTTCTACTTTGCTGTGTGGTAGGCGTCTCAGAGTAGACAGGTATGTTTTTTCTTAACTTTTTTTTTAATCACATAGCCACCAGAGTGGAGGCCTTCTCTGCACCCTTTTTTCCCCCTTATCACCAGCTAGGGGTGCATGCTGTCAACGACAAGCAATTTTTGGTTCAGTTGACAGTAGGGCTGGCACATTTTATTTAAAATTTATTGTGGGTTATGCATGTGATTTTTTTCAGTTGTTTTCATTTCTTGACAGGAAGAGCCTAAAATCTAAGCCTAATGTGCGTTGCAGTTTATTTGCCAACCATGCATCCAACATACATGCAACATACATCCAACCATGCATATTCAACCTGCACGTCAAACATACATGCATCATTCAAAAAACCCAACCATGCAATAAACTTTAGGAATACAAATCTGCATGTTCAGATTTAAAATACGTAATATAAAAAAAATACACCCAATATTGTGTATAAAATACTGGGAATGTGTATAAAATACCTGGTTAATGATGCATCTATATTGGTTAAATGGGGTTTACACATAAGCCTACATTTCAAGTTAATTAAACTGTTCTATTTATGATGACTTGATATAAAAGGTTAAAGCTGGCTATTGTGTTGATGTTGCAAATACCACATGTTAATTGTTATGCATTTTAGTTAAAAATTGGTTGTGAGTATCAAGCTGCCAGACAGTGCATCAATAATAAAATAGAACTGCACACATCTTTTCTCTACAATTCTGACATGCTTCCCCTACTACTGGCAACAAGCATGGTGATCCCATTCCTTGGTTTTTAACAAGTGTAATTAAGGCTGGCAGCAAGCATAGGCATTCTGCATGTAAGTTTATCTTGTTCAGCCAATAATTAATTAATTTCATCCCCATGCAAATCTGAAGGAATAAAAATCTGCATGTTCAGATTTAAAATATTATAAGAAAAAAATCACCCAATATTGTGTATAAAATACTTTATGATGTGTATAAAATACCTGGTTAATGATGCATCTATATTGGTTAAATGGGGTTTACACATAAGCCTACATTTCAAGTTAATTAAACTGTTCTATTTATGATGACTTGATATAAAAGGTTAAAGCTGGCTATTGTGTTGATGTTGCAAATACCACATGTTAATTGTTATGCATTTTAGTTAAAAATTGGTTGTGAGTATCAAGCTGCCAGACAGTGCATCAATAATAAAATAGAACTGCACACATCTTTTCTCTACAATTCTGACATGCTTCCCCTACTACTGGCAACAAGCATGGTGATCCCATTCCTTGGTTTTTAACAAGTGTAATTAAGGCTGGCAGCAAGCATAGGCATTCTGCATGTAAGTTTATCTTGTTCAGCCAATAATTAATTAATTTCATCCCCATGCGCATGCTTTTGGGGTGTTCTGTGGTTGGATTAGAATATACTCTTCTATTACTCAAAAGTATTTTTTAGCACCCATGAATGATGGTAGTTCATGCAAATGGATTTATTTAATGAGTCAAATGGATATATTTAAAAACACTCACAGCTACAATCATAAGTGTTTATACACGTCAATCATGGTGTAGTTGGACATAATGACAGCCACAGGAAACCCATTAAGCTCCAACATCTTGCATGTATAATTGATAACTTTAATCGTTGTATCAGTTATTAACTTAAACTAGAATGAGAGTGCATAATTAACCTTGAAAAAGCATTAGATATAATAGTTTTATTGGTATTGTTGTCTGTTCAATTTGCAAATATAATCACATAGCCACTTAGATATTTTATGCACTCAACTCATGAGTGGGAAGTTGTTGTTGTAGTTAACACATGATTGTGGCAACCCAATGACTTGATATTTGCAGGCGACGTGATGGAAAGAAGAGGACGTGGAAGAGGGAGGAGATCTGTGTTCAACGCCAAAGTGGATCATTCATTTTTATCTGGGCACTGCCGACCACGCGGGTGTCGCATCAACACATATAATAGCTCCACAGTTGAATCAGAGCCCAGCTCGGATGACTCAACACAGCCTCCCAGTCAAGTTTGGGAGACTTTGCCCGTGTTTCCAATCCGACGACAGCAAACTGCACCTGTGAATCCCCCACAACATGGGGTCACCAATCCACCTGGATTTCCCCCGTATCCAGAGCACACTTCCTCTGTGAATCCCGCACCACAACCCTCGCCTACAAGAGATGAAATTAGTAAAGATAGTTATTGCTTAAGAATATATTTTCTTTCTTTAAACAATAGAGTGACTTTTTATATTGTGAACTATGTTACGTATTCATTTCCTGTCTCTAATATAGATATGGATGCGACTACGGGTCTAGCTGTCAACCAGGTTCTTACAAAACATGGACGTGGCTCACAACATGGGGTCACCAATCCACCTGGGTTTCCCCCGTATCCAGAGCACACTCCCTTTGTGAATCCCGCACCACAACCCTCGCCTATAAGAGATGAAATTAGTAAAGATAGTTATTGCTTAAGAATTTAATTAGATTCTTTAAACAATAATTTTATCTGGGCTATTGTGAAAATTGGTTATGTATTCATTTCATGTCTCTAATACAGATATGGATGCAACTACAGGCCTAGCTGTCAACCAGGTTCTTACTAAACGTGGACGTGGCCCTGCCAAAAGCACCGAGTTTGACAAATTGCGGAAGCATGGGAGAATCCCCTTGAAGATTAATGATGGGGAAACAGCGCCTTGTTGCGAAAATGCGTCAATGTACACAACACGCGTCACATGGTTAGTAAAACATCATTTAGACATGAGCTATGCTAGATGGAGTGATGTACCCAAGTCAACGAAGAATGAGCTGATTGAACGAGTCCTAGTAAGAATTCCTCGTGTTTTTCCATGAAGCATAATAGTGGGTCACCTTGGAAGCTTAACTAGTTTAATATATTACGTTTTGGTATATGTAGGGTGACTTTGAATTAGACTGGGAAAAAGAAAATCATCGACTAGCAATAACGAAACAGCTGAGGAAGAGATTCAATGCCTTCCACCACGAGTTGCACAAGAAGTACCAAGCTTATGATACCCATGAAGCAGCGTTGGCGTCTGGGCCCACATTGGTCGATAGGCTCGTATGGGTAAAGCTATGTGGTCGATGGGGATCTGAAGCCTTCAAAGTATGTCCACTTCAGTTTTTTAATTCATAGATGAAAAATGTATTGATTTACTATTTAACCCATGTTTTTTTTTGTGTCGTCTGCACTGGGGCATAACAATGGATATTTTTATGGTAGAAACTATCAAGGCAAAATCAGGAAAACCGGAAGAGGCTCAATACTAATCACACAGCAGGGCGTAGATCGTTCGTCCGGATGCTAGAGGAACATGTAATATTCTATACAACGAATTAATTGAATGAGTTATATAGAGTGCTTTGCTTAATTTTCAGCTATAACTTCATTGTGAATAAAAAAACAATTAGTACCAGCAGATGCATATGAAGATTCATGGTTAGTTAGATGCTAATTAATTTATTTTCTTGATAAGCATATGCTAGGTAATTATTATTCAAAGTCCTTGCCATATTTACCACTTGTCATGGGTTAAAAAGGCAAAACAGAATCAAATGTTTATGCTTTATCGTTTGCATGTACATGAGTTGTATAAGCAAGTCTTTTTCGCAATATCTCAATTAATTCTGGCTTAGAAATTATAAAATTTTGAATCATCATGAGACATGATCCTAAAGTAATTCAGGGTATAAGGAATCAATAAGTTTGAAACATTAATAGTCACACATGAATCTGACTTGAGGAGTTGAGCAAAAATCCTTGTGTACACATTCAAAGACTGTGCCTACTTTCTCTAATTGTTAAATCGCCACAGTAACATACACACTATTAGCAAAATTAGCAAAATTAAAGCAGTCATTCTAAATTAGCAATCAATTGCATCAGTCTAGATAAGGTAGTCCTTAATTAGCAAAATTAAACAAAAGAATGCAATAGCCCTTCACCTTTTGATGATTAAAACCATGCATTAATGCAGGAAACCTGGGCAATAATGATGTTATTGGCAGTATGTCGTTTTTGGTCTAGCTGTTTTTTCTAGCATTAAGCTTGACGAACTTGGTTATTTCATTGTTAATGTCAAATGGACTTTCTAATGAAAACTATGTGTAGAGGAATGGACCAGGGAACATGGTGGACTACTACAAAGCAACTCGTTGGTCGAAGAAGATGGAAAAATTTGTGACGCCTGTCACAGAAGAAAAGCATGTCAGTCTTCGTGCAATACATCCAAGCCTATACATGTTTACTGTATAGGTTAATTTTATTATGAAATTTTCTATCAGCAAATGTATTTCTAATGAAGTGTTCATTTGATGGAAATATTATAACTAATGAGTTGCACGTGCAGAAATCCATGGTTGGGAAGATGGATCAGTTAGAACCATCCCAACGAACTGAAGAGGCAGCAGCAAAAATATTTAGGGAGGTACTTGGAAGTCGGCCAGGCTATGCACGGGGCTTAGGTGAGATGGTGATACCAGAACCTACTAGAGTGCGCGACCGTGAGCGGGAGCAGCGGTACAATGATTTAGTAGCAAAAAATAAGAAGGATGCGGAGATACATAGAGCTGAAATTGACAAGATGCAGGAGAAGTGGGAAGGACTTTTGGAGAGACAATTGGCGACGGAGAAAATGCTAGCGTCCTGGGTTGCCGAGCTCCCAGCTTTTGCTGAGGTCCGAAGGGAGACTCAGTGAAGTGGTTAAAACCATGATCTCCAATGGGCGACTTTTTTGAGTAATGGGTGCATTTTGGGTGTAAGCTAGTAGTGGGCCTATCTATATGAATGGGATGGAGAATATCCATCAGTTTTTTCTTTTTGTGATAGCCGATTGCATTGGGAAGGGGTAACTAGTATCTACCCAAAACTCCTTGTTATTGCAAGCTTTTTTGATATTTTAGTATAGTAGTTAAAAAGACCCCACCAAGTTGGTTTTCCTATAACTTAATTTTTTGGATGGTGGGGTTGGGTGCAACAGGTTGTGGTGTAATGGATCCGAGGTAAATACGTAATATAAATCCATCAGTTCTTGCATATTTCCCTGCACTTAGCAGAAAAAAATATTTGTGTTACTTGACAAGTTCTAACAGCACCTTGTCATTACTGTTATGCATTGCAGATTAGTAGGGGCAGACTTGTAGAGACTGTTGGTGATTTTAAATAGTCTTGGCTGTAGAGATCACCTGGATTCTATCCTGCTTATTGCGAGTGGTATACTGGGTTTTGAAATAGGTAAGTGTTTATAATTCATGCGGAAATAAATAGAGCTCTCCCTGGGTGTTATGGGTATACATTTTCTGCCGTACAATGCACAATTGCCACGAACGTATTAGACACAAACTAGTGGAATTGTACTACTCTTGTTTGGATCATGTAATATATATATATATATATATATATGAGTAGCTATAAAATATGAAGCACACAACACAGGAAAATAGGCCGCTCAATCTCTTTTGACCTTGGTTGTTTATATGCCTAGGATTATATATAGCAGGTTGTCTATGGTAGTTGGTTTTTTTTGGCTGTTTTACAATTTTTGAGTAAAAGCTCAATGATTGAGGTATGGCTGTTATGCAAATTGGTTTATGGTATGGCAATTGCTTCCACTTTTTGGAGACTAATAGTTGAAAAAAATGAGTTGAGGTTAAAATTTTATGTTGCTGGTTTAGACATTCTGTTTAACATCATAGTCACAATAAATTTGGAAGATTGTTTATAGGGTGTTAAAACTAACATCCCCATAAAATTTTGTGGGGTTGAGATGATAATGATACTTGAATATTAGATTTTCCAAATGTTTTGTTTACCTGCACGTCGTTAGCATGTTGTCTATGCTAGTTCTACTATTCTAATTTACAATGCTTGAGTAGACACCTAGTTATGGAGGTTAGAATGTACTTTTTTGGTTTATGGCATTGGACATCATGCATTGCTTGAAATTAGGCTGTTATGGATGGGTACTTGGTTTAGACATCCTATTTTACATTCAAGCTTGAGTAGAAATTTGGAACATTGTTTATAGGTTAATTTAAAATAACAAGCATTGTAATGAATTTTGGGCATGAGATGATGATGATGGCATGCTTTAGATTGTTTGGAGCTGTTTTGTTTACCTGCACTAATTTTGCATGTTGTCAAAACTAAATTAGTACAAATTATTCTGTTCTACAATGCTTGAGTAGATGCCTAGTTGTTGAGGTTAGGCTGTTATATTTATTGGTTTATTATCTTGGACATTCTATTTTATGCAGTTTATGGCAGAAAAATTAGTATTACTTGAGGTTAGGCTGTTATGCTTTATGGGTTAGACATTCTGTTTGACCAGGATATAAATGGGAAGAAAACATTAATTGTTTATAGGGTGTTAGCGCTATATCTTTCATGGTTGGCTAGCATGTGAATTAGTTACTCACATGCTATATTTTTACAGGTTGCAAGCAAGGTTTAACCACATGGAAACCCTGTCATTTTGACGTTAAGTTGCTTCTACCTCATAGCTTGTTAATGGTAGATGGACAGTAACAAGCTGGTAGATGGACAGTAGATTACGAAGCTGGAAAATCCCCACATTAATGCCAGGGAGAAATAGCAGAAATGAGATGTGTTCCTGGGAAGTTCAATGCACCTGACAGCTACAAAGTCACCGCTATGGACCCAACTTGCAATAGGGTATCATCCTACTCGGCCAAGTCCCACATATTTTGTACATGCCTGTGACCAAAATGCACCATGTATATATTAGATTAGGAAGGGAAAAAGCAACACAAAAGAATTGTAGTGACTGACTATGGGGGGCTCCCTCATGATATTTCTTAACTGGGATATATGCAGTTTATTAGATAGTTTGCAAAAAACTGGATTGCAGTTGCTCATATATTTTTAATCTAGATTGCATGCGCACAAAGTTATTCAAGTTGAAGATTCAAGTTCACAACGGTAGGTACCCATGGAATGCATGCTTGATTCAGTGGCGGATTAATTATAAAAATAAATTATTATGCCATTATATTGTCTTGTTTATAATTTTACTATATTTACTTACAAATTTATTAGGCAAGTTTTGCTAACAGAAATTCATGTGTGAATCTAGCTCAATCTTTTTATATTATTTGATGAATTTAATTGTGAATCGATCTTATAATTGGAATCAATTAATGTTAATAAAAAGGATAATTATATTAAAAAGCAAATCCCTAAATTGCTACTATGAAAGGGTGAAATCTGGTATAGCTGGACGACAGTATTAATCTAGCATTGAATTGCATATTTGCAAAAAAAAGTACTCAGGAAGACCAATATAATCAGTTTGAGTTATGGGCGTCAGCGGCAACGATTAGCTGGGTTTGACTTATTGCGTCGACATTAATACTGTCGCGAAAATTAACTAGTCTAACGAAAAACTATCGCAGCGCAATAAGAAACGTTGGGAGAAATCTATTGCGGCGAATTTCCGCTGTTGCAAAAAATACTAGAAGCGGCACCCGCAACAAACGCCGCTGAGAAGGCTGAAGTTGTTGCAGCGGGCAAACGACTTATTGCGACGGTAAGTTTGGCCGCAAAAAACAATTTCTAACTACGACTAGGTACTCTTTTGGGGCAAAGACTATGGTATTTGCGGCGACCAAAAAACGCAGCAAATACTAAATCAATTGCAACGATTTTTTTTTTTTGACGAAAAAGCGCAAAAAAATGCATACTGTGCCAACCGACATGCAGCCATCTTAATTCGACGGGAAAGATCTATTGCAGCATTTTTTTGGGCTTTTGCGACGATAAATGACGTCGCAAAAGGGTGATTCTCTTGTAGTGAATGCATGGTGAAAGTTTGTTGTTTTTGGACATGCATACGCACGCTACATCCAAGTACTGATCCATCTCAATATGGCATATTATATGCATGCATGTGATCCCATATCGACAAATTAAAATAATCGAGATGAAATATTGAGATAATGATAGCTATGACATGAATATCATATATATATATATATTAATTCTATAGAGAGTCGGTTTTAGGGAGACAATGTGAGCCGACTTTGATTATTAAAAAAAAATCATTTATCTTCAACTCAATTCCTATATCAAAAATAAACCAACGGAACTCATTAGATCAATAAAAAAAATGTTGAAGATTAAGAAAATTGTTTTTAAATCAAAGTCGACTCCCTAAAATCGACTCCCAATAGAATTAGTCACACACACACACACACACACACATATATATATAGTAGTTAGGATCCCTCATGAGTCATGTGCATGCCATCATGTCCCATGCATGCATGCATGCAGCGAGCTGTCATCTACAGTCTTAGTAGAGCTGCTGATCCACCAAGAGTTCAGTTTGCCGGCCTCGTACGTAGTTGGGTCTTTGCTCAATGGGCCCAAAATAATGGGCCTTCTTGTCTGTCCAGTACTAGTGGATAATCCCCTACGTACGTATAACTATCGGCCTGCAAGGAATGAGCCTCATCTATCTCTCTGTCTCTCAAGCAAATTAATTTCGTATCGATAGGCACAGGTATTGTTGCTTATATAACAAATTAATTTCACCAATTAATTAGTGATCTATTTAAAAGACTGGAGCTTCATGAGTGGATAAATTGAAAGAATAATGCTAGATTCAATTGTAGGACTGATTGTGCAAGTCTTGCACACTTTATTTGAAAAAGAATGAGATCTACTTTTCGAAAATTAATTTTATTTAGTGAATCTCATATTTATACACTTCTTTCAAAAGATCAAAAGAAGTGTATATAACTTGCACACCCTAGCTAGAATTGTAAATATCATTTCACAAATTGAAAAATTTAGGGACAAGAGGATTAAGTGATGATCAGCATATACGTAAATTAGTGCCAAAATTAGTGCATTGGCACGAGTTCATTAGTGCCAAAATTGCAAAAAGAAATATGGCTGTTTAGGGTGTAAAGTATAACCTTTCGATTTGCTTTTCCTTTTTCTTTGTGTGTAAATTATAACTAGGTTTAAGCTCTAACCATTAAGATGGTACTCATGTTATCTATTTGTTATCTACCTAAATGGTTAGAACTTCATGAGGGGGTAGATTGGGCTACTAAGGGATGACACTGATGGTTTCTTTGTCAAATTGTAAAAGAAATGATAGGTTGGCCGTATTTTTATTTTTATTTTTAAACTGAGTTTAGCTTGAAAAATCTCAGTTACACTTCCATTATAATGATCACCAATCAAACTAGTAAGTTTGACAAGATATATCGCATAGCACATGCATTGGTTATGCCTTTGGAGATTTCATTGTATTAACATAGAAATGATATTTGTAATTCTAAAGTATGCAAACTCCACGCACCATTTTAGAAAAAGTGAATAATCTAGGATTTATTTGAAAAAAAATATTTTTCAATGGCAGACAATATTTGTTTTCAAAAAAAGTGCACAAGTGTTGCACATCCTAGAGTTATCTAGCATTACTACTCATAATCTTATTCCTTTTTTTAAGCAAGCAATATTATATATAATAAAATAATTATAGGACACAACAGTCAACAGGGTGGTTGGTCCTGACATACAATCCAAAACAGCAAATACACTACCACACAAAAAAAGAAAAAAATAGATTCTATGGCAAAAGTTTGACCAGCACCCGATTCTCACTAAGGGAGGGACCGCTCAAAGCGATTTGAAAATAATCCGATAAACAGACTGTCAAATTAAGACTAAAAGTTACAGTGAAGCTTGTGCTGCACTTTGCTGATTTGGACTAGCTGTATGAGACTTTCACTATCTTTTTCTCGTGATCTTTAGTTAAGGGAATAAAAAACATAGATAAATAGCACGTAGAAGGGCTGCCGAATCGTTGGAGGACAGTAGAGTGTGACTGTGGTGGCGTGTGGAATACACGCGCCATAATGGGAAAAGATTGAGCAATCGGACCTAGTAGATCCATAATCACCGGTCTCAAAACTACCGTGTGTGGTGGCCTTAGACTCTGCTTCTTGTGGTGGTGTGTGAATCTCACACGCACTGCAAATCTCGCGTGTGACTCACGCACCGCTTCGATTGAAGAACTTCTCTTGTCGACTGTAAGATCGACAGTTGGGGACTCCTGTGGTAGGGCACGTGCAAGGCTCTGGACTCCAGTTAGGCAGTAGATGGGCATATCCCCTTACTATGGACAGACTAAAATGAAAACACATGAAAATTAAAAGAAAAGTTAGGAAAAACAGAACTAAAGGCTGGTTAAACCAGAAAGGAAGAGGGGAGGGGAAGCCGGAGCTTAACCCCCCCTCCCTCTCTCTCTCTCTCAGAAGGAGGAGAAATGATCGGTCTCTTAGGGTGGGGCGCTGAATATTGCTAGGGAGAGAGAACGAGCAAACCTGAGCTAGGAGACAGAGCTCGGCTCGTCTTAATCTTATTCTTACTAAAACTGGCTTTTCATCTTTGGGTGTGAAAAGGAATTAATAGATATTGAGGTATAATTTTCATAAATTAAGCTTATTTAATTCAGGTCCCCACAATTGAAGCATTTACAACAATGGAAGGGTGAGCTTATATATAAAGGGAATTAAACTCTTTAGAAAGGGTCATTCATCATATGGTGCTTATCGATAGAGAATAAAATTGTGACACATAAGTGTGATTTATCTATCCTTTTTACACTGCACCACACTAGAGTGGAAGGCAATCAAGCAAAAAATTCATTTATCCTTTTTATATTCACTTCCGATTGAAAATAAGAATTTTACTTTTTTATCTCTTACTTTCCTTTTACTTATCCATAGAATCTCAACAAAATTCGAATGAAATATGATTTAGAATCCGTTTCAGGATACTTTGGAACAAAGAATCTTAGAGTGGATGCAAGTTAGCAAGCTTCACTACAGCAACCAAAAACTTTCCAGAAAATCGACACAACCACTTTTCCATATGACCTTTGGATGGTTGGACCTCTTTGTGTAGCTTCAGACCAAACCGGTGCAAGTATCCTAATAATATCCCTTTAGGCAAATCGACTACACCTATTGTAGAAAATCTATGAATGAAATCAAGGATTTCGATTCACATCTTGCAGAAAGGGAAAATAATTTTGATTTTATACTCAGATCATGTATAGGAAAAAGATAGCATAATAATTTACCAAAAAAGAGGGCTACTTTGAGTCAATGATTTTGTTTGAGTTTCTATAGTAGAGAGAGAGAGAGAGAGAGAGAGAGAGAGAGAGAGAGAGAGAGAGAGAGAGAGAGAGAGGGGGAGAGGGAGAGGGAGAGGAGAAATCAACAATTTTCTTTTGACTCTCTGGAACGCAGCGCAAGTTTAAGAAATTGAAGGTTCTACATAACATTTTATTATTAGAGTTTGCTATTCGAGATATATTGAATAACCGTGTATGAAGTTATTCTCATATATAAATGGACTAAACATTGTCAATAACGATTAAATTTGGAAATTTCATTTGGTAATTGGGTTATAGCATATTAACTAGTACACACACACATAAATATATACATATAAACATATATATGATTATTTGTCTTGATCATGAAAGTGGTGACTTTTAGTTAAAATACTGATATAAAACATAATATTTAATGAAGTATATCATTGTGTTATTGATCAATAATACAAGTTCTAAAAATTATTTATATTCACCGCAATATTTATAAATGGCAATTGTCTCTAATCTTATTGAGTTAATAAACCCAAATATCAAGTATATATAAATATTGGAAGAGATATTTGGGTCCCCTAGTGATCTAGCCCACAACTAAGGAACTAGCACAGGAGATTGGTTCGTTGGGCCCAAAAGGATCAATCCTAAATATCCATAACCACAACCACATGGCAAACAACTTACTATTTTGGGCAGGATGACTCTTACAAAATAACAGTTATAACGAGCAAGATAACTCTTAAATAGCAAGAACTATCCTCCTCTACTATCTAGGGATTGGAGAAGATATGCATCTAGGAATGGTAACCAACAGCAGCTATCATTATATCATTACCCCTACAAGTAGCCCCCAAAAGGTAACAAGAGATCATCTTATTTTGGCATACATTTATCCTTAAATTATTATACTGACTTAGGCATCAGAATGTCCTCTTGTGTTATCACCTTTATTCTTTGTAGGTTAATCGTGTGGTCAATAGAGTTGGTGTGAAACTTGTTTTTTATAAATATATATGTCAATTTTTTAAACAAGCAATCAATTAAGGATTCCAAATTAATATTTTCAAAATGAAAGATATCATTGCGAAATCTAGAGTTTTGAACTTTAGCAATTATATATGACCATACATATTTATCATTACAAGGAGATCTTCTTACAATGATAAGAAAAACTAGTACTTGTATATATATATATATATACACACATTGTTGTGTGGTGGCTTAAGTCCAGTTGAATAAGCGCTTCAACTCGAAATTTTGCTCGACACTCACTCGACACTCGCTCGACTTCCATCTCGAGCGCGATTTGCACATAGAGGTTTGCTCAACTTCTATCTCGAGCAAGACGTAAATTCTAGTGAACGCTCGAGCGAACTTCTGTTTATAGGATTCAGCATCATTTTACTATTTATATACATGTTATAATTCTATAAAGTGACTTTTAGCACATTTGGAGGCAGCAAAATATTAGAGAGAGAGAGAGAGAGGTAATCCTTTTGTAAACAATCTTGAGAGTTTATTGAGTGTATTGGAATTTGGGATTGTGAAGATTGTATGGTTGATCTCTTGTACTTTGTTGAGAGTAAATTCATTCTGACTGACCTCTACAGTAGACATAGGCTTACATTGAGCCGAACCACCTAAATATTGGTTTTCTGTATATATGATTGTCGTTTTCTTTTGTATTTTTTATTTTCTTTGTGATACTTCAAATTTATCAGTCGATACGATTTATTCCTAACATATATATATATATAGCTTATTTTGTGTACTTTACCCTAGAATTATGCAGGCAACCATTCAAAAACGGTTGCAAATGATGTTTATTACCAACGATTTTTCAATCTTTTGAAATAACTTTTGTCGTTGCTAAATATATCCCAAATTTCTGATATATATATATATATACATTATATGTATGTATATAGTTTACCATACGTACTTTACGCGAATGCTATAGAGTGGTAGTTCTACATCCACTTATAGGAGATCCTGACAGGGATCCCACCCAGTACTATATTTTACAATTTTTTTTCATGTATTTTTTAACACTTTTAATTTTTTTTTAAAACAAATCACATCATTAAAAAATACTTATCTAAAAAAATAACTGACGGGATCCTGATTGCTGGCATCCCCCATATCTAAGAGTAGTACTACTATTTCTCAATTCAACATATCGATCCTTAGTTGGCCGGCAAAGATCATGATGATCATCACATGCATGTATATATGCTGCATGGCCTCATATATATTCTGCCGCCAACATCATGATCTAATTTGATATAATGATCAATCGTCGCTCCATAAAGTCAAATCCATGTCACATGTAAAGTCATCATGATGATCCCAATCAAATCCGGGTGGTGTAAGGATCAAGCCCTCCGCCATGCTGTCCAATAAACCTGGCATATTGAACAATGCTTCCTCGTCAATGAATAACCTACTATAGTACTGCTTTCGAACCTCTTCATCACCATCATCAGAGGAACTACTCTTATTATTAGCAGAGACATTAATTTCTAATGACAAAGGTTCTAAAACCTTCTGATCTTTGTTCTCTCCCTTCCAAGTTTCCAAAACCTTATGATCTTGAGTACTCTTATTGGTGAAAAGCTCCAGAGTAGTACTAGTACTACTGGAGGAGCAGGCCGAGGAAGACGATACAGCCACAGCGCCTGGCCTATAAGCCTCTGCCGCCATGAAAGCGGCCTCCTGTATACCCCTAGGAGAAGATGACCTAGCTCGTGGAACAAGCCAAGCTGAGTCAGCAAAATTGAGCACAGCCATAGTTCCTCGAATTTGTAAGGCAGCCGCATCATATGCCCTAGCCGCCATTTCTGGAGTATCGTAAGTTCCCAGCCATATTCTCGACTTAGTTTTTGGTTGACGTACTTCAGAAACCCAGTTTTTGCCATTTCTTTGGCGAACTCCCTTGTATATAGGGTGGCGCGTCACTTTGAACTTCTTTCTCCCCGCTTTAATTTGCTTCTGTGATGATGATATGCATGGATCTTGGGATATTAATGGAGGGTTAGGGTTCTGCCATGCGCTGCATGGAGAAAGCTGGCATGAGGGGGATGATGATGATAATGATGATGATGATAAGGAAGACCATGACTGACTATTCTCAGAGTCCATTGTGCATAATATATGCTTAATTGGGTGAGGGAGTAAATGATATTTATATAATTAAATGTCCATCATGCTTGGCTGTCGAGCGAAGCAATTTTTTTTTTTTTTTTTAACAAAGGAAATTAAAGAGTACTATGAGTCTATGAACACGGGGAACACGGCAGGCAGGTCACATTTTTGGGCACGTGAAGTTCAAACAACAAAAGAGGGACCGGGGGGATATTTAATATTTGAAATTGCAGCCATATATATGTGTGAATGTTATTCGGACTTGTTAGACTTTTGGATGCATGATGTTATTGGTTCCAAATTTGAAGTTTCTGTCTGTGTTCCTTTTTTTCCTTCTTAATCTTATCGAATGTAATTAAAAAAAAAAAAAACCCAATCCTGTACGTATTTGAGCCATGATCAACATTTCATATTTCAGTTCCCATTAAATTTATTTATGATGATCAGTTGTGTTCTAAACCTCTATTAAGTATGATTAGTTATATTAATGGCCTCGTTTGGTTGAGCAAATCATTTTATCTCATCTAATTATTATAATATTTTTAAATGTTCACATGATAAAATATAATAAATAATCCAAATTTTACAAATTTTGAAACAAAAATAATATTAAAAATTATAATCTAATAATAGTTTATTTAACTTTCATGTCATCTCATCTGTGTAACCAAATGAGTTGTCTTCATTGCACATGATAATTCCAAGCAAGAAGCACTTATACCATATAATTTCAAAAACTTAAAAAGACTAGTTGATTTTTCTTATTATATATTTTCAGTAGTAAATTAGTCTAGCTACTTCAAAATTATTATAAGGCTTCAAATAATTTTTGCAGTTTAATAAATATAATTCAAGAGGAACTTAAAGGGTTCTAAATGTTTTAGTCTATATCTTGATATTAGATATTACACGATCAGCTTAATTTCCCATTGCAATTTGTAAGATATATGTATATATATATATGTGTGTATATATAGGTAGGGACGATACTAAGATTTTGTATTTAAGGGGGCGATTGACAATATATGTAACTACAAAAGTAAACTCATAAACTGATGTGCCTTAATGTAGTACGTCAGATTTTAAAATTATTTTTATTATAAAGGAAATATAACAGATTTCATAAAATTATCACATCAGTCACAAAATTCACTTTGTATAATCTCTAATTTATATATATATATTGCTTTCCTGCTTTGGTGTTTTATTCACTAGCTCAAATATAATTTAGCTAGCTAAAATCTTACTGCTTTAATTATGGTCAGTTTTACCCATAATATTAATTTTATACAATATATGGGGATACAATACCTGATGGTATTATTTGAAGCTCGCCAGTGATATATATTTCTGGGTTCGATCAACTCCTCCGAATTCTCCCACGCGTTGAGAACGTGACACAAACTACAAGAAAAATGGATATTAGTGACCAAACATTTGCGATAAAAAAACAGTTTATGATTAAAACAAATTAATAGCGACTAAAATAGACTATTTGCAAATTGCAACTAATAAATTATAACAAATAAGTAGTTTTATTGTAGTGAGAAATAAAAACAAAAAAAGATCTAGCTAGCTGAAGAAAAAAAAAAAGCCAACTTACTTTTGAAGCTATATATAATATCAAGCATGCATGCAAGCAGTGCCAAATTAAGATCGCCATGGCCAGAACAAAGAGTCATGCATGACGCATAATATATATATATATATATGTGTGTGTGTGTGTGTGTGTATATATTATATATATGTATATACAACCATCAATTAAGAGAAAATCTTCTGACCAGTCGGACTGGTGAAGGGTTAAAAACAGCCCTCTAATTATATGTTGCCACGTAACCCAAACTCAGATCCCTCCCCCCTCCCAACAAACGGAACCCAGTTCCCTCCTCTCTGCTCTAAACTTGGCCGGATCTTCAACTCTTCCATGAAATTAACTCTATTCTATTTTTGCATATTCCAAAATGTAAAAGTCGCAGCTTTCCTCTTATATTATTCCTTTTTTTATTTTCACTTATAAAAAAGAAATATTTTCCTGTTGAAACCATGGAAGCTAAAACCCTTTTTTTTCCTTGTTCTTTTTCATCCGGCTTCTCCTCCATCCAAAAACTACCAAACCCAAATATACACTCAAAATTGTAATCACTATTATCCAAAGTGACAGAGAAGGTTATCAATTTCTAAATTTTATCGGCAACCAAACAGACGAGGTCTGGAGCATTTTTTCTGCAGGTGTTCCTCTAGACGAGCATTTCCTTATTAATGTGTTCTCGGAAAAAAATTGTTCTGGTTTGCTCGTATCGATATTAGAAGCCTTTGAGAAGCTGAGTCTTGATGTGCACGATGCTATGGTTTCTTGTTCGGACGTTTTCTTGGTTGAAGCAATTGGAGAAGTAAGGGCTTAAGCATCTGGTCATGAATTCTTAGACTCGTACTTTTTGAATTTTCGAAGATCCTCTTTGGCAACATCCCACGTGTCTTAATATAATTGAAGGGCTGTTTTTTTTACCATGACCAGATGGGCTGTTTCAAAGTGTCCCTCATCAATTAATACATGATCATGAAGTACTGGTCTTTGTCATATCATGAGGCCTATCCTAGTACCATGCGATCGATGTGCAATTTAAAAGATGAAAAAGAAAGCCGTGGGATATTCGAGTTGGCTAATGATCCAAGATTAGATCAGGCTCGCGCTTTTAATTTTTCTAAGATATTATTTTGGGCAGTTATATATATATATATATATGATATATTATAATCGTAAAATAATTTTATAAAAATAATTTTATAAATAATAATTTTTTCTAAATAAAAATAATGTGTATTTTTAATATAATTTATCAAATTATAAAATAAATTTAATAAATCATATAAAATCAGGTTTCTTTATAAATTTACATGAAATAGATCGATCGAAAAAGAAATCGACTACTTGTCATGAATGTAATGGAGAATCTATCTTAATAATTGGATCTAATTATCCATATATGCATGAGCGGTACTACTCCAAGTTGTCGGTATTAGAAAGTTATCAACCCAAGTTTTGTCGTACTTACATATGAGTACTGATATTTTGATTCATTTTCGGCCACTAGTATTCGATCGACGTCCCTGCATCGTCGTCTACATGTACTATTACTATTACTACTTCATGAACAACGTGTGTGTGTGTGTGTATATATATGTATATATATGCCCCAAAGATAAAAGAAAAGAAAAGAAAAGAAAAACATTAAACAAACAAACACACGCACGTACAAACGAAGAAAAAATAATATCAAAGGTGCTAGCTAGCTAGGTTCAATAATTCATGGCCGGTACTGTCAATTCATTATATGATCAGGAGGAGGTACTGATATAAATATATATATATATATATAATATTATTTTAATGCCTTTTTATCTTAAAATGATCCTTCACTTTATATGTAGTTCATGTAGTGATAATCAGGATGATTCAATATAAACTATGTCTACACTTTATTTGATCAATGTGGGATTAATTATAGTTCCTTCTTCATATATTTCAGAAAATTGACATTCTCGATCCATCATATATATAAATATAAATAAGTATATTTATTTAAAATACTCAAAATATATTTTATTTTAGCAATAAAATCTAGCATGCCCAATACGTTCTACCCACAAGCTAGGGCGGCCCATAATTAGCTAGGTAGCTAATTCTTCCTTGTTTTTAAAAAAACAAACGGATTACTTATTACACCCATGACCCATCATAAAAATTCTTCTAGAAATCAATAACCTCATATCAATGGTATGAAATACGTCTATATGCGGTCGATCGATGCCATCACGAGTCCACGACTCCTTAATTTGTGTTCAATCACTTTGACAAAACTCTACTAAAAAGTACTAACTTATAGCCTCCACAACAACATGCAGCAACATTATTTCATCATGCCACATGTGTCTAGAAAAATATTAAAAATATTAGAAAAAAGGGAATAGGGGAAGAGGGCTTTAATTAGTTGTTGCATTAATAAACCAATTTTTATGACAATTGAATGAAAATGTGCCATGCATTTATTTACGAGTACTTCTACACAATCTCCCAACTTCTACATATCATTATTTTTTAATTTTTTTTTAATTTTTTAATTTTGAATTTGTTCATTTTAAACTAATTTAATTTTTTTATTCATTATTTATATATCAAATATTTGATTAAAAAAAAGTGTGGTGTATAGAGATTATGTAAATAGTAAGAGGTTTCATGTGTAGATTTTTTCTTTTCTTAATACCATTCTTTTGACTTAAAAAACGTTTCCTTGTCATGAAACAAATTCTACAAGCTGATATCTCTTTAAGTCAAAAAAAAAAAAAATTTACAAGATATCTTGTTTTCTATGTGGGACAAAAAATTCGCGACAAAAAATATTAAAATCACCTTAAAAACAAGTTTAAAATTTTCTTACTTCCATCATTCTCAAGAAGTCATGCTTCACGTGTTTTGTTTATTTTGAATGTGTGTGCAGCATGTGCTTAGCAAAATGTCCACTTCATAACTTAATATGATCGGTCACCCTAATGTCAAAGTATGTGCTTGCACCATTGTATATATGGACAAAAAAAACGCGTGTTCAACACAGAATATATAAGTAATATATATATATATATATGTATTAAGAAAAATTCTATTGATCATCATTCTGATGATCACATGATACCACACACCATATTTTTATTTTTTTATTTAATTTTTTTCTTATCAAATATGTGGTATATAGATGATGAGTAGAACAATTAATTCAATTAATTTAAAAAGATAAAATTTACAAAAATTTACAAAAAATTAAAAAAAAAAAAGAAGTTAAATACATTAAAAAGAAGTTTATATTTAGTGTGTGGGGATGATGAGTAAAACTCATATATTAATAATAGTTGACCGCATGCATGGAAATTATGTTTCATACATATAATTTAATTAATGTATGCATGAGGGGTGCTGCTTTAATTAAATATTATTCGTTTTTTCATTCAACTTCTTTTAATTAACATCTAGTTTTGGTAGGCACTAGTGATCATGAATGTTATTTGTTTACGAGGTTCTGCACAAACAAATTAAAGGCAAATCGAAATTATATTCTCATATAATAACCCATTTTATTTCTAGGAAAAGGAAATCGAATATACAAATTGAAATTAATAGTTAATACTATATATATTGTTGAATAAAAATGCCTTTGATAACAGGAATTAATAATTCTGGCGACGTACTTTTTCTTTTTCATGTCCTTATAAATTGGATTAAAAAATATTAAATGGTCTTTATAAGAATTCATGATCATGTCGATTTTAGGCACTTGGATTTTTCATTCTAATTTAAAACAGTCATATTTTTATATAAAATCCATGGCCATAATGGCATGTCACAACAGTACCAGAATTACAACACGTATCATCAATCTGCGTTTTTTTTTTTTTTTTTTTTTTGAAATAACTTCCTTCATTGAATGATAACACAGAACATTACATAGCATGAAGACATATTGGAGACTCCTTTTCCTTTTATGTCTACAATGCAATCAGATACATGTAATGCCGATTGTCCAAGCTCATGTGCAACTTGGTTGCCCTCTCCACCTATATGGCAGACCTGTCATTCAACAAATTTTGCTAATGTCTCTTTGAGGTCACTAATTACCATATGCCAAAGCAGGCTCTGCAAATATCTCATTGACTACTAATTGAGAATCACCTTCCAAAACTACCCTGTGCATACCCCAATTCCAACCCAAATTCTGCTGCTCTTCTTGCTGCTATAGCCTCAGTAATATCCATGATTGGATATATATTATTATTATTTTTTAATTAATTTCCGTTGCACATGAACTTTCATATTCTTTATCTATATTATTTAAATTTCTTTTGTATGCATCTTAAAAATAAATTTATCTCCTCTAACTGCCAATATATTTAAAATAGCCTCTGTTCTTTCAATATTTAGAACGTACCCTACATACTAATGTTATTGCAATGCTCACTATGTACTCAAAATGTCTAAAAAATATCCCAAATCAAGACTAAAAATGAAATAAAATAAAAATCGTCCATGGTTAATTTTTTTTCCAACATTCTTATTATTTAACCCAATGTTAATACTATGATTATTCCTCCACGTTAAAATGTGATACTTTCAAAATATGCTAGCTTTTATATATCGTGCTTTATAAAGTTTTTTTCAATAGTACATTTACCCAATTGTAATAGTCGTATGGATATTATTACTAGATACAAATATATATATATATATTACTACTCGTGCAACTCACCACCTCATACAAGGAACTTTGCTCTCATCCTTCCATATATGAAAACACAGATTTCAAGAAATTGAATTAGAATAAAAGAAAATACCGATAGGAGTAACAACACGCATATCTAAGTAAGAGTCATGCTTTGGGACTTCCGGAGCCTTGAAACGCGTTTTCGATGGCCGCGGCCCTGTTTGTGTTGTTCCCACTCGTGAGCTCCTCTGAGTACCTTATCTCCACAAGCCTGCCAATAGAGAAGTTATAAATATACTCATGTTAAAGCCAGGAACGTTATCCAAAGAGCTAGCAGATTTGAACACTAGTACCAGCTCAGTAGTACCAAAACATGGGGCTAAAGGCAGTCCTGTCTGGATATTGAGATAAGATGATTTTAAATGAAAGTTAAAAAGTTAAATAAAATATCAGAATATTCTTTTTTAATATTATTATTGTTTTAGGATTTGAAAATGTTGAATTGTTGAATTATATTTTATATGAAAATTTGATAAAGTTGGAATAATGAGATGAGATGATTTATGCATCCATACAGGTCCTAAAGAAGAGTAAAATCCTAGACTCTACAATTGCTGACCTTGCATGTATATTGAGTCCACAAATCCCTCTGGATTAACTTCTGTCCCATGCAACTCAGAGCCTCCGAATCATGCATTGAGATGGCATTCTCATTAAGGAAAGATCTAATAATTTTTGCAGCTGGTTCGACCACTTCTGAGGCCCATAAATCTTCTGAATAGCCTATACAAGAGAATATTCAACTCAGTATAGCTGGAAACTATGTTTCTAATGCTGTTTGTCAGAATATAAACATAAAAGAGTACAGAAGGCATACATGAAATGGATTCTGTCGCATCAACGTAATTTATGTTCCATCCAAACAATGCTTGCAGCTGACTTAACCTTCTTTTCTGTATGAAAACAACATTGTGTTACTAAAGCTTTCAGTTGATCTATGGCCATAAAAGTATAGTTGGATATAGGCCTAAAGGCATACAAGCCTGCAATGCCTTTGAAAAGAGTGGGAACCACCATAAAAAGGTAAATTTTTTCACAGATGAGTTCCACTATTTTTCAAAGGGCCTGCATGGGCTTGCATGTTCTAGAGCAGCTCTAATAATTTTCCCTGTTAAAATATGATCATTAAGATTGATTAAAAATAAAATGTGTGACACAAATGGCTAAATCTTAACTGAGAGAAATTTGGAAAAAGAAGAAAAACTATTGCTTTTTACAATTCACATACAAAATTTTGGCAGTTTGCACCCTTCATTGTAATCAGACCGTTAAGATCAATGAAAAATGGAACATGTTGTACAAAAAAATCAGATCTAACCTAAGAGTGGAAATTACCAAAATTTGGTAGTCTAGATATGATTTGTTAGTTTTGGTAGTTTGGGTGTATACTGCAAAAGTGATAATAGTTTGGAGGTGCAGAGTGTACTTCCCTAGTTAATTATACAACTGAAGAAAACTCTTTAAGAGAAAGAACTCTGGAAAATCTGAAGGAATAAAAACAACTGGAGGAAATTCCATCATTGACAAATTCAAAACAACTGGAGGAATAAAAACAACTGGTGGGGCAAACATTGCTCTTTCAGTATTTATCATTTAGGAACATTTAGAAAGTTTAATGTGAGTACCTTGTGATCTATATACGACACAAGAATACGATATGACACCTTCTCATACGAAAGAGGCATGCTTCCGAAGATTCAATGCTAACTGGAAAGGTAGTGTGCATATTTCTGGACAGATAATTGAAGTACTGGCAAAAATAATAATTTCGTAGGAATGCATGTGAAAGAAATTCATGAAATGGGGAAGAAGAACACTAACTTGACGACGAACAAGTCTTCGGGTGTTTAATTTCATTTTCTCAATAGCTTCTTTCATCAGCATTTTGGGCTGGTTATTGTCAAAGGAATCCAAGACAGCACTAAGATTCTGTAATGATGTCTTGTCACCCTTGTTCATTGAATTTAGAGAGAGGGACAAGTCAATTGAACTACTTTCTTCATAAACTCCCAGAAAATTCTCAAATTCCCGAACACCAATGGCTTGTCGCAGGCCTCGAGTATAATCGGCATTTGGACTGTAAATGTCAAAGACTTCATTAAGTAATCCAGCTTCTATCATGCAATCAATTCTTTGCTCCACATATCGATCCAGCACAGGAAGAGAAGCATCCACACAAATAAAACAGCAATTGTATCTAGAATTATCAACTCGACCCCAGTTCTGCCCTGCCACGTGTAAGATTTTAAAATAATTCAAGAGTGAAATTTCAAAAAAGTATGTAGATTTTCATTAATCTTATGTGATCTTTTGACAGTAATAAAAAAAATTCAATATCATAATGAGATAATTATGACCAAATATATATAAATCACTAATGATACTGAACCTCGGCAGTCTTTTCTTGCAGAAGTGTGCTAGGGGGAACACCAGAGCGTGCATACAAATTGAGGTACTGACTAATCTGCACAAAACAAAAAAGCATTGAAAGAATATTCTTAGACAGATATGGCATGAGTGTAAACAAGCCTAACAATATTTCCAGTCACACTACATTCTTGAGGATAACACCTTTTTTATTCAATTTTTTCCATAAATAGTTAGCATTGGAAACCAGATTGCTAATAAGAATTCATTTCCCACTGCAAAAGCAACACATGATTGGATAACATCCAACATAATAGAAAATTTTGAAACTTCTATCCTCTAACATGTAATTGATCTGACAGATATAACAAATACTCTACAAATACTCTACAACCTTACAAGAGCAGAATATATAACAAAACAATTGACCCCATAGCATATACTTTTATTATAAATTCAATTCATTAAACAAAAGGAAAAACAATTGCAGAGGGGTGCAATGTGATAACCATATAATAAAGATTAGAATAGGTGGTATATGAGATCCCACATTGTTTGAGAATAAGAAGTTATTACTCTTTATAAAATTCTAATGAAATTCCAATTATATCATTAATTATTTTTTTTAGAATATCGGCCATGCAGTTTGAGCCTTCTATTGGGATATTTCAAATAATCAGAGCCTATCCTAATAAAAACTGTAGGACTTGAACCATGCCACTTATGATAGATTGATTTGACGAGGACGTCGAAAATTTAAGAGAGAGAGATTGCGATACCACATATAATAATAAGGGTAGGTAATATATGGGGTAGGTAATGTATGGGGCCCTACATTGTTTGGGAATGAGAAATTCTTGTTCTTTATAAGGTTCCAATAGGACTCCAATTATATCATTCATTAATCCTTTTGGGATATAGGCCATGTAGTTTGGATCTTCTAATGAGACATTACAAATCATATCAGAATCTATCCCAACTAGAAATATAGGATTTGAGACGTACCAAATACGATAAATTGGCCCAACAAGGACGTCAAGAATTTAAGAGAGGGAGATTGTGATACCCTATATGATAAAGATAAGGATGGGTGGTATATGAAATCCCACATTGTTTGGGAAGGAAAAGTTCTTGTTCTTTATAAGGTTCCAATGAGACTCCAATTGTATTATTGACTGGTCATTTTGGAGTATAGCCATGTGGTTTGGGTCTTCCTTTGGAGCGTTACAAATTGTATCAAAACGTATCTCAATCAGAAATATGAGACTTGAACCGTGCTACCTATAATAGATTGGCCCAATGAGGATGTTGGAAATTTAAGAATCAGAGATTGTAATACTCTTATGATAAAGATAATGATAGGTGATATATGAGGTTCCATATTGTTTGAGAAGAAGAAGTTCTTACTTTTTATAAGGTTCCAATGAGACTCTAAGTGTATTAATAACTAGTCTTTTATAGTATAAGCCATGTGACTTGAGCCTTCCATTGAGGCGTAATATACAATCCTAGTACATAGGATGCACACACAATACTTCAAAAAGGGGGTGTATGTAAGAGAAAACCACTTTAATGACTAAAAAAAGAACAAAATTAAGAATATATTTTTTTTATCAGTAAACAAAAATTAAGAATATATATGCATTAGCAATACTTATCAAAAAAATATATATATTAGCAATTCCATGGAAAAATTAAAAAATCAACACCAGTAAAGTACTTCTTACCTACATCTATAAATCAGTGATAATAATGGAATTGCCACATTGTAAATGAACATCATTATAATTACAAATCACATGCATACTTTCGTACATCTAATCCCTCATATACATGTGTGTGTGTGTTTGTGTATCAACATGCAAAATATATAATCTGCAAAAGGCAATAGCAAATCCCATGCAAACTCCAAATTGAGGTGAACTTAAACAAGTTGATCAAGCCATGACTCCCAAGCCCCTAGGAACTACCCTAGCATTAAACATGTTTTAATTCTAAATAGGCAAACTCAAACCGGCAAACTGCCTCTTTACTGCCAACATAAACAACTTTTGAGTTAGTAACTATTGACCAACTAATAGGGACTAGCTTGTTACTTTTCCAGTTATCTATGTTCTTCTGTATAGAAATTATTCTGTTGAGATGAAGACAGAGAGATGTTGATGGAAATATAAACAGTATTGGTTATACTCCCAACAATCAATTTACAAAGCAAATGAGAGAAACATATCATAAATGGACCCTTGCTTATGTATTTCAAGGAGGAAAGAATAAATATAATGTTGGCACCCTTACCTTTCTATGGTTGTTTGGATGGATTCTGTTTGCTGAAACTGGATCGATGTCCTTGAGATGGTCATGGCCATACTTCGAATTGCCTCTACCAAAATCCAGTTCATGATCTAGCCGATCTTCTCCTGTGAAATTATCAAGGATGTGAGGTGCATTTAAAGCACATATAGAAATTGAAATCAATAGGAAGGTATTTACCAGAAGGACCATGTGTGCAGCTTTCATCCATGTCTTCTGATGAATCATCTAAGAGGAATGGACTTACCAGAGCCTTAACAGAACACATAGGCCACCAATAATAAAAAAAAAAAGTCGTAGAAATAAAATCATTCTCTGTAAGGTTTGTAGAAAATAAATTGGAAGAGAAGTATTGTAATACACGTTCACTTTGGTCAATGAGGATTCACTCCATGAAGATTATAAAAGTTAACATCAATCGATTCTCCTTTACTGTGAAAGAACAGAATGCAATAAGCACCTACCTGGATATAGTAATTAGTACCCCCGACTATGACTGGGATGCAATTGCGAGACAATACATCATCGATGAGCTGAAATTCCAAAATGCGGAGCCAAGCCTTAGTTACAAAATGTTAATATGTATCATTAGAACATTATTTAAATAATCACATCCATATGTATATTTGTCACATCTAGGGCTGAGCAAAAGTCTGAAAATTCGTCTCCAAATCCAATTCCGCTCTGACTCTGCTCTGTCAATAAAGACCTTCTAACTTTTTGCATTAACCAACAAACCAAACTGATTATATAGGGAAGAAATTCAAGAAACTGCAGTAACTGCCAAGATTAGTGCCTAGACACAACCCAGAGAGCTGACTTATAAAAGCCATCATAACAAGATATGCATCAATGACTTGAAGTTATGGAACTCGCATTCTTTTGGAAATGTGGGGGACAACAAGTCTCGCTTGAAGAGAGATATTGAGGAATTAGATAGGGTCCAAGAGGGTCGAGCTCTCACACAGGAAGAGCAGATGCAGAAGACTTTGTTGACTACAGAACTGGAGAGATTGATATTGTTAGAAGAGGTTTCTTGAAGGCAAAAATCGAGAGCTTTATGGTTACATGAAGGAGACCGTTGTACAAAATTTTGTCATAGAACCACAAATTCGCATAGACGAAGTAACAACATCGAGGTTTTAAGGATCGATGAGGAAGAGATTAAAGATGAAAGAGTCATACAGGGTCACATTGTAGATTTCTTTGAGAAGCTTCTATCTAAACAAGAGGTCTGGAGACCTACCTTAGATGGTCTTGTTTTTGAGACTTTAGGGTTGGAGGATGTTGTTCGCTTGGAGAGGGTCTGGAGGTGTTTGAGGTCGTTCGAAAACTAGTTAAAGACAAAGCACCGGGGCCAGACGGTTTCTCCATGGGTTTCTTCCAAGAATGCTAGGGAGTGATTAAAGAGGACCTTATGAATATATTCAAAGAGCTGTACTCGGAAGGAAAATTTGTGAAAAGCCTTAACAACACCTTCCTAGCCTTTATTCCAAAAAAGGCTGGAGCTACAGAAATTAAGGACTTTCGGCCTAGTAGCCTTGTAGGGGGGGTCTATAAGATCATTTCAAAGGTTCTAGTAACCGTCTCAGTGAAGTTATTGGGAAAATAATCACTACGCCTCAAAATGCCTTTATTAAAGGCAGACAGATCCTCAATGCAGTCCTCATAGCTAACAAATGCATTGAGAGCAAAAGGAAAGCAAGCAACACAGGAATCTTATGCAAGTTAGACATGGAAAAGGCTTACGATCATGTCAATTGGAATTTTCTCCAGTACCTGCTCGGGAGGTGTGGCTTCGGGGAGAAGTGAAAGTCTTGGATCTGGTGGTGTATTACTACTGCAAGATTCTCTGCCTTTGCTTTTTGTTATAGTCATGGAGGCTCTCAGCAGGATGTTATCAGCTTTGGTAGTCAATGGATTGGTATGTGGATTTCCAGTTGGTACTCCTGTAAGGGGCATTACTAATATTTCTCACTTGTTATTTACAGACGACACCCTAGTCCTTTGTGAGGCAGAACAACACCAAGTGCGAGTACTAAAGGCGTTGTTCCTTTGTTTTGAAGCGGTCTCTGGATTAAAAGTGAATTATGACAAATTTGGGATGGTTTCGACAGGGAAAGTCCGAAATATACAAGCTTTAGCTGGAAATCTCGGGTGCAAAATTTCTGCCTTACCTATGACATATCTGGGGCTCCCGTTGGGAGCGGCTTCAAGGTCTGTTAGGATTTGGGACACGGTCATCGAGAAAGTGGAAAGGAAGTTAGCAGGGTGGAAGAGAATGTACTTGTCTAAAAGGGGCCGCATTACTCTAATCAAAAGCACCTTATCAAATCTACCTACATATTTCTTGTCTCTATTTTCAATACCAGCAAGTGTGGCAGGTCGTTTGGAGAAGCTCCAACGGGATTTCCTGTGGGGAGACATGGGGGAGGAGTTCAAATACCATTTAATCAACTGGAAGACGGTTTGTCGTCCTATTTCGAATGGTGGCTTAGGTATCCGCAACTTGAGGATTTTCAATCAAGTGTTGTTGGGCAAAATGGTTATGGAGATATCACAAGGAACCTGAGGCTTTGTGGAGAATTGTGATTGACAACAAATATGGAAGTCTGTGGTGTTGGGGGGGGGGGGTTGGAATTCTTGTGAAGTCGGCGGAGCAGGGGGGTGAGTGTGTGGAAAAATATAAGAAAAAGGTGGGGGTTATTTAGGAAAAACACCTAGATCCAATTGGGGGATGGGTAGAGAATTAAATTCTGGAAGGACAGCTGGTGTGGGGATAGAGCTTTATGTGAGATATTTCCTTCTCTATATCAAATAGCTAGTGCTAAAGACTCAACAGTGGTTGAAGTCATGGAGTACGGGGGTGGCCGCTTAAGTTGGAACATCACTTTCTATCGGGCAGCACAGAATTGGGAAGTGGGGGTCTTTGCTGAATTCTTTGGCCTTATCTACTCACAAAGACCAAACTTACATAAAAAAGACAGGATATGGTGGATACCTACTAGGAGAGGGTTTTTTACCATTCGGTCTTTTTACAGGGTTCTCACTTATGATTCTGTTTTGCAGTTCCCTTGGAGACAACTTTGGCGTCGCAAAGCACCTCTAAAAGCGGCTTTCTTCGTGTGGACAACGTCCTTGGGAAAGATCCTAACCACAGACAACCTGAAGAAACGGAGGGTCTTCATTGCAGATTGGTGTTGCTTATGTCGGCGAGGGGGCGAGTCGGTGAACCATCTTCTGTTATATTGTGAGATAGCCAAGCTTCTCTGGGATGAGAATTTTGTCAGATTGAATCTAGCATGGGTCATGCTAGAGACCGTGTTGGATACTATGAAGGGCTGGCCATTGATTCAGGGCACAAGACATATCAAGGCCCTTTGGAAGATGATCCCTATCTGCATGATATGGTGCTTATGGCAAGAGCGGAATGAGCGGACCTTCGAAGACACAGAGAGAACTATAGAAGAGTTTAAAATTTTATTTTTTAGAACTCTTTGTACTTGGTTCACTGCCGTAGATTTTAATGGCAGGGACCTTCACGACTTCCTTGCCTCTAATGCTCCTACCTAAGAGGGCACCCTAATGCTTCCTTTTAAGTGGGCTTGTGATTTTTGTCTTATAACTGGCTGCGACGCCATTTCTTTTATTAATAAAATCTTTTACTTATAAAAAAAAAGATATGCATCAAAATCTTCATTGTAACAACTGCTTCATAACATACTAATTTCACGCCATTTTTCATTTATGTGAGTAAAAGGTTCCGAACGTAAAGGCAAAGATGCACAGACAGACGAGCAAACAGAGGAGTATATTAAGCATAACTTACAGGAATAGCAGAATCCCGGAAATCCTTGGCTGTGAATTCCACGTTTGGACTTATGGTCCCCAAAAGATGATGTGGCACTCCTATACCAAAGCAACGCAAACGTAAATTTCACCCATCTCTCTTTCTCTCTCTCTCTAAAACACGCACACAGTGAAAAACATGTAAAAGTAGTGAGAGATAGAGAAAGAGTAGAGACCCTTCTGTTCCTTGAGGGAAACCTTGTTGGTGAGAACCTGCAGGCCTCGGTAGACCTGCATGGAATCAGCGTTGATGATCTCGATGGGGAAGCGGGACCCCAATTCAATGGCAAGTCTTGACTTCCCTGACCCAGTGGGACCCATTATCACCACTACCTTTGGCTTCTCTTTCTCGTCTTCGCATTTTCCATTGCTAGGGTTAAGGCTCAGAGGCCCCGACGCATCTCCGGCACTGTCCATCTCTCTCTCTCTCCTTCGTTCCACGACAAGTTATACATTCGTCGGCCAAGTCGTTTGAAGGAGTCAATATAGTACGGATCTTAACTCTGGTTTGAGAGGTTTTATAAGATTAATTTTAAAGGTTAAATAAAATATTATTATAATATAATTTTTTAATATTATTATTGTGTTAAATTTAAAAAAGTTAAATTAAAATTTAGAAATTTTGAATTATTTATTATATTTTATATGAAAATTTAAAAAAAATATAATAATGAGTTAAAATGAGATCACCTCACTCTCGAATCTAAATCGGACTTAGAGTTGAGTTGTTTGGATTAGAGTTGAGTTGAGTTGTTTGGATTCAGAGTTGAATTAAAATGAATTTTAAAAATTAAATAAAATATTATTATTATTTTAAAATTTTAAAAAAATATATTAAAATTTATATTTTATATGAAAATTTAAAAATATATAATAATAAATTTGAGATGAGGTTAGATAAACTCAACTCAACTTCAAATTCAAACAAGACCTGAACTTTCAAAAAATTTCGATCCAAATGATACAAGAAATTTCAAAAAATTGAGATAAAGATATTTTTTTTAATTATTTTGTGTGTCTTTGTTTGGGGCAAATGATACAAAATCTTGTAATGATTATGCATCATGGGGTTTGAATAAGAACTTTAGATCTATAATTAAGGTAGTTTGGAATGGTCTGTGTACGAATGCCAGCAACGAACTAAATTATTGGCAGCAACTACTTTGTTTATGTTTAGGCTGTAAAATGATACAAGTTAATCTATTTTTTATTATTTTATTTAAAAACACACATATTTAAGTATTAATATATAATGACAAAAATGATAAATCATATATTAATTAAATAAAAATATATGATGTGAGAGAATTTTTTCTACATTCAATTCGACAAATTAAGCCTCCATTTAAGTAGTGAGATGAGATAATATAAGTAAGATAATTTATAAATAGTAGTAAAATTGTTATGAGATTATTTTATCTCATCTCTATATTGAGACGAGCTCTAAAATTAATTGGCACTTTGTAAACTTTAGACTCTAAAGACAATTGAAGTAATATTCTATAAGTAGCTTCACGTACGCTCAAATGCTTGACTCTAGCTAATTAGGTGTTAATCGTCTACAATTAATAATACATCAATTATTAGAAATTTATTTTGAAATATTAAATAAATTTCAAATAAAATATTCCACATGATTACATGGACTTTGCTTTTATGATTTTTCGAGTTATTATAAGAAGGAAAGAAGGATAGAGGTGGAAAGAGTACTTGGGAAAAATATTTGGTATCTTGCAAGTTTAGAATTAAGACTTTTCAGTCTATCTATTATTTGGACTGCAAAAAAATTCATAAAAATAAATTATATGTAGTATTGCCCATTTATTGAATATCACTATATCTCTTTTAATTCTAAAAAGGTGTTTGGTTGAGAAAGAGTTTTGATAAGGTTTTATTTTTTTTTTTAAGTTATTATTTATTGTGAAGGTAGATATGAAAATTTGAATTTATATATATATATATATATATTATTTTTTTTTCTTTTTAAATAAGCTTTTTGTAGTGAGGATTGTGAAATAGGTAAGAAAAATGATAAAGGTAAGTCACTTTTTTTAAGTACTATGTTTTAAAATAAGGGATATTGTTGTAAAATAATTTATAAAAATAACATCACTTCATAAATATATCCTCATTTTAAAACATTAATTACGAAATATGTTGTATGGGTATTACTTGATAGGTAAAGTTAAAAAGTAATTTAAATATAATTTTTTACAATGGCTTTTATTTTTGGTTTTGTAAAATTTGTTTGAGTTTTATGTTTTTTAATTTGAATAAAGCTATATACTACACTCATATCAAACTTTCATCACACTATATAAATGTAACACTTTCCACCTCCCTTATGTCATCTTTTAAAACAAAAATAAATTCAATAATTGCTAGGCAATGCTATCTCATCATGTTTCGATGAGAGAGTTGACAGTCTAATATGTAACATTTTCCTTTTCACTTTTTACTTAAATATGGGCAAATGATTAGATGATGAAAACTTGAAATAAATTCTTGAAATTTAAAGATGTTTAAATTGAAGTTTAAACATTTTTTACATGGCCTAAGTCCTCCTATAGCTCTATGGGATCTACTTGTTAAGATATAATATAAATAATTTATCTCTTCTACCATTTAAGCTTTTATATGGGCAAATGATTAGATGATGAAAACTTGAAATAAATTCTTGAAATTTAAAGATGTTTAAATTGAAGTTTAAACATTTTTTACATGGCCTAAGTCCTCCTATAGCTCTATGGGATCTACTTGTTAAGATATAATATAAATAATTTATCTCTTCTACCATTTAAGCTTTTATATGGGCAAACGATTAGCTGATGAAAACTTAAAATAAATTCTTGAGATTTAAAGATGTTTAAATTGAAGTTTAAACATTTTTTACATGGCCTTAGTCCTATAGCTCTAAGGGATGTACTTGTTAAAATATAATATAAATAATTTATCTCTTCTACCATTTAAGCTTTTATATCGAATGATAATTTAGCATTGTATCAAAACAGAGGTATTAAAGTTGAACCTTGAGTCCATGTCCTAATTATTCAAAGGAAAGTAACTAAGCAAATTTTAATGGCATAATATTTTATAATAGGATGAGCATATCAAGACATCCATATTTTTGGAAGGAAAATGCTTTGGCTATAAATGGATTATATAAAAATAAATTCACAAACTGATATAGTTTGATATAATATGTTAGATTATAAGATTATTTTTATTACAAAATAAATCTAATAGATGCTATGAAACCATATCAGTTTTGTGATTTTTTTTGTGTAATCTTTTTATATCTATAGCAATTCTCTGAAATGAATGTTTGATGGTATTCCCTTTCATTGAATTTGGATTCAGAGATAGTGAACATGTATATTTCCAATAAAAAACACAAAAACAATTTACTATCATGCCTACAATTCCAAATCGTAGTTCCTTTTATTTTTATTTTAATTTTCATAAAACAACTAAAAAAATGTTCAAGCAATTACAATGTTCATAATAAATAACTCAATGCCTCTCATCTGTTATTTAAGAGTACAAAAACAAACTTGTGTGGAAACTCGAATTCTCGAGCCCTACCTATACTTAGACCAACAATAGAGCTGGCCTAAGAAACATTGGAGAAAGAATTGATAGGGGTATTGCCAATCATCTTTGGACCACCATCTTTCCCAATGCCTCCATCAAATATCTACCTATCTTTGCGTCAGATCATTTCCCCATCCTTTTAGACACTATGGGCTCTAGGGGGCATTACAAAACACTTCATTTTGAAGAATTTTGAATTTAGGACCCCACTTGTCAGCTAGTTATTTAAAATGCTTGGAATTCTAGTTGAACTGATACTCCTACTTACATCTTAACTAAAAAGCTCAAAAAAGTCAAAATGGACCTTAAACATTGGAATATTTACTACTTTGGTCACATCCAGACCAAGATTAGAGACCTCACTTAAGCTTTGACTCTCATCCAATCCCAAGCCAATACTCAATTCTCCTGGCCCTAAAGAAATTGACCTTAAAGCCAATATCCATGAAATGCTTAAAAGAGAGGAAACTCTTTGGAGACATAAATATATACTTCAATGGCTTAGCACAATGGACCTTAACACCATATTCTCTCATATGACCACAACCAAGAGAAGAAGGCATAATTCCATTAAGAGTCTCAAAATGAATCAAAATCAGTGAACAAATGACAGTTCTGTGATTGACACCTTATTCCTTGACTACTTTCAAAACATTTACTCATCGTCCAATTCAACCTTTACAAATGAGCTGGATGGTTTGTTCTCTCACAAAATCATAGACCAGGACAATCATTTCCTTTGTCAGATCCTCTCTGAGGAAGAAATTATTACCACTCTCAAAGAAACTCCCTCCTCTAAAGCTTCTAGTCCGAATGGTTTCACAGGTTTATTTTATAAACATTATTGGGACATTGTTAAAAATGAAGTGATTGAGGCTATTAGGATCTTTTTCATGCATGGAATACTACTAAAAGAGCTCAATCACACGCATATCTCTTTTATTCCCAAATGTGTTCATCAATTTAAACCCATTAGCCCCACAAATGTGTATTACAAGCTTATCTCTAAAATTCTAGCTAACCGTCTCAAGAAAGTGATTAAGAGTTTCATTTCCCCTTGCCAAACTACGTTTGTCCAAGGCAGACAAATCCAAGCTAACTCCATTTTAGCCCATGAGATCTTCCATCACCTGAAGAGAAAGCGTGGCAACAGCTTTTCCATGGCCATAAAAATTGATATGGAGAAGACATTTGATTACATGAGATGGAACTTCATTCTATGTATCTTCTCGAGTCTAGGTTTCTCCCCTATCTAGATTAACTAGATCAAGGAATGTCTATCTATTATCACTTATTTGGTAATCGTTAATAATAGACCTATAGATTTTTTCCATCATTCCAGAGGATTATGTCAAAAAGATCCCATCTCACCTTTCCTTTTCATCTTGAGTTCTGAGATTCTCTCCTGCCTCATCTCTAAAGAAAAAGCCTTGGGGAACCTCAAAGGCTTGAGCATCAACAGAGCTGGTCTTAAATTTGTGCATCTCATCTTTGCTAATGATCCTATTTTATTTGGAGCTGCCAAGAATAATAATCTCCAATCCTTCCTCTCGTACATTAACAAGTATTTTGGTTGGTTTGGTCAAAAGATTAATGCGGAGAAATCTTCTGTCCAATTCAATCACCATACACCCATTGGTGTCAAAAGGGACATTAAGGATTCTCTTGGATTTAAATTGGTCAACTCAAATCTGAAATACCTTGACTTATTCTTAGTTTTCTCTAATTCACAAAATGATTTTTTTGCTGATCTCCATAACAAAATAGACAAAAAATCAGCTTCCTAGAAATCAAAACTTCTCTCTCAAGTAGGGAAAACCACTCTCATTAGATTTGTTGTGAATATTATGTCGTCTTACATTATGTCTACTTTCTGAATTTCCAAGACTATTGCTAGAAAAGTTGACCAGGCTTGCATGTGTTTTTAGTGACGTTCCCCCTCTAGACAAATTCAAGATAACTCAATTCTAGCCCATGAGATATTCCATTATCTGAAGAGAAAGTGTGGCAACAACTTTTTCATGGCCATAAAAATTGATATAGAGAAGGTCTTTGACTACATGGAATGGAACTTCAATCTCAGTATCTTCTCGAGTCTAGGAATGGATTAACTAAATCAAGGAATGTCTATTCACTGTCACTTATTCTGTAATCGTTAATGATAGATTTAGAGATTTTTTTCTATCATTCTAGAGGATTACGTCAAGGAGATCTCATCTCACATTTCCTTTTCATCCTGGGTTCTAAGGTTCTCTCCCGCCTCATCTCTAAAGAAGAAGCCCTAGGGAACCTCAAAGGCTTGAGCATTAACAGAAGTGGTCCTAAACTTGCGCATCTCATCTTTGCTGATTATCTTATTTTATTTGGAGCTGCCAAGAATAATAATGTTCAATCCTTCCTCTTATGCATTAATAAGTATTTTGGTTGGTCTGGTCAAAAGATTAATGTGGAGAAGTTTTCTGTCCAATTTAGTCACAATATATCCATTGGTGTCAAAAGGAGCATTAAGGATTCTCTTGGGTTTAAATTGGCCAGCTCAAATCTAAAATACCTTGACTTACTCTTAGTTTTCTCTAAATCACAAAATGATCTTTTTGCTGATCTCTAGAACAAAATAGACAAAAAAATTGGCTTCCTGAAAATCAAAACTTCTCTCTCAAGCAAGAAAAACCACTCTCATCAAATCTATTGTGAATATTATGTCATCTTACATTATGTCTACTCTCTGAATTTCCAAGACTATTGCTAGAAAAATTAGGCTTGCATGTGCTTTTGGTGGGTTCCCCCTTCCCCCCAACCCCTAACTTCACTCCAATAGATTGGAAAGCAATTTGTAAACCTAAAGTTGTGAGAGGGCTGGGCCTTAGATTGGCTTCCAACTTCAACAAGGCCCTCCTTTGCAAGCTTAGTTAGCAGTTTAATTAGCAACAACAACTCCATGTGGAAAATGACCCTCAGTTCTAAATAACTAAAAAAATTCTTCTTTCCTGGAAACTAAGTAAAAAACCACTGGTTCTTGGATTTGGAAAGGTATTCTCAAGCAAAGAGATCTCATTGTTAAAAACTCTTGTTTTCAAATCAATAATGAGTTTGACACTCGGGTTTGGATGGACTCTTGAATTCCAACTCTTTAAAATCTTACCCCTATTCCAAATTCTACTGATACTCTCATCTACTCAAACTTTAGAGTTTCTGAACTAACTTTAGAAGAACCTAAACAGTGGAATTCTATCCTCCTGAATTGCCTTTTTAATGATGTCACTGTTAATGCTATTCAAAGCATCCCACTGTCTCAAAACAACTATCATCATTTTAGTGACAAACAGGTCTGGAAAGGCAGCCCCTCGGGTAAGTTTATTGTCAAGACAGCCTACTCTAACCTTATTTCCATTCCTAATCCAAATCATATGGATGAAACCAATGTCTGCTGGAAAAAGGTTTGGAAATTGAGAATCCAAGATAGACTAAAGTTCTTTATCTGGAAGATTTTGGGTGATATTCTTCCTACTCGATCTCTGATTTCTTCTTGCCTCAATCTTGACCCTACACAAAACACTTGCCCGATTTGTAATGCTAAGATGAAATCCCCTATGATTTGTTCCTCGTCTACCCTTTCTCTAGGATTCATTGGAGACAATCTCCATGGCCTTTAAACACTCTTAGTTTCAAAGCCCGTGGGATTAAGGAATTGGATCGATTGCAATTTTTCCCCTGCTTACAGTCTTGATATTCCTAAACGTGAGGTCCATGCTTTTCAAATCTTTGCCATTACCTATATGGACAATCTTTGGTTCTATAGGAATAAAATTGTACATGATAATAGGATCCCAAAAATTGATAATTATATTGCAAATGTCAAGAACTCTTTCAAAGATCACAAAGCAGCGTGGAACAATAACCTATCAATAATCCTGGTAACTGGAAATGCATGCCTAGAGGGCACTCCCTGATGACCTTTGATGTTGCGGTCTGAGAACACTCCAACACCACTGCTACTATTTACGCTTCTGAAGATGGTGAAATTTAATTTGTTGTTACCTGCAAAATTCATAGTATTAATCCTAATCAAGGAGAAGTCGAGGCACCACTCGAAGGAATTAAGGAAACCACTTCCAGGTCCTTGAAAGCCATAGCCGTTGCAGGGGACTCACAAACTGTTATCGATGTTGTTCTCAACCCAGAGAAGGCTACAGATTGGTCCATTCAACCAATTGCAAGGGACATTCAACATATCCTTCTATCTTTTGATAGTTGGAAACTGCAAAAAATTTATCGAAAGTTTAATTGATGTGCGCACTCAATTGTGCAATGGACAACCTCAACCAACATGTATGGCTGCCTCCCACTCATTTTCATTTCACCATGCTTGCTGATCTTCCACAGTGGAAAGGATCCACCAACTCTTTAGCACTTGGAGCTTTTCAATCATTATTTGTACTTGTTCTAAGACATTGTACCCGCTGGTTTTCTCTAATCTAATCTAACCTTGCCATTAAATAAAAAAAAAAAAAAAGGAAAGACAGTGAGGAAAAGTTTAGCTCACTGAGTATTGTACAATCAGCTATCTATTAATCTATTTATCGTTATGTCCCAAAGTTTCTCTGGTGCAGAAAAAAAGCTTCTCATCTCCTCTGGAAGTTGAGGAACTTGATGCCATAGGCAAAGACAAAGAAAAAGAGGAGGACCCAACCAACATGGGCGAGGACTGCAGGGACAAGGAAGTCATGCTCAAAACCCATGTATTCCTTTAGGAATTGGTCTACAGGTACGAATGTTGAATCAGAAAGTTGAAGCTGAGTCTTCTTGTCTGTAAATTGAGATGCAAAAACACCATAGATTGTCCAAGCAACAGGTGAAGCCCAGTAATACCACCTCAACCATATGGGGATCATCTGCAATGAAAAAGCACCAAAGTGTTATGATTACAGCACAAGGACTCTGTTTCAAGATTAAGATGCCTTTTCTATTTTTCTCATTTGAATGGTTTGGTATCTTTTCATGAAAACTATATATACACAACTCGGTTTCTAAGTTTCCAAGTTTATTCTTAGTTTTTGGAAGTAATAAAAACTTAGTTGTTTTTGGATCTCCACTGCTTGAACTGATGATACATTCCCATAGTTTTTCCAACCTTATAATGCTTGGAAATGAAACAAAGATATGGTTTTGAAATCACATACCGGCCGAGGAATGATGAAACCAGAGAACAAGTTCCAAAAGCTCAAGAAAAAGGACATAACAATTGCAGCAATATGATGGCCCGGAGTCAGTGCAACAACCATCATCCCGTACATTGAGAAGTATGTAAAGCACATGAATATGAAGTAGTAGAAATACAAGAACTTGTCCACCTTCCAGTGGAATCCAATCATCGAGTATAGAAGAAGAGCATACACAAACGTTTGTATTGCAACATAAATTGTCTCAATGGCCACCTGCAATGAAAAAGTCACCCATCAGTACATACAGATTAGATATAGACTTTTTCATTTTTTTTTTTTTTTTTGAGAAAACAAGCAATTTGATCCACAAGAGCTCGGGGTAACCGAGAACAACTTCCAATCTCTTACCTGAGCAAATGCATAGGGCAATTCTGAATACATTCCAGCTGCTCTTTCACGGTAAAAGACTGTTCTCTCTACTGCAACCACAGATTGTATGGCAGAAGCATTGGAAGCTCCAAGGAAAAGAACAGCAGCATAGGTAGCACCCAAAAGATTGATTAGGTCTTGCTGTTTGTGTCTGTTAACAAAGTAAGATGTGATTGACCTCGTAAGTACCAATTCAAAGTAAGGAACATGAAGTACAATATTGCTTCGATGCTAATTCCGAAAAAGAAAATAAATTTACATGCTCTTAAAAGTGATTTTAGATGGGCCATTAAATGATGGAAACAAAAGTAAATGAAGGTTAGGATAAAGAAATTTAGACTTACATCTGGTCTCCCTTGCTCCAGAAGATAACACCAAACATAACACCAATGACAATTGTAATGAAAAATCGAATTGCATTGTATTCTGAGTTTCTCCAGTATGACCAGTGCTGCTTCCAGAAACATGCATTGCACTGAGTTAGGAAGCTTTGGGAGTACTGAGTGGGGAAGTAAAGATCCTTTGAACCAGGTTGTGGAGAGCTCAGCTCCTTGATAAGTTGCAGATTTCTCCTGAAAATTAGCGAAATAAATTAGCGATAGGTCAGCACACACAGACAGGGAGAATTTCACAACAGAAGAGAGAAAGGAGTGAATATTCTCCCATTTATTACTCACCTATAAAGGTCAGAGTTGGCAAAAACTTCAGCAAAATCAATGTCAAGTTGACTCTCAACTGAAGTAGAACTAACCTCCAACATCCAGGTAGCAGGATTGTACCCCTCTTTGGTCTTGGGGACCCCTTGGATAGCCTAACAGAGGTTCTCAATATCAGTCAAAATTGTATTTGGATAATTTTAGGAGCGCATGCTTCCTATTCCTTAAAAAAAATGACATGAATACTCTTCCTGATCCTTAGAAAATTATATGAACAATCTGAATTACCATTTTACTCAGGCAGGGGTGTCCATCATTAAAGGGTTCAACATTGATTATGCAACTAGAAATGATTAGTAGATTGAAAATGGACCGTGAGCAGCCTGAACACAAACATGTTGGAAAGAAGTTCTGAGCTGCCAACGTTTGGGCAGAATTGGTGTGCAATCAAGCATGTAAGAAAATTGGAACTCACCTCAAAATACTTGACAAGTTTGTGAGAACGATCACCAAGAGGTCCGGCATAAATTGCCTGTCCTCCTCTTTTCATCAAGAAGAGCTACAAGCACAAGGCAATAACAAGGTGAAACAGAGCAGATGAAATGATGTTACATCATACATGAAACATATAAGAGATTGACTAAGTTAAATATTGAACCATACCTCATCAAAAGCTTCAAATATGTCAATGCTCGGTTGGTGAATTGTGCAGACAACAGTTCGTCCTGTATCCACTGTGTTTCTTACAGTACGCATGACAATGGCAGCAGCTCTAGCATCAAGGCCTGACGTGGGCTCATCCATAAAGATGATGGAAGGGTTTGCAACCAATTCCACAGCAATGGTGAGCCTCTTTCTCTGCTCAGTTGAAAGACCATTAACTCCTGGAAGTCCAACCAGAGCATTCCTCAAAGGATGAAGCTCAACCAAATCCATCACTTCATCAACAAACATCTATAAGAATGAAGAAGATCACAGACAAAAACATATTGTTCATCTCATCCAGTTTCTCATATTCAATGCAAACTAGAGAGTAAAAGGATTCTCAGCTAGATAAATGATTATAAATTCAAAATATAAATGAAGATTATATAACCGTACAATTTGCTGTGGAATAGTGTCAGCATAATTGAAAATAGGTGTCAATTAGGTGTAAGTAGGTGTAAATATTTTGAAGTACTTGTCTTGATAGCATTTTAGATGCCACCAATTATGGCAACAATTATGTACAATTCCACTATATAAATAAAAGGAAACCCTATGGAAAGGGCATTCAGACCAATTGAAAAATAGTTGACTATTTGGAGGATAAAATTGTATCCGATTAGAGAAATAAATGCTGAGTTCTCAAAGGAAAAATTTGCTACCTTTCGTGTTTCCTTTTTTACATCCGAAGCGAGACGCAGCCATGCAGAATATACAAGAGATTCATAAACAGTGACATATGGGGAATGAATGTCATTTTGTTCACAATAACCGCTGACCCGAGCAAATGTGGCTTGATTCTTTTTGTAACCAGAAATGCTAATAATTCCTTCAATATATCCACCAGTCTTTCTTCCTGCTAAGACATCCATCAAGGTAGTCTTTCCAGCACCACTGACACCAACTAATGCTGTCAGTACACCAGGTCGGAAAGCACCACTAACATCTCGGAGTAGCTGCAGTCGGGTCTCATCAACGCCTTGGGTCTTCATTTCCTAAGAAGGATACCACTTTTTCTTTTAGAAAAATCATATATAACCAATGAAGGATGTTTGGTATCATATGGCCTTTTAAAAGGTTTCTCAAATTAAAATGTTTGATTCACTATCCACTCAATTCAACTATTTTCTGAAAATTCTAGCCAAAACTGTCCTCTAGGAACCTAATGAGTTAGTAACCAAATATCAAGTAACCGTTTCAATTTCTTTTTGTTTATGATACTTTAGCTATGAACAAAATATTTCGATGCATATATTGATGGGAACAAGTGACTTACTGCAGGCATATCCACGTAGTAATTCACATGATTGAAAGCAAGTGACAGGGGCTGGAAGGGCAAAACCATTCCTCGTTTAGTTTGAACTGAGCTGGTACTTCCTTGAGCATTTCCCACTGACATTTCAATACCTGTAATGGTGATTAGTACAAGACTAAAAAAATAATATGATTGTGGGGCTGCCATACTCAATGCGAGGCTTGTGCTGTAGAACTAGTGCTACAGCATGATCACATTGTTGTAGAATTGCGGCAAGTCGTGAATGGGAATCTTGCAGCGTCATAATTAACCTAATCTTGTCTTGCTACAGATACCCCGGAAGAGAGCAGGCTTGACAAAGATTTTAGGTCGCATTAGCTTTGATTTGATTAATGCCCTAGTCCGTATAATTTTGATGCCAACACTAACCTTCTGAACTGGTTGCCAATTGCCTCCTAGGCTTCCTTTCAGACTCATCCTCCACAATCACAGCTTTGGTATCACCGGGCACTGAATTGAGTTGAAAGGCAATGGCAGAATTTCAAATCATGTATCTTATTGCAATATGAAAAACCAAGGAAAAAAATTCAAATTATTCACTTACTATTCAGGAATGTCAGTGCTGCAATGAAAAGAAAATTGAAAAGAAGAGAAAATGCGAGGAGTGCTGCAATACATATCCAATACCAATATTCCTCAGTGAACAGTCCTCTCTCCTTGAGAAGAGTCTTTCCAACTGTTGGTTGACTGGAGTTTGGTGTTAGCTGTACCGAAAAATCAAGATCATATCAAGCATATAATAGATTTAAATTTAACAAATGCAATGATCATATGTGTTAATGTATGAGGAGAACCAAATGAGATGATAAAAATTCACTGCAAATCATGAGTTTTTCTGTCATCTAGAAGAACTTACAGTGCTCCATCTGTCATCAAGAAACTCGTTGATAGCAATTGCATTTTGTCCATACATCATGGGAGAGATGTAGTAGCCCCATACTATCCATGACTCAATGTCATCTACGCACCAATATGAGTGGCATTTTAATATCTTGAAAATATATCAAGTTCTCCAGCCATTTATCATTGTATTTTTCATGATTCACAACAATCCAGGCATTAGAAGAGTGGTTTCATGGCAAAATACTCTTTAACAAGGTGAACGAGGAAGGATTTCTGACCTTTGGAAACAATGAAACCACCAAGAACGAACACCAGCAGCAATGTAAAGATACCAAGAGTGCCTGCAACAACATGTGTTCTTCCAGCAGCTGCAATGAAACGAAAGAGGCAGAGTGCCATCTGATGTACGCCAAATAAAGCCAAGAACTGCTTGAAGAACCTGAACATGTAGAACACCTATCAACAGAGAGTTTTCATTTGTTGAACTACTAGATTCCAATTTTCATAAGTACCACAAATCTAAAGCTAGGAGTATTTAAAACGAGAAGATAAATTTAGTACTTACCTACTGGCAGCAGGTGCAAACCCAATAGTGTAATATGTAAGAATGATCCAAATACCAGATTCGATCAGTGAAACTGGAATTCTAAGGAGCCAAATAGGCAACGCAAAAGCCCATGCAGGGTAGAACAAGAAATCCCTCTGTTTAAAAAACACAGGAAGCCTAACAACTGTCATCACAAGTTCTGCCATTCCATTAAACATGACATTAATGAGGCTGAAAAATAGTGCTCCCCAAAATTTTGCTCCATCTCTAATTTGTCCAGTTTTCATTTCCGACCTTAAGAACACAGTCAATGCAATTGTTCCCATGATTGTTAGCTGAGTAGTTTTGAATATGTATACAAACGAGTTGCGCTTCATCAGCAGCCATTCCCTTGAGAAATTAGCCTTGAAGAGTTCCATGTTGGAGATCCCGAACTTTTCTCTTACCAAAGCAGCAGGATGGGCTCTGGATTTGTCATATGGAACTCTTAAATCTTCTGAAAGCTGTTGCCCAATGTGAAAAGAGTTGAAGGCTCTTAGAAACTCAGGTACAGAGATATATCGGTAAGGTTGGTCCCTTCTGAACCAATATTGTTCTTGGTCCTTCTTGGAAGTTACTTCCTGCAGAAAGTCTGCAACTCCTTTTCTTTCTGGACATTTGAAACCCACATATTTGAAGAACTCAAGAACATTTTCACGCGGACCTTGATATACAATCTGGCCCTCAGAGAGAAGGATGATGTCATCAAAAAGTTCAAACGTTTCGGGGCTGGCTGCAAGAGAGAGATGACCATTGTGACATCCATGATATGAACCATTTGTCTCATGAACTTGACAATCTGAAACGTGGTGGAGCTGTCAAGCCCTGTTGATATTTCATCCATGAAAAATGCTTTTGCTGGTCCAACCAACATTTCTCCTGCACTCAATACAAACAATTCTGGTCTGAGATTCAGAAATGGTTTAGAACTTTAATCTTAAATACACACTCACAGGTAATAACAGAAGAAGCTGACATTATAACATAAGTCAATAGACAGAATGGGTTTTCCAAGATATGGCAACCCAGAAAGGACATTTTGGCATTATCAAAGAAAAACTATAACACATATCCTATTAGGAGACTGCTAAAAGAAAACCCTAGTTTTCCTTTGATAGGCATCTGATACAATCTATGGAAATAATCTATAATAAATTTCCAAGTGCGGAGGATTATGAAACTAGAAACTTTGTAGGTGAAACTCTTCCTATATGAAGAAAAGGGACATAACTGTTCTTTTTTGCCATCATGTTTAAATATGTTCTTTGTGTCATTGATACATACCAGTTGTTACACGCTTCTTTTGTCCACCAGAAATACCCCTTCTCATGTCATCCCCCACCATAATATCAGCACAAATATCCAATCCCAGTATCTGTTGAAAGCCCATCAAAATTTAAGTGAGTTATATAACTGGTGGCAAAATAAAAACATAAGAAACCAACTCGCTAGGTAGTAGAACCTTGAGATTGTAATCAGTGATCAAGCTTGTCTCCTGTCCGACCATAGCCGTAGCTTTCATGAAAGCATCAATCTCGGGATCTGGTTTAATTCCTGTTTCTTTCTCACGTCTAGCCACCTCTAATAGCATTTCATACCTGGTTCCAACTCCTAAACTACGTGCCGAGAAATCCAACGTCTCACGAACAGTCATCTCACCGTAATGGAGATCATGCTGACTGATATAAGCACAGGTTCTTTGAGGCACGAATTCATTGAATTCATGGCCACAGTATGTGACTTTCCCAGTTACCTGTTCATCGCCCCCACTCATTAATATTACCTCCAAAATCAATTGTGTACATGAGTGAATAGGATTAACCCACGAGGTAGAAAGAACGAGAGGATCACAAAGACACAAACCCTTAATTCATCATCCAGCTTCCCTGATAGTGCTTGTAGCAATGTTGTTTTCCCTGACGCGGGAGGCCCTAGAAGCAATGTCATCCTGAAAACGTATAAACATGAATAAATTAGTATGACCTTCCTTTTATGAGGAGAAATTTTTTATGCAAAAGATACTTCTGCAATATATGCACAATTTATGAACATACCTCGATGGCTTGACTACACCGGTCACATCTTTTAGTATCTTGACAACTCTTTTCTTTGATGGAGAGAGCCCAATCTTCCCTAGAACTCCCTGTTCACAGCATAAAGTGTAACTTGAAGGGGAAATAGTAAAGCAACAGAAAAAATAATGCTATAATAAGAGTGAAATCAAATAGCATGAATACAATACCTCTATTGCATTCAAGAAGAAATTAAGCAGAGTTGGAAGTGCTCTGGTCCCAACATATGCGTCTCCTTCAACCAATAACTGCTGGAATCTGACTTCAATCTTTGGGATCTCTATTCCTACCCTGTTTCCAAAAAAAATATATATATCAATCAAGAAGATTTTGCATCAGAAGGAATAACTAGCTCCAAAAACAAATGGAGATCAAAAGAATATGTTCCTACCATTTTCCAGAAATGAAATAAAAATACAAAACGAACACATAATATTCAGTTGCTGAGAAGTGGATATTCAGAGAAAAAAAATAAAACCAAACCCCAGTGGAGCTACAACTTTTGCCTTAAAACACTACTCGATTCAAAACCTTAATCCTTTTCTGTTGGCCCCCATTTTCCCAGCAACCAAACAAAACTAGTCCAGAAGAACAAAACATTTGCAGAGATATATATATTTATGTTAGAAACCAACCTATCAGTTCTGTCCCTAAGCCTCCTGAGGAACTTCTCATTATCCTCTTCAAAAACCTTGAGAATGCTCTCCATCAACTACTTATCCTAAGAGCCAACGGAGTCGGATCGGAGCCTGCACAAGTCAAAGTCGGAGTTCAAGTTTGAATTCCGACTCCAACCATGTCGGTGCTCACCTATAGTCACATATAATACTGTAAAGATCCAAGTCACCATGATAACAATAAAGCCAATAAACATGGATGGAACAGAGGTCAAGAAAATCAAACATAAAATCAACACACACAGAATGGCACAAAAACAGACAACACAAACAGAAACAGGATTTTGCAGCACTACATGCTCCTAGTCTGTAGAAATTAAAATAATATAATGGAAACAATAGGCCAAGTCCAAATGAAAAGGCAATAACTAAATCCCCCATTATGTCTCTAGATCTAGCAATTAGGCTGATCTGCTACGATGAAACACATGAACTTAACCACAACTGGTTGATGATATTGATGCAATCGGTTCCTTCAATAATGTAGTTAGAATATATAGCCATTTCATGGATTGCACAACAGTAACAAACAAGCTCAAAATATTCTTAGGACTACTTAACCATGATCTGAAAATTCTAAAAATTCAGCAGAAAATATAAAAGCCATAAAAAATTTAGTTGATTACGGGCTTATATATATTTTTAATTGGTGCCAGGTGTCCGAAAACAGCTTCCCGACTAATCACGGGAGTTCACAACCCCTTGGCAAGGAGGTTCACACAAGTGCACCTCAAGTAATTTAAGGGAAAAATCCCTAAGTCCAATGGCCTCTAGTGATTGTTTGCACTAAATGGGATTTGAACCTTAGGCTTAGAGGAAGCATACCTCCAAACCCGAGGCCTTACCACTTGAGCCAACCCCTAGATTTATGGGCTCATATATGATAAGTTTTTAAGAAAATCGTATTGTAGCATCTCCCATAAGGCGTTAACAATGTACATATTGGTATGCTCTGATGATTAAGGAAATGTCAATAAAGACTTCTTAACTTTTTGCATTAACTACCAAACCAAACTGAATATATAGGAAAGAAAATCAAGAAACTGCAGTAACTGCAAAGATTAGTGCCTAGACACAAGAGAGCTAACTTATAAAAGCCATCATAAGAAGATATGCATCAAAATATTCATTTTAACAACTGCTTCATAGAACACTAATTTTACACCATTTTCATGTATGTGAGTAAAAGGTTCCGAATGTAAAGTCAGACGAGAAAACATAGAAGGAGCATATTGAGCATAACCAACTTACAGGAATAGCAGAATGCAGGAAATCCTTGGTTGTGAAATCCATGTTTGGGCTTATAACCTTATAGTCCCCAAAAGATGATGGGGCACAGACTGGCACTCCTATCCCAAAGTTACCGCAAACGTAAATTTCACCCATCTCTCTCTCAAAAACACGCCAAAGTGTGTAAAAGTAAAACATTTAAAAGTAGTGACCATTTCGGACCAAAAAGTAAAACAGTTTTTTTTTTTTTTTTAATTGTTTTGATATCCCATGGCATATTTGTAATTTTCTCATCAATTTTTTTACCCATCGATTTTTTTTCTTATCGATGTGTCGGGAGAGTACACGTCTCCATTTGTCCATATACTATACTATTTTACTTTTACTGGTCAAAGTGTGTCAGACTCAATACGTCTCCATCCACATATAATAAATAAATAAAAGAGATAGGATTTTCAGACAAGAAATCTCCTTCTGTCCATCAACCATTTTATTTTTACTGACGTCGGTGATTCAATAGGTCTCCATCCACATGTATAACAAAGAAAAATAGGACTCAATACGTCTCACTCGATACCACCCTCGTATAAATAGTGCACGATATTATTCATGTACTATTTATATGAAAAAGAGTATCTGAACGAAGATATTTCCTAACATTGTTCTATAACAAATAAAAGAGACAAAATTTACAGACAGAATAAAAAAAGTTGTTTACATATTTTAAAAATATTAGTAGAGTCCTGGGAGAAAATAATCTAATGCTATATATCAACCGACATCCATGCATATCAAAATAAGGCCCGTTTGGATTCGATAATAAGATGAATTAAAATAAATTTATTTTATTTTTTAATATTATTATTATTTTAAAATTTAAAAAAAGTATATTAAAATTTAAAAAAGATATATTAGAATTTAAAAAATATGTATGAGAATTTATATTTTACATAAAAAATTATAAAAATGTAATGATAAAATAAAAATGAGTTAAGATGAGCTCAACTAACTTCTGAATCCAAGCGAGACCTAAATTAATATACACATCAATCAGTAACCAAGCCGCCAGAAGATCGGACGAGTATTCCAGTATGCATTAAGCCACTCAACACTGCATCAAAAAGTTGAAAAAAATATGCCAGTATATTTTCATATGCTAGTTAGATTACGCATTCTTTTTAGCGAATGATCTTTCCTTCTCCATCTGCTCGAACAAAGTTCCATCACAAACAGCTTTGATTTTTGCCTTCTGCGGCAAACCACTCTTGTTCTTGCACAGATTATATAAGACCTTCCACTCTGTCCAGCTAGGAAGCCTGCAATAGATTCCCACGTCTATTTACTAATCTTTTAAAAACAAAATGCTCAAAGTTTCCTAGTTAAGAAATCTCATAGAAAATTTTACCAGTCTCCGTTGTCCTTGGGTACCATGTTAACCTTCAGCATTTCCATGAGTTCATCTAATGTAAGAGAATTGGAGAATTGGGGTGTGTACGAGAACGCTTGCCAAAAATTTCTTCAAACTTTAAAGGAACAAACCTAGAACATTGATTTAAAAATAGAATTTAGATGACAAGCCTCACAATTTGATTGGCAATTTGATTTAGTGAAAATGCACTGTCTCATGAATATTTGATCAATCAAGTTTCAGTGTTTTTCTGCCAGGCTTTGATTAAGAAATTTACCACCCTGACCTGAGGATACCAAAAGGTCAGCAACGGTAGACTTCAAAAGCAGAAACTTAACTAATTGATCTGCTTCTACCATATAGGTTCAGTTGTTTAGACCGTTCCCTAAAATCAATTCATTCTCTGAAACAAAGCAAGCTGGAACTTCTTTTTTTCCACTAATTTTTTTCCAGGTCTCAAATCCAGTTGTACCTCTGAAAAATCCATTACACAAACTGTGAGATATGTCAAGCTTTTATGAAGTCGACATCTGTACAATCTAAAGGATATTATTCCTTTGTAATAAGTTAGAATCATTGAGGGCATTTTAGTCATTTGGTCTTGTATTATATAAATCTCGAAGGTTCTGGATTACTGTACGACTAAGACTTTCATTTTCACATTATCAATCCAAGAATGAGAGGATAGAGAATTAAAGAGAAAGGGGGCATGCGATTAGGGTTTCGCAAATCCTAGGGTTAGGGTTTCATTGAGTGAGGTGAAATCTGGTCTGTTTGCTCAAGATCTAAAAGGTGAAATATGGTCTGTTTACTCAAGATCTAAAAGGTTGTAAGCTTGTAATCTCGATTGCTATCAATGAAATATCTCCCGGCTGTCGTTCTTGTCGTGGACATAGACCATTAGGGTCGAACCACACAAACTTCGTGTCTTGTTCTTACTTTATCTCTTTACTTTGATCTTTACAATTTTGCTTTGTCTTTTTCATTTCTTGTCAAGTTTGGTTTCGGTAACTTTAATCTTGCTATGGTTTCTTGAGTTCTCTGTGTTTGGGTATCAAGAACTTGTAACAAGTGGTATCAAGAGTTTGGTTGCGATGGGGACTAGCAAGTTTGACATTGAGAAATTCATGGTCAAAACTGACTTCGGCCTCTAGAGAATAAAGATGCAAGCTCTCCTGGTTCAACAGGGACTTCAAGACGCCCTTCTTGAAGAGAAGAAGATGGCCTCCTCGAAGGAGGAGGAGGAGGAGGAGGAGCCATCCTCCTCATCCTTTGAGAAGGTGAAACCTAAAGTCCTACAAAAAGCACACAATGCTATCATACTCTCTCTCGGGGATAAAGTACTAAGAGAGGTAGCCAATGAGGAAACGGCAACAGGGGTTTGGTTAAAGTTGAAAAACTTATACATGACCAAATCCCTAGCCAACAGACTAAAAGAAGACCAAACTCTACACATTTAAGATGACCTCAAGTATGACTATTGACGAACACATTGATGAATTCAATAAAATATTGTTAGATTCTACATTGATGAATTTAAGCACTTCTGTTATTAAGTTCTTTAGATTCTACTTATGCCAATATTAAAGAAACAATGATGTATAGCAAGGAGAGTCTTACCTTAGAGGAAGTGCAATCTGTCTTACATACAAGGAAACTTAATAATAGATCTAAGATCAAATCTATCTGAGACTGGTGACGGTTTAAGTGTGAGAAGTAGGTATGATAAAAAGGGTTAGAAGGGAAGAACTAATAGGTCTAGTTCAAAGTCTAAAGGCAAACAATTAAAATGTTTTGTCTATCATAAAAAAGAACATTTCAAGAAGGACTGCCTTGAAAAAAAACAAAAATTGAATAATGACACTAAAGAAAAGGGAAAGGCAGCAGTGGTCTTAGATGGCTATGATAGTGCTAATGTATTAAATGTTTCTGAGGTAGATTCAAGTAACAAGTGGATTTTAGACTGAGGTTATTCTTTTCACATGTGTTCACTGAAAACCTGGTTTGAAACTTTTACTTGTGTAGAAAGAGACCATATTATTTAGGTAACAATAAATCATGTAAAAGTCAAGGGATAGGGACTATGAGGTTAATAATGCATGATGAGTCTGAGGAAGTGCTAAATGATGTTAGGTATTCCTGAATTTAAAAAAAAAAAAAAAACCTGATTACTCTTGGAATTCTAGATCAATCAGGATATTCTTTTATATCTGAAAATGGAACCCAAAAAGTCTGTAAAGGGTCTTTGGTAGTTATGAAGGGGTGTTAAACAATGTCGTATATACTCTAATGGGAAAAACAGTGATAGGTGAGGCATCACTTGTCAGTCATAGAATTGAAGAACAAATACTCCTATGGCATAGAAGGTTAGGACATGTTAGTCAACAGGGCCTTAGGGAGCTGGAAAAACAAGGCCTTTTAGGAGATAAAAGGCTTGGGGAGTTGCCTTTCTGTGAGGACTGTGTTTTAGGTAAATCCACTAGAATTAGTTTTAAGAAAACCTTTCACCAAACAAAAAGCGACATACGCTCTAACTTGTGGGGTCCTGCTAAGGTTAATTCTCTTGGTAAAGCTAGATATTTTCTTTCCTTAATTGATGATTTCTCTAGGAAAATGTGAGTTTATCCTTAATTGATGATTACTCTAGGAAAGTGTGAGTTTATGTTCTTTAACATAAAAGTGACACTTTTGAGAAAATTCGAGGAATGAAAAACACTAGTTGAGACACAAGTAGGCAGAAAAGTTAAAAGATTAAGGACTGATAATGGACTAGAGTATTTGTTTACTGAGTTTAATGATTTCTGTAAAACTGATGGGATTCCAAGGCATAGAATTGTTAGGGAAACTACCCAACAAAATAGTTTGGCTAAAAGGATGAACAGAACCATCCTTGAGAGGGTGAGATGTATGTTGGCAACTTTTGGGTTGCCTAAAACCTTTGTGCAGAGGCAGTAGTCACTGTTGTACACCTAATAAATAGATGTCCTTCCTCAGTCTTAGGTTTTAAAACCCCCCAAGAATTGTGGTCAGAAAAAACTTCTAAACATCATCACTTAAAAGTTTTTGATTGTGTAACTTATGCTCATTATAAAACTAATAAATTAGAACCAAGGGCACTTAAGTGCATCTTTGTGGGACATCCAGAAAAGGTAAAGGCTATAAATTGTGGGTAATAGAACTTGGTAATCAGAAATGCATAATCTGTAGGGATGTTTTTAATGAAACTCAAATGGCAGGAAAACCTGATAAAACTCTTGAATTTGTTAAGTCTCATACTCCCACTGATATGCAATTTGAGGTGGAGCAACACTCTACCTCAAATTGCTATCAGGAAACTATTTTAGATAAACTTGAGACTTCCAACTCTGAAACTGAAACCCTGGAAAGGAACAACACCTATCTTCTAGCTAGAGATAGGGAGAGAAGGGTTATAAGACCCCTCCAAAGGTTTGGGCAAGCTGAGTTGACAACTTTTGCCTTATTTGTTGCTATAACAGAATGGAACAGGAACCTAAGACCTTTAAGGAAGCCGTGGATAGTAAAGAAACTGATAAATGGATTCTTGCTATGCAAGAAGAAATTGAGTCTTTAAACAAAAATAAAACATGGAAATGATGCCTAGGCCTGAGAACCAGAAATTGGTAGGATCAAAATGAATTTTTAAAAGAAAGGAGGGGACCCTGGTGTGGAACTCAATGTTTTGAATACCATACCGGTAGGCATACCAGTCAAAATACTAAAATAAAATATTTCGATACCGGTACCATTTCGTATACCATTTCGAAATAGTCTATACATAAATAAATTATATATATAAATACATATCTAAATTATATTTTAAAATAATAATCAAAATATGAATAAATTATATATATGTAAAACAATCTATACATTGATAAATTATACATATACACATAAACTATATTTTAAAATAATAACAAATAAACTATAAATTTAATAATATTTTTCTATATGAGTCTTAAATTTTAACAATACACATATTTGTAAAATTAAAAAATATTTTTAAATTTATCTTTTAAAATGAAACTACTCATCTTCATCAATAAAATAATAAAGATCAATATTTAAAATATTAATGAATAAAAGAATAAGAAAATAGTTAATAAATTTTTATAGAAGATTATTTAAAAAGAAAGTGTCGGACTCATAAGGTGTCAAACTAGACTTCATAGATGGCATACAACGGTGTCCGACTAGACTAAGACTCCTTTTTGCACATATCCCGATTAACTCTCAAGGACTAAAGCAATCTTTTGATATTTTTCTAATAGATCTCATCAATTAATACACCTGCAAAAAAGAGAAAGAAATCACAAAAATGTCAGAAACCATCAATATAAATCGAAAAGAGACATAAGCGCAGACACACGATTTTGAATTTCTCATTTCGGTACCGCAATCTGGAATACAGGCCGGTATTTAGTTCGGTACGAAACAACCTTACTTAGTGTACCGGTCACTGTTCCAATACACAACTTTTCACCGTACCGGCTGGTACGGTACGAAATTCAAAAATTTGGTAGAACTGCCTAGGTACAAAGCTAGGCTAGTTGCAAAAAGGTTTACTCAAAGAGAAGGAATAGATTACAATGAAATATTATCTTGTGTGGTAAGACATAACTCCATAAGACTTTTACTCTCTTTTGTAGTTTTTAACGACCTACACTTAAAACAATTGGATGTTAAAACAGCTTTCTTGCATGGACATCTTCAAGAAACAATTTACATGCAACCACCTGAAGGTTTTTACCCAAAAATCAGTAAAAATCATGTTTGCTTATTAAGGAAATCATTGTATGGTTTAAAACAATCACCAAGACAATAATACAAAAGGTTTGATGCTCACACGATTTAAAATAAATTCTGTAGAAGTAAACTTTGATGGCTGTGTTTATTTCCATTGTGATGGAAATCCTATATATTTGCTTTTATATGTGGATGACATGTTGGTAGCTTGTAGGGATAACAATCACCTCAATCAAGTTAAGTGTATGTTAAAAGTTCAATTTGAGATGAAAGAATTAGGTTCTGCCAAAAGAATTCTGGGAATAGAAATAAATAGAGAAAAAAATAGATGGATTCTCTATGTATCTCAAAAATCATATATTTCCAGAGTTTAAATAGATTTGGAATGAATCTAGTTAAATCTATTTCTACACTTGTGGGATAGCATACAAAGCTGTCTATAAATCAAGCACCTCAAACAGATGATGAAATTTCTTTTATGAATAAAATTACCTATGCTAGTATGATAGGGAGTCTTATGCATGCCATGGTCTGTACTAGGCCAGATCTGACCTATGCAGTTAGTTTAGTGAGCAGGTTTATGGGTAAACCTGTAAAACCACATTGGCATACTTTAAAATACATTTTTCAATATCTATCTGGTTCTAAATGTCTGGGTTTTAAGTTTGGGAAAAATGACCAAACTGCTGAAGAATTAACAGGTTTTGTAGACTCAGATTATGCTAGAAGTGTGGACACTAGAAAGTCCCTCTCTGGTATGGTATTTACTTTTCTAGGCGAAGCTGTTAGCTGGAAAGCCAATCTTTAGTCAGTGGTAGCTTTGTCTACCATTGAAGCAAAATATATAGTTATGACCAAGGCCTATGGTTGAAAGGTTTGTCCCATGAGTTACGGATATTTGATGGGAATGGCATTGTTTTCTATGACAATCAAAGGTGCCATTCATCTTGCTAGGAACCAAGTGTTTCATGAGAGGCCAAAGCTTATATATATAAGATTGCATTTTGTTAAGGACATCATTGCATCTAGAGAAATAGGGGTTAAGAAAATTCCCACAGAGGATAACCCCTCTAATATGATGACTAAAGTCTTGTCTACAATCAAATTTGAACATTATTTGAATTTGATTAACCTAGAAAATTGCTAGTACCCATTAAAGGGAACTTTGCAAGAACAACATATGGAGATGAAGACTTAAAGCAAGAGATGCAAGCTTGCCAAGGTGGAGATTTGTGAGCTATGTCAAGCTTTTATGAAGTCAACAGTTGTACAATCTTAAGGCTATTATTCGTTTGTAATAAGTTAGAATCATTATGGGCATTTTAGTCATTTGGTCTTGTATTATATAAATCCCGAAGGTTCTGGATTACTGAACAACTAAGACACTTTCATTTTCACATTATCGATTCGAGTTTGAGAGAGAAATAGAGAGAACGGGGGCATGCAATTAGAGTTTCACAAACCCTAGGGTTAGGGTTTCATTGAGAGGTGAAATCTGGTCTATTTGCCCAAGATCCGAAAGGTTGTAAGCTTGTAATCTCGATTGCTATCAATGAAATATCGCCTAGATGTCGTTCCTGCCGTGGACGTAGACTATTAGGATCGAACCATATAAACTTCGTGTGTTCTTGTTCTTGTTCTTGCTTTATTTCTTTACTCTGATCTTTACATTTTTGCTTTGCTTTTTCATTTCTTGTCAAGTTTGGTTTTGGTAACTTTAATCTTGTTGTGGTTTCTTTAGTTCTTTGTGTTTGGGTATCAAGAACTGGTAACACAAACAAACAGGTAATTGGACCTCAAGGACATTAAAGATGAACTGGATTTAACTGGGATCACAGTCAACTTCAAGAAGAAATTTATACAGCAGAAGAAAACTAATCTTTTCATTTTTATTGTATTTTATATTTATTCTCTACTAATTATAAAACATGCAAGTAGCCTTGGATGCATGCATTTTTACTTTTAGTTAGGAGGGCCTAGGGACGGCACATCCAATACCTACAAGCAACTAATTTACAAAAATCAGATGAACAATCAAGGTCAGATCAAGAGATTCTACAATTACAAAACAAATTGTCAAGCAAGCCACCTTCAGAATCATCAAAATCCCTAGTAATAATTGGCCGTAATCAATCCTCCCATTAGCACTAACATTTAAAAGAATTAATCGATTTCTTATGCATTAAGGGTTTCAATATTTCGTCTCCTCTATAACATTTGGTTATATAAATATGGATTAACAATAAGCTCAAGCTTTTTTTATCAGAGCAATAAGCTCAAGCTTTTTGTATGAAAGCAATAAGCTCGGGCTTTTAATAATAATAATGGACAGTTAAAAACAGTATTCTTTTTCAATTTATCTATCAAAAATAATAATAATAATGACGGGAAAAGGAAGAAATTGAGAGAAATCAGTGCTGGAGCTCAAGTCCTTTCTGAATATCCTCCTTTATAGTAAAGCAAGAAATTTTATTGATGGCAATAAACTCTCTTAACACCCTCTTTCATTGGACTGTGGCCAAAATAGTTCTAATTTTTATACTTTTTCTTTTACAAAAGATATAAATAGCGTTCTACTTTTCATATCTTTACTTTTCAGGAGTTGTTTGAGCTCTTTCCTTTTGCTAGTTAGATGGATCTCTTGTATACTTTTACAAGGGTAACACCCTCTTTCACTAAATAAAATTTCCCCAACAATCTTGAACATATAACTTGCTTCATTACTTGATTACTGACTCAGAATGGATGAAATTCAATAGCAGGGAACTCATGGAAGAAATCCTGATGAAGAAGCAAGCAAAACAGAACCCTTTCCTAAAACTCATATACTTCATATTTTATCTTGTTATATGCTTGTAAACTCAAAAATAATTTTCATGATGGCATTGGACAGATTTAGAAAGCATTCCAAGTATAAACTTAGGCATGGGATGCATTCAGGTAAATCAAAGATTTTGAGGATTTTTTTAAATGTAATGGTTATTGGGTGTTATAAAAGTAGATAGAAAATTTTGAATGCGAACTGAAAATATGTTTTGTATTGGAGTTTGTGAAAGTGGATAGCTGGAGTTGAAAAGTTGGTGGAATAAAAATTTTTGGGGTAGTTTTGTTTTGGTTTTTGTAAGAGTTGTTTTGGTTTTTGTATTTTTCACTTTTCCCTTCTATATCTCATATCATCAATAAAATTCTTGTTTACCAATAAAGAAAAGTATTCACTTTTCACTGAAATATCGGCAAATGATTGGGTGAAAAGTTGAAATAGAAAATTTGTTTTGAGATTGAAAGATGAATGGACTAAAGTCAAAAAAATAAAAAATCAAAGATGACTTAACCAAACAAACCCTAGGGTATCTTACTGTGGAAGAAGGGTTTAGGACTTACCCAAAAAGCAGAAGGCTACAAGTTGTGGAGGATCTTGACGTACTTGATACTCAACCACATGCACTCACTTCTCTACCATAAGCGGGTAAGTGAAGGTTACCATCATGTACTTTGATATTAACACCTCGACCACAGCTCACAAGCCATATATATCTCCTGATGCAAGCTTTAACTTAGCTTTCAAGCAAATATAACAGGTGGACACTGTTTGATAATTTTGATTTATTTGTTGCTATTATTGCCGCCACTCCTTTAACAATTCAAATGGTTGAAAAATCAATCACTGATTTTTAAAGGTGTTTTTAAGACTGGGTGTGAATCCTTGGATGAGCTGAAAAGATTCTTCTACAATGCTCTTTTTCTTGGGCTTCAGTCATTGATTATAATGGGGATAGTTTTCAATTTTTGCTTCTATCCGATGCTAGGTGTAATCTGTGCATGCTTCCTGTGTACTTGGGTTGTGCCTCTTTTCAAATAATAAAATTTTATTCTCGTTTATCGAAAGGGGGAAAAAAACAGTTTCAAACTACACTCTAAGGCTTCATTTCAAACCAAGAACAACCTTAAGCTGTGCAAATAGGATTTGAGCCTCAGGCCTGACATGCAACTTTTCTTGCATCTTAACTTAAATCCTCCATTTGAACATACGTTCGTGCATGTGCTTTCTGTTTATCTCAAGTCAGATGGTAAAAGAAGTAGGGAATTCCAGGATAGTTCTAGGTTTGAATCTTTGCCAGTGAAGTAAAAGGTTTCCACCTACGACCATCTAAACCAATATGAACATTTGCAAACTGAAACTATAAGCAGAATGCCAAAGTCTTCAGTGGATATAAATTTAATAGCAATAAATTGGTATCAAATTATTATGTTTTAAGTAACTTTATTAAGTGCAAATTTCCACCAGAGTTTTTTTTGAGCAAACAGAAGTTAATTCACTTAATTTTATTCCATATTGATTGTCTAGTCTGCAATTTTGCTTGAAGAGTTTTTATACTCGCAGGTTATGCACTCTCAGACAAGAGGTCCTGCAGCTTCAGCTTTCAACTCTAAATCACGTTTGACCATGGAAGCAACTTCATATCGATAAGTATTTTATTAACAGCTCAAGACAGAAAACAAAGTAATCGATAACTGTAAAATCTAAGGCATTCAGGCCTGGCTTAGGCAAGGGTTGAGATTGAGCTAGATAGAGATCTTAGAACTGAATCATACCCAGTACCCAAAAAATTGATCAAATGAGGTAAACTTCCGATCTACAAAATCTTAAATATCAAAAAAGATCAAATACCCGTAGCACTCTTTAACAAAATACCTATAAGAGAGTGTGTAGAAGAGCATGTATATGTATAGGCTTCTCAGATTAGATGTCCCTCAGCATATAAATCGTGCACTTAATATTCCAATTTCCAACATGGTATAGTAACGCAATCAAGCAAACAAACAAATACTTTCCAAAGCCTTTTATCAAGCAAGTGATAATTAAATGTTAGCCAAGGTGAAGTTCTTTACCTGTAAACCCATTGTCACTAAGGTCTAATTCCTCCAGTGGCACAGAACTCTCTAATAATTGCCCCGGTATCGACCCAAACAACTGATTACCCCCCAACCTCAAAACCCTCAAATTCGGCAACGACCCTAATGAAGGTAGCTCTCCACTAATCTGATTATATCCCAAATCTAAAACCTCCAAGTTTCGGAACAATCCGATGACTTCACTCTTGAAGAATTCACCATTCAATTCGTTATGACTCAGATTCAAAGAACGAACTGTTTTAGCTAAGCTGGATTTATTCTCCGAACCCATGACAGCCCACCGTAAAACCTGTTGTAACTGAAATCCACAGACTCTACATTTCTCAACTCCGATAAAACATCAGCAATGTTACCTTTTGCTCACCTTTCATCTCAGTTTATGTTCACATTTGCCAATCCATTCGTAGACAACTTAAGCAATTAGTTCCACATTCCACCTGTTACTGTTTCTTTGTCTTTCTGCACATGAGCCATTAAAACCCACAAAAGATTCATATCGAGGATTTGAAGAATCCAAGGATGGATCTAAACTTACAACAGCTACCAATGGAAACCCTGGAGAAAACGAAAAAATGGACAGCAAAAAATCACCTTTCCAGAATATATGTTTTAAAGCTCGTGCAGCTAGCATCATCAACAGCTACCAATCGAGGGAGTGAGAGAGCTGTGGCACGGCGGAAAGGGCAGCGAGGTACAGAGACAGGAAACAAAGGGGTACCCTGAGAGGAGTTGTGAGAGAAATCGGGAAGAGATGAATGAGAGCGATTTCTGAATGTAGGCGTGATTAAAGTTTAAAATTTTAATAAAATATTAGTATAAAATATTTTTTTAATATTAGTTTTATTTTAAGATTTAAAAAACAAATTATTTTAAAATTTAAAAAAATTAAATTTTTTATTTTATTTTATTTTATATAAGAATTTAAGAAAGTAATAATAATAAAATTATAGTTTTTTTTTTAAAACAAATCCGGCCTAACAAATCTTAGAGACAAAAATGGAAAATAAATAAAATAGAGGGTTAAAAACGTAAGAAGCTGGGGCCTAAGACGAAATAATTTAAGTGAATCATTCATAATTATATATAATATAATAAAATATAAATTATTACACAAAAGAAAATGTGATTTTATTTAAATTTTTAAATAAATTATTTTTGAATTTATATTTAACAACAATTTATATAAAATGAGGCTTTAATATAAATTTGTGCCTCAATTTAGTATGATTTTAAAAATTTTATTTAAAAATATAAATAAGTCATTGTATTAAATATTAACTTTAATATTATGGGCCTTGCACGTATACATTGAAAATTTAAAAATTATTTAAATATTGTTTAATGATATGATTTTTTATTTTTTTAAAAAAAATTAAAAAGAAAAGCACATGTTGACTTTTATTTTTGAGCGCCTTACATAAGATGGGGTTTTAGACAATGACCTTATTATTGAGTCGACTCCGTATTATCATTTAAATGTTATATACACTAGCATCATTTACTTGAGAGAGGAATGGAAAGACATGTTTATTGATTATTTTATTAAGTTTTATAAATAAGTGTGTTTAATATGTCTATTCTAAAAAGTATATTGAAATAGACTGATATCAAAATATTTTATTCGCATACTTTAATTGAAATAATTGTCAAAATAAGATTCAAAACTTTGATAAAAACCCTTCTATCCATAGAGGGAAACCTTGATAGTGAGAACTTCTCCAGGCCTCAGTAAGGTCCCGTTTGTATTTGAAGATGAGCTCAACTCATCTCAACTCATCTTCATTTCATCATTATATTTTTATAATTTTTTATATAAAACACAAATTCCTATACACCTTTTTCAAATCTCAATACACATTTTTCAAATTCCAACACACTTTTTTCAAATTTCAAAATAATAATAATATTAAAAAATAAACTCAACTCATCTCATCTCCGAATCCAAGCAAGACCTAAACCTGCATGGAATCAGCTTTGATGATCTCATTGGAGAAGTGAGACTCCAAATCAGTGCCAAGTATTGACTTTTCTAACCCAGTGGGACCCATTATCACTACTGACTTCGGCTCATCTTTCTTGTCTCTGCTTCATTACTAGGATTAAGGCTTAAGAATAATGTTAGGCCCACCAATCTTTTCTTCCCGTTATCAAATCCCGCTTGATGTGGCATCCATGTATCTTTTCTAAGGAAAATGTTAAATATCCTGGTGAAATGGGCCTCGATGGATCTCGTTTCACATTTTTATTTTTATTTTTTAGTTTTTTTAATATTATTTTTAACTAATATTATGATTTTTTTATACTTTCTAAAATATTTTAAAATATTAAAAAAATATATAAAAATATATATTTTTTTCTTACATGATTTTTTTAATATTTTAAAATATTTTTTAAAAATAATAAAAAATCATAATATTATTTAAAAATAATATAAATTAAAAATTAAATAAAAAATAAAAATAAAAGGTAAAACGGGATCCAACAGGACCGTTTCACCGAGGTGAGTAGCATCACCCCTTTTCTAATAAAATGAAAAAAGCCATGCATTCTTCTTCCATTCTCTCTTCCTTTTCTCTCTCTTCTTTCCAAAAAGTCCTTCTACCTCTCGAAAATCACATTCTTTTGCATCAAGCAAAATCACCTTCTTTCATCTTAAAACTCATCAGTGAAGTATCAAAATCATCAGAAATTCCTATTACACATAGTTTAAAAGTTTAGAACCCTAATAACAATAAAAATTAGAACAATAAAAAAATCATAGAAAAACAAAAAAGGAGAAGTGAAGAGATAAAAACTCTTATTACATAAAATTGATAGAATTCCATCTTAAATTTGTTGACAGGCCACCACTCTCAACAGAAGAAGACTAAATGGGTCAATGACGTGGGTCGATAAAATGGGTGTTCAGGTTGCCCTAAAATGGGCTAATGAAATCTATTTTTTATTCGGTTCAGTTCTCTCTCTCACTCTCTCTCTCTCCACTTTCTACACATCCAAACAAACCATGCAAAATTCCAAAAAAAAAAACAGATGAGAGAAGGAAAGAATTGTACCTCATGGATGGAGTCTGGACGAAAATGATTGCCATAGAATCGTGGGTTTTGGAAGAGAGAGAAAATGCAGATCAACAGTAAGGGAAGCTTGATAGCGCGAAGGGAGCTTGACCTTGCTAAAGGTTTGGGTGGAGCTTGCTAGGAGGGAGGCTGTCGGGGATATTAATTTTGACGAAGTGGATATTGAGGAAATGGGGAAGCTGAAAATCGAGATGAGGTACAGGAAAGTGAATTTGACAGATCACGAAATGGAAAAAAACAAATGAGAATTCCAACGTGGAAATAATATGTCAAACGGGAACAAGAATGGGATGCTACAACGGTGGTTGTAGCATTACCCTAAGGCTAAGAGGCCCCTGAGCATCTTCAATACTGTCTATCTCTCTATCTCTCTCTCTCCACTATCTTTGAAAAATTCTTATAAAAGTGAGATTTCTGATCTTTAAGTTAACATGTTCTACATATATATATATATATATATATATATATATATATCTTGTAATTATAAATATCTAAAAGCGCTAGTGATATGTTCTACGTTTTATTACAAGAAAAACGTGTATCCATGATGGATTATTTGTGACGAAAATAGACTTATTTTGGCAAAGAGTAGCCATTTTGACAGGAAATAGCTGGTCACGGATAAGCAATTTTCTTTTAATATTTTAAAGGAAGATCAAATCACATACTTATCAAATAGGCTCGGCGAGCTGCAAAGTGGGAAAAAAGCAATAATTCTACAAGGAGTCAGATTCTTGTAGTCGGATTGGAGTCGACTGACATGGAATAGCCGAGAAATTAAAAAAAAATCACCATGTCAACCGACAAATTAAAAAAAAAATGAAAAAGAGGCAGAAAACGTGTTGAAGGCAGGACTGAGGAGAGAGAAACGGATTTCACCCAAAATCGAATCCCGCGTGCGAGGAGAGAGAAACCGACCATCTCCATCCCAAACCAAGAGAGAAACCAAGAAAACATGTTGAAGGCGGGACTGAGGAGAGAGAAACGTCATTTTTTTGGATTGAATCCCACGTGCAAAGAGAGAGAAGATCGCGATTTTCCTCACAGCCATCTTCGGCTGTCCCGCGTGCAAAGAGAGAAACCCAGAGTTTCATCTTCAATTTGTACGCAGAGAGAAAAATTCCTCAGATGCTTCACTTCTTGGTTTAAAGAGAAAAAATCGTTCACATCGCAATCTTCAAATCATCTTCAACTTTTGAAAAGAAACTCTAACCATCTCCTTCCCTCAACATCACTCACGACTGGTTTCAAGAAATCTTAACCCGAGCATTCCTGATTATTTTTCATAGATTTTACTTTTTTTTAATCCTTAATTTTTTGTAATACCTAATTTCTAATTATCTGTGTTTTGTTGTAAGTTTTTGTTTTCGATTTTTCACTATCACAACAACGAATAGACTCTTAAAAAATAGTAAAATCTGCTCTGATTTGGTCTTTATTTGTGTTTTTTTTTTTATTATAAACTATGTTTGTGCTTGTTAGAATTGTTTTATGGCTTGAATTAATTGAAATCTTTAATATTTCTTCTTGGTTGCATTTATGTGAGTATTTTTTGAGTATTTTTGGTATGTTTGTGAAAATAGTTAAGAGGGTTCAATTTGTTTAGATATTTAACCCAAAGGTCTATTATATATCTTTAAGTCCAATACAATCAATTACTCCCTCTATACAAACACAAGGACAACAAATGATTGAGGATTAAACTAATTTTATTGAGGACTGAGGATTAAACCCAAGTATCTATTATATTTTTCTTGGTTTCTTTTAAATATTCTTACTATACCAAAACATCAATTGAGCCCTCTTAAACATTAATTCAAGGCCCTAAACATTAATATTCTTGCTATACTAGAACATAAATTGAACCTTCTTAAATATTCTCACAAACATACCAAAAATGCTCACAAAAAGCACTCACACAAATGCAACCAAAAAGAAATATTAAAAATATCAATTAATCCCAATCATAAACCAATTCTAACAAGCACAAATAGAGTTTATCAAAAAAGAAAAAAAAAAACACAAATAGAGACCAAACTAGAGCAGATTTTATCATTTTTTTAGAGTCTATTCGTTATTGTGACAATGGAAAAAATTGAAAACAAAGACCTACAACAAAATACAGACAATTAAAAATTAGGTATTACAAAAAATTAGAGATTAAAAAAAAGTAAAATCTATGAAAAATAATCAGGGATGCTGAGGTTAGGATTTTTCAAAACTAGTTGTAAGTCATGTCGAGGGAAGGAGATGGTTAGGGTTTTTCTTCGAAGGTTGAAGATGATTTGAAAATTTTGACAGGAACGATTTTCTCTCTCTAAACCAAGAAGCGAAGCATCTAAGGAGTTTCTCTCACTTTGCATAAAGATTGAAGATGAAACTCTAGGTTTCTCTCTTCGCACTCGAGACGGCCGAAGATGGCCAAAGTTTGGGTTCAAAGATGGCTGGAGAAGATGGTTGTGAGGGAAATTGTGATCTTCTCTCTCTTCGCACGTGGGATTCAATCTGAACAAAATGACGTTTCTCTCTCCTTAGTTTCGCCTTCAACACGTTTTATTGGTTTTTCTCTGGGTTTGGGATGGAGATGGCTAGGGTTTGGGATGGAGATGGCCAGTTTCTCTCTGGGTTTCTTGTTGGGAATTTTTGAAGAAGGGAAAGAGAATCTAAAAATATATCAAGTTTTTAAGGCATGTAGAAATACTGTCTTTAAGACGATATTTCCCCCCCCCCCACTCACTTAGAATTTGCTAAATGGATTTCTAGTAAATCGTCTCTAGGATACAACAAAATCTTTAAACTTTTCCAAACAGCAATTTTGGAGAGTTCCTTAAATTTCTATTGAGAATGACAAAAACAGGAAAGATGAAAAGTTTTTCGTGTCTTAACAAGTCTGTCACAACAATATTTATAAAGCTTGAAACGGTATCTGTGGAAAACCACGTTATTTTCAATTTAACTATTTCTCGTTCGAGTGGGGTGTCAAGCGAGGCTCCAGCGAGATCACTGCCTGATATTTCACTAGAGCGACACGTCTAGCGAAAGTTAAGCAATTAACGGTTATTACACAGCACTTCGGTTGAGACGCGTCTCTTCTTCAGACGTTGAGTAAAACTCAACAATACGTCGAGTGAAACTCAAGCGAGATCACTGCTTGGTCTCTTGCTCGACGACTCAAGCGACACGTCGAGCGAGAGTTAAGTGAGATCTCGGCCTTGACTTCGCTCGAGCAACGGTCAAGCGAGATTTCGGCCTATACACAACTTTCAACCTTTTTCCACAAGCTTTCTTCCTTCAACATTTTAAATATATATTAAACCTATTCCAACAATTCTCAATCACGATATCTCTCTCCTCACACGCAGGATTCAATTTGAAGTGAAATGTGTTTCTCTCTCCTTAGTCCTGCCTTCAACACGTTCTCTACCTCTTTTTCAATTTTTTTTTTTAATTTGTCAATTGACGTGGCGTGTTGCCACATTAGTCGACTCCCATCCAATTACAAGAATCCTACTCCATGTAAAATTATTCAAAAAAAAGAACTAAACTTGAGATCAGGATTTTTGATCCTCCAATGCATGATCTCCAAATAGTTATCCGTTGGACATGTGAAAGGAAGATCCAGATCCCATGCTTGAAAATCCAGGCGGGAAGTGGAAAAAAAGTTTGGTACAAAATAAGAAGCGATGATCTTTTTATTTCCCTTTTCCAAACATAAATATTTGCTATAATTCATTCACTATGTTAATTAGATCCAACCAACCCAATTCTTTTTGTCGAAAATAATGTAAGACATACGCTCAAAACATGACAAAAATATATATATATATATATATGTTAATATACAAGACATAATTTAGAAAGTATAAAAAAAAAAAAGTGACTAAAGTGGATCGGATTCTTTGTAATTGGAAGTCCAAGCTGCTGAATGTAACCCTAGCTACAAGCTGTCTGAAATGATACGTGATAAAGGAAGGGAGCTATCTATCGTGTATCCCAAGTGACCTCCTTTCTTTTCATGCTTTTGTGTAGGTGAGCCCTTACTTTCCACTCCACGAACAAAGCTTCAATCCCAAGCACCCCCCTCTTCAAAAAACAAAAAAAAAAAACAAAATAATTACCAATAATCTTTAGTAGTACTACTGTTCGGTGATCACTCATCATCATGTATTTCATCATATCATAATTAAAAAAATACACGACTAAGTCTTATAAATAAAATTGAGCATTTATATATAATGCTATGAAAAAAAACGGACACGAGCAATAATAAATATTGTAAGAAAAACACTTTGTTGTCTATCTCTCTCCCGCAGAAATCCTAAGATCCCATTTGATTATTACAGAAATTATATAATTTCATCTCATTTCACTTTATTATTTTGAAGTGATGAAACGCTCTCCTGAATAAAGAGAGCTTCAGCACTTCTCTAAAAAAGATACGATTCGGTATCTAAATCTATTAGTGAAGGAGAGTGAAGAGTTGTCTACTCCTCAACCAGCCTATGAAAACGACCTATTTTCTAAATTTTCGTATAAAATATAATAAATAATTAATTTTTTTTATTTTAAAACAATAATAATATTAAAAATAATATTTTAATACATTTTTATTCAATTTTTGATTTTTATCTAAAATCATCTCATTAGATTGGCAATAACATGAATAAATCTTTTCCGAAAAATGATCAAAGGAACTAAGAAAAATATTAATCCCCATTTTCTGCATTTCTTCTTGTCAACATGTATGGGGTGGCAAGTTACATAGAATATATAAACCATCATTGAACAGTTTACCTATATAATATATATATTCACATAAAAGAAAATTGTTACCCAAGTGAGAAGAACAGTAGCAGTTGGTTGAATTTGCCATTATACCAACTTTAAGAAAATATATAACTACCTGACCTTTCCCAAAAGGGGCACATCTAGATCCTTGATCATCAAGTTTACATGATCGAATATATTGAAACCAAAGCTGCAGGTAAGAATACTGCAGCCTTGATCATTTCTACTCCATACTATATCTGAGGTTAACTTCCAATACAAAAGTCTTGATGGTGAAAATAGAGGTGTTCGAGTGATTTTCTGAAATAACCTTATATCATTATATAATTAAAGTGAGGAGCCAGTATTTTGATCATGATTTTAAATTGTACTATTGTATTATCTTTTTAGGTTCTGTTTGGAATTTGGATTGGACTGAGATCAAGTCGATTTAATTTAATTTTAAGATAAATCTAATAGTCAAATACTCATCTTTTAAATTATTAAATTCATCTAAATTCAAAACTTCTTTATGCTACTTGATCCTACAATATTTTTTTAATTCAATACTTTTCTATACGCAATATTGACAATCTTTTTCAACTTTGATAAATACATTAATTTAAAATCATCTTAACATTTAAATACATCTAAATTAATTTAAATGGCACTACAAGAAAATTGATTATTTATGACTAATTATTTTTAACAAAATGACTATTTTCAACTAAAGCATGTCTGTTTTCATTGTAAATAGTCATTTTCGTTATAAATAATTAGTCACAAATGCCCATTTTCATTATAGTGTGGGTCTTATAAAACTCACTACATCATCTCAATCACTTCTATTCATAAAGAATGGAACAGATCATCTCTACTCAGTTCAAACATCCAAAGAGGGCCCAGTGAAATCTTGTTGGTAATTTCATACCTTTAATGCCTGCAGCCGGTCATGCTCATATATATAATCCAACCTAAACCAAGAGAAAAATAATCATCATTCTAAGCAAAAAGATCGAGCAAAAGAGGAGGTAGGAAAGAGATCGAGAGCTCTGCACATTAATCTGAGGGCCGGGGGGAAAAAAAGGTGTGATCACAGCGATGGCAACGCCAAAACAGATGTTGGAGCAGCAGCAATCACAAATGCAACAGCTGGCCTTGATCAAGAACTCGGGAATTATAATGACTGGGAGCCCGACAAAGGAGCTGATCGACAAGGAAGAAGACATGTCAAAGTCAGTGCTGGTTATGTTCCGCGCAAAGGAAGAAGAAATTCAGAGGAAGAAAATGGAGGTTAGGGACAAGGTTCACACCCAGTTGGGCCGCGTCGAAGAAGCAACAAAGCGACTCGCAGAGATTCGGGAAGTAAGTTTCAGCTTTCTGCGTTAATAAATATGCAGGAAGAAAAAAAGAGTATCTTTGATGCTAATCAGTTTCATTAATTGCCTGAGAGATATATATTGACAGTGCCAATTAATTATTTCTATGATTTTTTTTTTTCACTTCTTTTGAGCAATCTGCATACCTTGATGATTCAAAAACTTCTTTTGGTCGATCTATTTTTGTTAATATTCAAGATGATATCACGTTGCATTATAAAAAATAATTGAATTTTTGTAATCAATTATTTGTGATTAAAAAATTATTTGTGACTCATTTTAATTGAAAATAATTATTTTATTTTAAATAATATATTATAAATAAGTAATTTTTTTATAATGTTATCATGTGAGTGAAGAAATTGAACGTAAGGAAACTGTGATATAATATATTTATCTACATATGACATGCTAATGATATATATATGGTGGAATATTGTTTGATGAAATAAATGAAAATGAAATGTAATAGGAGCTCGAGGGTCTCACAGATCCAATGAGGAAGGAAGTAGGTCTGGTTCGCAAGAGGATAGATGTAATTAACAAAGAGTTAAAGCCACTGGGGCAAAGCTGCCAAAAGAAGGTCCAGCACTACTACTTTTCTGCTTTAATTTGCACAATATTCATATTGATTGTGTTTAGTTTGTTGTTTTGTTAAAAAAAAAGCTTTCTGCGCTTATCAAGAGGCATCTAATCATGAATATATATTGCGTCACGGAAACGAAATCCTTCAATCCCTTACGTTTTACGCCAATATATAAATATTGCTTTCTCAGATTTTTCATTTTTTTAAGTCATTTGTTTCAAGTTCTTCATAAACACTACAAAAAAATAATAGTATTTATGATGAGTTATTCATATAATATACTTATTTTTGATAGAAAATGATTATTTTAACAAAAAATAATTAATCATAAACAAGCAACTTTTTTATAGTAAAAATTATACTAGTCGGCATAAAAGAGAGTCGATATTTATTTGAGCGATGTGAATCTTATAATATATTTTTTTTTTGGAATATAAAATCTGTTTAGATAACTTATAAATAAATATTAATGTATGATCCTCCCTTTCATAAGTACGTCTATTTTTTTCCATTAATTAATATAGAAGTACTTCAAATTCGATCGGATGGAATTTTTCGTTTATGAATTCACTGTACTTTTTATTTTTTTTTTTAAAAAAATTATTGCTGTCTTTATTTAGAACTATAAATGCCAAATACTAGATTTGGAAGTTAAGATATAATGATACCAAATTATATATATAGAACATCATGCATCATGATGATTATAAATTAAGTGTACGTACGTGGAACATCATGGAATCATGACTTGACATATACGACACAATTAAATGCCTCATTCGATCAAGCCTCTTTTTGTGATATTACCCTAAATCAAATCAAATTAACCAATATTTTTTTTTTTTTTTTTTTTTAATTTTAAAGTTATTCCACAACTTTATTTGTCACAGGAGAGAGAATACAGGGAAGCCCTTGAGGCTTTCAACGAGAAAAACAAGGAAAAATCTCAACTAATTACCAAATTAATGGAGGTAATTATATTTAACACTACATATAAATAATTATATGTTGATCATTTTAAGCACAAGTAGTGGTACTTTATAGGGAAATTTTCAAGTGATTATATCTTATATTGTGTTCATCATGTAGATATTAATTAATTTTATAACATTAATTTGTGTTCTGACTTTGTAATGTCATCAGCTGGTGAGTGAAAGTGAGAAAGTGAGGCTGAGGAAGCTAGAGGAGCTCAGCAAAAATGTGGATACCCTGAAATAAGATGCATGTGTTGATATATCAAAGAAAACTAGATTGTCATCATCCATTAATGGTATTCGTGTGCTGTAATTAGATAGCTAGCACAGTAAGTACGTACGTAGCAGCTTATAATATATATATATTTTTTTTTTTTTTGAATTTTTGAATTTTTCGTATATGATCTTTTCTCTCTAATTAATTACTGGTTTTTCCTGGAAGGTTTTCTAGTCCTTTCAATGTTTCTTTATATATGCTATAGATTATGTAAGACATGACGTTTTAATATTGAAATATTTCTCCTTGTGCATGCGTGTTTTTGTATAAATATTATATGCGTGTTCTTTTTCTTGAGGAAAAAAGTGACATATCTCGATCAACAAATAGACGTGCCACCAATTTTTTTAAGGTTTTCTTTCAGTAAACTTGATATATATAAATACCAACCAATAATATGTTGGGAAATAAGGAGTTGAGAAAGAGAATCTCAAAAACGTATAGGCTTTGAGGCATATGAAAATGCTATTTTTAAGACGATATTTACCTCCACTCGATAAGAGTTTGCTAATAGGTTTCTAGTAAATCGTTCCTAAGATACAATAAAACTTAAACTCTATAAATAGCAATTTTGCAGACTTTCTTGTGTTTCTATAGTGAAAACTGAAAACAAAGCAATGAAAAAGAAGAAGAATGATAATAATATGCCTCATGTTCGTACAGATCTAATATAAATAGATATGGAAGAGACGCATGTGAAAGATCACATCATTTTGTAATATAACCTCTTGAAGTTTCATTTGAAACAGACGGTTATAAAAACAATTGAAACGAACTGTCAGTCCAATCAATCTCGCTCGAGTTAGATGTTTAACGAGAGTTAAGCGAAACCTCTACCTCTTGAGCTAAGTGTCGAACAAGTATCGAGCGAAATCACTGCCTGGATATCGCTCGAGCGACACGTCGAGCGAGATTACTGCATGCACTTTGCTTAAACATTTTCACAAGTTTTCTTCCTTCAACTCATAAAACTATAAATTATAACCTATTCTAACAATCCCTCGCTAGGTTGTGATATATATTTTATAATCTGTTTCAGTATTGACATTATTATGCATAAAATAATGTATTTTTCGACTTAAACCTTCTCTTAGTATAATTAATTCAAAGTTTTAAAAGTAATTGGTGGTTTGGGCTTAAACCAAAACTTTTAATTCAAAATCGAAAATAACACACACATGAAAATATCATTTTCACAATAGAGGTTCATAATTATTAGCATTATTATGGCATTGTGTTACACTCTGGTTTAATGAACATTTACAAGAAATAAATCCAAATTTCTTATTAGAAGCAACATCATTTCTATGTTCATATAGGTAAAGTTTCTCTTATGTCCCTATTACTAAGACATTTCTATATTTGAACTTCATTAAGAGTAAAACCCATCCTCTTTAATCGTAATAGTCAATACCGTTCCATCCTGAATGAAACTTTATTATTGTAGTGTTCAACTAATCATAAATATTCAGTATCTTGTTATTACCCATTAAACTCCTTTAGATAAAATCTGAAAAAAGTTGGGTTACCATTACTAGTGATTCTTTTGAAAGGATTTTAGTCTCATTCCAATAGATGTAATCCTTACCAATTTTTGTGATAAACCATTGATAAAAGGGTCCGCCAAGTTACAACTTGACCTTACATAAACAATCGTTATAATTCTATCAATTTTTAATTGTCTAATATAATCATGTCTTAGACTTATGTGTATAGATTTTTCATTGTACACTTTATTGTATGATCTATACATAATAGTTTCACTATCACAATGCAAGAAAATAGTTGGCATAGGTTGTGGTCATAACTTTATATCCAACAACATATTCCTAAGTCATTCTGCTTCTTTTCCTACTGTTGTTAATGCTATAAACTCTGATTCTATTGTGGAATGAGAAATATATATATGTTTCTTTGATGCCCAAGAAATAGCATCCCCACCAAGGATAAATATCCAATCAGTCGTGGATTTATTGTCACTTGTGATAATGATCCAACTGTTCTAGTACAACTAGAAACTTTGAATAAAAGAGTCCTAAGTAGATAGTTTTTTTTTTTTTAAATATCCAAAAATTCTACCAATTACTTTTCAGTAATTTATACTAGGACAACTAGTGTATCTAGAAAGTTTGCACACTGCAAAGGCAATATTTGCTCCAATACAATGCATAGCATACATTATGCTATCAATTGCACTAGCATACTCAAGTTGTGTTATTGCCCTTTCAGAATTCTTATTTAATTTGACACTAGAATCATATGGTATATTTGCTTTTTTTATTCCTAAATGTTTGAATTTAATAAGCACTTTCTCAATAATGAGCTTAACATAGTGCATAACAGTCACTATATTTTTTCACTTTAATTCCCAAAATAGTATCTGCTTTATTGAGATCTTTCATTTTAAAATTTGAAGTCAAATACTTCTTGGTTTCATATGTCTTCCATGTTAGTTCCAAAAATTAGCATGTCATCAACATAAAAACAAATGATAACACCATAGTTTTCAGTAAATTTTGAATAAATACACTTGTCAGCACTATTGTATTTAAAATCATCAAATAAAATAAAAGAATCAAACTTTTCATACCATTGTTTTGGTATTTGTTTTAATCCATATAACGACTTTACTAATTTACATATTTTCTTTTCATTTCCAGGCAGAACAAATCATTCAGGTTGTTCCATGTATACTTTATCATCAATATCACCATTTAAGAAAACGATTTTTACATCCATTTGACGTAAATGTAAGTCATATATAGATACAAGAGCTATAAGTACATGAATAGATGTTATTCTTTTTACCAAAGCATAGATATCAAAATAATCTATTCTTTACTTTTTACTAAAACCTTTTGCAGCTAACCTTATTTTAAAAGTTTGGACTGATCCATCAAAATTAAACTTCCTCCTTAACACCCATTTGTTATCAATAGTTTTTGAATTTGGAGGTAGATCCACTAGTACCTAAGTATTATTAGATAATATTGAGGCCATTTTATTACTTATAGCTTCTTTCCAAAATGCCGCATCTCTAGAAGATATGACTTCATCAAATTTTTTTAGATCATCTTCTAAGTTAAGGATAATAGGTATTTTATTAAGAATTGTGTTTATGTCTCCTTTTACAATGAAAACTATAGCTAGAGATAAAATAAAGTCATGACCAAAATTCTTTTCTTTTCTAGATCCCTGACTCTTTCTTTGCTCTACTAGCAAAGCTATAGGCTTTCTCTTATTTTTATTAAAATCTGCATTCACGAATATAATGGCTATTTTTTTCATAGTTAAAACATTACCTTTTTTTTGTCTTTGTTGGTTGAATGATTATTCTTAAAAGTATTTTCCTTCTTTGTCTTAAGATAATTCTGTTTTCTGTCATCTCCATTTTAAATATTGTTAACATTCATTTTAGAATTAAAATGGTTGTCATCACGAATTTTGCTCTCTTCTTCAATTTATAGATGTTTTTCAATTTGTTATAAAGTGAGTTCTTCTATCATATGCAAAAACTTCTTCCTGTAGTTATTCCAACTTGGTGAAAGTTTTGAAATAATTGCTCCCACTTGAAAAGACTCAGGAATACTAATTGATAGATCACGAACTTTGTTAACCAAGATTTGCAACTCATGCCCTTTGTCTAAAATAGACAAATTATCAACCATTTTGAATTCAAAATATTTCAAAATTATAAATTTCTCAGAACCTAATTTGTCTGTTTTTTACTTAGCTTCTAGGGCATTCCAGATTTCTATAAGAGATTTCATAGCAGTAAAAAGATCATATAAACGATTAGATAGAGTATTGAGAATGTGACCTCTACAGATAAGTTCATTCTCTTCACGTTTCTTCCTCTCTGCCTTAATCGTTTCAGAACCTTCAGAAGTTGGCTCAAGAATTGATTCTAGACTTGGATCCAAAACATAGAAAATTTTCAGCACATTGAGAAGAAACTTCATCATGTGAAATTTGTTCCATCAAATTTGTCCAACTTCACAAAATCTTGATTCATGACTTTGAAAGCTGTTGCATCAGACTCTTCTTCCATCGAATATCGTCTTAAAATTGTTGGAAAATAAGGAGTTGAGAAAGAGAATCTAAAGAACTTGTAAGCTTTGAGACGTATGAAAATAATGTCTTTAAGACAATATTTGCCCCCACTTAATTATAATTTGCTAATAGGTTTCTAACAAATAGTCTCTAGAATACAGCAAAACCTAAACTCTACAAATAGCAATTTTGGAGACTTTCTTGTGTTTCTATGGTGAAAACTGAAAACAGAGCAGTGAAAAAGAAGAAGAAGAATGATAATAATATGCCTCATGTTCGTACCGATCTAATATAAATAAATATGGAAAAAGCGCATGTGAAAAATCACGTCCTTTTGTAATATAACCGATTGAAGTTTCATTTGAAACAGACGGTTATAAAAACATTTGAAACAAACCATCAATCCAATCAATTTTGCTCGAGCTAAATATCGAGCGAGATCACTGTTTAGATATCGCTCGAACAACATGTCAAACAATAGTTGAGCGAGATTACTGCATGCACTCTGCTTAAACTTTTTCATAAGTTTTTTTCTTTCAACACATAAAACTATATATTACAACCCATTCCAACATGATATTCCTCCCGCCAGCATATAATATATATATATATATATATACACACAAATATATTTTTAACTTTAACATTCTAATTCCATGGTAGATCAGTATATATCACTACAAGGAATACCTCCTTTTCCAAGGCTCGCATCTCGCTGCAAAAGACCATGATATTGTCGCAATAGATATTTTCCCGGCGACTTTGCCATCGCTGCACATTCGATGCCAACAGATGGTTGTAGCTGATCCGTTGCAACAAAATGGGAAAATCGTTGCTAAATGGGCTTTTTGAATAATATTTCGATTAATACTATTTGGAGTACTTATAACAATACAAATACAGCTATTTTACGACTTTTTATTATTACATGGAAAATAAGAGAGGTTGTATATAATGTGAGATTAATATTTAGAGATTCGATCGGATCATCAAACGAAAAATTAAAAACTAAAAGCATTCTAGCTAGCTAGCTAATATTACTTTTAACGAAGTGCAGTATTCACTGCCACCATCAAATTGGAAGACTTTGATTCTCTTATTAAACTGGTGATCAACAAATCTTTCAAAGATTAAGAAGGCATTAAAAAAATTTTTTAAAAAAAAAAATCTCAAGGGAATAAACACATGTATTTGGATGTAAAATGATTGTATTGGCAGTCATTTTTATATATTTTTTGTGCACTTCATTTATGTGATAGGTTGAATCACTTTTTAATATTAAGTAACCTTTTTGACTAATTATATCAGTAGAGTACGAAATAAATACACAAAAGTAGATAACAGAACTCTTTACTTCCCTTCCGTGGGTGACAAAGGATCAAGTATGCATTATCAAATGCAGTCTCTGTGGCCCTATTCAATTTTTTGGACAAAAAATTATTTCAATTTTTCTAAATAAAAATTGATGATATTTTTACCATGAAAATGGATGGGAGCCGATTAATTAAAAAAACAGCTATGGAAAAAGCTTCAACTCAAAGATATGTGAGTACACCACTATGAAAGAGCATCGCCATATATAGTTCACGTATTGTACGATGACGTCATTCTACCAAACCATTTTGTTTGGGTGTATGCGGATAAGGGTATTGATGAATAACCTTGCTGTTAAAGATGCAAATTAAAAACATTGCTGGCGAATTCACCGCCACCATCAAATTGGAAGACTTTGATTCTCTTATTAAACTGGCGATCAACAAATCTTTCAAAGATTAATAATGCATTAAAAAAATAAAAAATAAAAATTTCTCAAGGGAATAAACCACATATATTTGGAAAAGCATCAACAATACAAGCATAGAACTGAAATTTATCAACAGATAAAATGGGTGCAGGATCCATAAATCACAATAAAGCTTATCAAAATAATCAAGAATAGAACTATTAGAAGGTAAAAGAAAGAGTTTGCTTATTTTTTCTAATTGGCAATTCTCACATAGAGAGACACCTTTATTTTTGCCTAAAATTTGAATAAGGCCTTTAGTATGTAAAATTTGAAGGGTAAAGGCATGTGGATGCCCTAATCGTTGATCCCACACTTCTTCGAGAACCGATCGGGAATGAGTGGGAAAGTATGCCTCGATGGGCAGGACCAAGATGTAGATATTACCTATGCAATATTCGGTCAGTAGCATGCGGTTGGTTGTTTGTTCCTTAATAGAGAAGTCAATACCATAATCATATGTTAATTGATTAATAGACAAAGAATTTTTTACTAAATCCAGAACAAATAAGACATCTTTCAGAATAATACAAGAAGTACCATTTCCAATAAAAGTATGGCCTATATGAGTAATTTCATAAATGCTACTATCACAATAATTACTGCATCATTATTAAGATAAAGATAATGATTATTAAGCATGTTTGAGTTACTTGTCATATGAGCAGAGGCACCCATATCGACTGTCCATTTGGCATCATTAGATGAACTATTAAGGATCATAGCAACTAAAGCCTGAGATATATTGTTAGATTAAAGACCGTGGTCAAATCGATGCCAACCCTTTAAAGCGATAGGTCATTTTTTTCACAAATTTGGCACATCTCTGAAGGAGAGAAATCATGTACAGCCGACTAGATTGGATTATTTATGGGGGCTCCAGTATGGACTTTAGGACCGTTGGGCCGTGGGGTGTGGCTGGCTTGTGAGCAGCCACATCCTTTTGAAGAAATAGGTTTCTAGGGAATTTGGTTGTGAGGTACCTTAGAGGAGTGAAGCCCTTTTGTCCATAGAACGCCACTGGCTGGGAAGAAAGAGTCTCATGCAATTGCATCGCATCTCAAAGCCTTGAGCAGAGGAATTAACTCAACATGGGTGGTTTTAACATGGTGGTGAAGGTCTATCAAGACTGTTGAGAAGTGAGAAAACCCTCATCGTGTCACTCACTAGCCGGCCGATTGTAGCAAGGTTGTCACCCCCACCTTTAAAAATTCGAAGGGGTTCTGCCAAGGAGGTGGATGGATCCTTCCTCATGTAGGATAGCTGTTGAGTCAGTTGAAACTACCTTTCTTGGGACTTTTAGGCATAGACCTCTTGGAGGCTTGTCAAACTTGGTTCACCATGTCAATGCCTACCACCAAACTGAGGGAGTCTTGGGAGAGGGTGTCGATAATTCGTCAAAGGAGGAGGCAATCATATTTTCGCCATTGAAGGTATGTGTCACTCACCTCTTTGTTGATGGAAGCATTGATTTGCGGTGGAGGGTTGGATTTGTGAGATGGGGCATAAGATTTTTTTTTTTGATAAGTAAGATGGGACATAAGATCTTGGCTCTCAGCCAAGGCTACAATCTGCTCCCTCCATAAAGGATCATTCTCCTATGTTAATCTTAGTGTGACAAAGTTGTTCACTGAAAAAGAGATGAAAGCCATCAATGGAGTAAGACTCTCTTGCTTTCACTTTAGCTCTTGATACCATAAAGGAGATTGCACACAACGTGTTAGAAGAAAATTTTCACTTGTCGTGAGAGTCCATTGAGAGCCTTTTTAATTTATACAAGTCATAGATTAATTATGGGGAATTGAAATATTACAAGAAAAAGAGATTTTCTCATATAATTATATAAGGGAAATTAAAATGATTTTCGTATTGGCTGTGATAGAGCTGTTGGAGAGAGCAAGACTTCGGTGGTGTAGTTGCCACATATAGATTTACTAGCCATTGGTTGGGTTGCCTTGTGAAGCTGCCATATAGAGATTTGCTAGCCATTTGTGCTGTTTCCTTGTGTAGCTTAATGATATTCTCTTTGACTTTATGATGTAGGTAGAATACGAAGTCAATGATTGAGTCCATTTTATATCAATCTCTCTCTTTTAACTCTAAAACTTCATTTATTTTTATAGATAATATAAGATAAAAGTTAAAAATTGAATATAATATTATTATAATATTTTTTTAATATTAATTTTGTTTTGAAATTTGAAAAAATTATTGAGATTTGAAAAAATTAAATTTTTTTATTTTATTTTATATGAAAATTTGAAAAAATTTATTCATTACAACCCTACTATAAGGCATATAGCTCCCAAATATATAAAAGTGATTGACATAGTCTAGTTCTTATTGTAAATCTCTACAGACTACCGTTTAAGAGATAGCACAACTCTGTCCAAGATAGAATAAAAACCAACTTCATACCTCTTCTATAACGGAATAGAGGACACACTTTATGAACAAATGTCTAAGAGATCCATCTACAAATCAAAGGTTCTAGAGACTTAAGTTTATAAAAATTTAGTGTTAATTGAATTCTGAAGACAGATACGAAACTTTGAATAATTTTTTTTTTAAATAAGCTTTTGTAGTGAGGATATTTTGTATAAAGTGATATTACTTTTATAAGTTATTTTATAAAAATATCCCTAATTTTAAAGTTGGAAAGTTATTTGAATATAATTTTTATTTTGGCTTTTATTTATATTCTTTGTAAAATTTGTTTGATTTCTATGTTTTTTAATTTGAGTGAAGCTATATACTACACTCATATCAAAGATTCAAAATCTCATAACGCTATATAAATGTGACACTTTCCATCGCCCTTATATCATCATCTTTTAAAATAAAAGCAAGTTCAAAAATTACTAGGCAATGCCATCTCATCATGGTGGGATAAGAGAGTATAATATGCAACATTTTCTTTTTCACTTTTTACTTAAATATGGGCAAATGATTAGATGATGAAAACTTGAAATAAATTCTTGAGATTTAAACATGTTTAAATTGAAGTTTACACAATTTTTACATGATGGCCTTAGTCCTATAGCTCTAGCCGATCTACTTGTTAAGATATAATATAAATAATTAAATTTATCTCATTATCGTTTAAGCTTTTATAACGAATGATAATTTAACATTGTCTCAAAACGGAGGTCTTAAAGTTGAACCTTAAGTTCATGTCATGATTATTCAAAAGAAAATAACTGAGCAAATTTAATGGCATAATATTTTATAATAGATGAGCATTATAATATTTTTGGAATGCCTGATGGTATTCCCTTTGATTTAATGTGGATTCAAAGATAGGGAACATGGCTAATGTGGATCCAAATCGTAGTTCCTTTTATTTTCAATGGTCAAGCAATTATCAATGTTGATGATAAATAACTCAATGCTTCTCATCTATTATTTAAGAGTACAAAAACTGTACATTTTGATATAGCCAAGCCAAGCCAAGCAAAATTACACAAAAAAATTGGAGTGAAGAAATAAAAAGGAAAGACAGGGAAAAGTAATAAAACTTTTCCTCATTGACTGAGTATAATATTGTACAATCAGCTATCTATCAATCTATATATCTTTATGTTCCAAAGCTTCTCTGGTGCTCCTCATCTCCTCTGGAAGTTGAGGAACCTAATGCCATAGGCAAAGACAAAGAAGAAGAGGAGGACCCAACCAATATGGGCGATGACACAAGGGATAAGGAAGTCATGCTCAAAACCCATGTATTCCTTTAGGAATGTGTCTACCTGTGTGACATTTGAATCAGAAAGTACAATTGGAGTCTTCTTGTCTGCAATTTGAGATGCGAAAACACCATAGATTGTCCAAGCAACAGGTGAAGCCCAGTAATACCACCTCCACCATATGGGGATCATCTGCAATGAAAAAGCACCAAAGTGTTATGATTACAGCATAAGATGCCTTTCTCTATTTTTCTCAATTGAATGGTTTGGTATCTTTTCATGAAAATTATATATGCACAACTCGGTTCCAAAGTTTCCAAGTTGGTTCTTAGCTTTTTCCAACCTTATAATGCTTGGAAATAAAACAAATATATGGTTTTGAAATCACATACCGGCCTAGGAATAAGGAAACCAGAGAACAAGTTCCAAAAGCTCAAGAAGAAGGACATAACAATTGCAGCAATTTGATGGCCCGGAGTCAGTGCAACAACCATCATCCCGTACATTGAGAAGTATGTAAAACACATGAATATGAAGTAGTAGAAATACAAGAACTTGTCCACCTTCCAGTGAAATCCAATCATCGAGTACAGAAGAAGAGCATACACAAACGTTTGTATTGCAACATAAATTGTCTCAATGGCCACCTGCAATGAAAAAGTCACCCATCAGTACAAATACAGACTATGAGAATTTGATGCACAAAAGAGCTCATTCTAACCGAGAACAACTTCCAATCTCTTACCTGCGCAAATGCATAGGGCAACTCTGAATACATTCCTGCTGCTCTTTCACGGTAGAAGACTGTTCTCTCTACTGCAACCACAGATTGCACGGCAGAGGCATTGATACCTCCTAGAAAAAGAACAGCAGCATAGGTAGCTCCCAAAAGATTGATCAGGTCTTGCTGTTTGTGACTGTTACAAAGTAAGATGTGATTGACCTCGTAAGTACCAATTCAGAGTAAAGAACATGAAGTACAATATTGTTTTTATGCTAATTCCGAAAAAGAAAATAGATTTACATGCTCTTAAAAGGGATTTTAGATGGACCATTAAATGATGAAAACAAAAGCAATTGAAGGTTAGGATAAAGAAATTTAGACTTACAACTGGTCTCCCTTGCTCCAGAAGATAACACCAAACATAATACCAATGACAATTGTCATGAAAAACCTAATTGCATTGTATTCTGAGTTTCTCCAGTATGACCAGTGCTGCTTCCAGAAACATGCCTTGCACTGAGTCCGGAAGCTTTGGGAGTACTGAGTGGGGAAGTAAAGATCGTTTGAACCAGGTTCTGGAGAGCTCAGCTCCTTGATAAGTTCCTGATTTCTCCTGAAAATTAGTGAAATAAATTAGCGATGGTTCAGCACACATGCAAACAGGAAGGATGTCGCAACAGAAGAGAGAGAAGAGTGAATATTCTCTCGTTTCTTACTCACCTATAGAGGTCAGAGTTGGCAAAAACTTCAGCAAAATCAACGTCAAGTTGACCCTCAACTGCAGTAGAAGTGACCTCCAACATCCAGGTAGCAGGATTGTACCCCTCTTTAATCTTGGGGACCCCTTGGATAGCCTAACAGAGGTTCTCAATATTAGTCAAAATTGTATTTGGATAATTTTAGGACACATGCAAAAAATGACATGAACACTCTTCCTTATCCTTAGAAAATTATATGAACAATCTGAATTAACCATTTTACTCAGGCAGAGGTGTTCATCATTAAAGGGATTCAACATTGATTATGCAACCAGACATGATTAGTAGTATGACAATGGACCGTGAGCAGCTTGAACACAAACATGTTGGAAAGTGGTTCTAAGCTGCCAACGTTTGGGCATAATTGGTGTGCAAATAATCAAGCAATGTAAAAAAACTTGGAACTCACCTCAAAATACTCGACAAGTTTGTGAGAACGTCCACCAAGAGGTCCGGCATAAATTGCCTGTCCTCCTCTTTTCATCAAGAAGAGCTACAAGCACAAGACAGTAACAAGGTGAAACACAGCAGATGACATGATGTTACATCATACATGAAACATATAAGAGGTTGAATAAGTTAAAAATTGAACCATACCTCATCAAAAGCTTCAAAGATGTCAATGCTCGGTTGGTGAATTGTGCAGACAACAGTTCGTCCTGTATCCACTGTGTTTCTTACTGTACGCATGACAATGGCAGCAGCTCTAGCATCAAGGCCTGACGTGGGCTCATCCATAAAGATGATGGAAGGGTTTGCAACCAATTCCACGGCAATGGTGAGCCTCTTTCTCTGCTCAGTTGAAAGACCATTAACTCCTGGAAGTCCAACCAGAGCATTCCTCAAAGGATGAAGCTCAACCAAGTCCATCACTTCATGAACAAACATCTATAAGAACGAAGAAGATCACAGTCAAAAACATATTGTTCATCTCATCCAGTTTCTCGTATTCAATGCAAACTAGAGAGTAAAAGGATTTTCCGCTAGACAAATGATTAAAAATTCAAAATATAAATGAAAATTATATAACCGCACAATTTCAGGTGGAATATTTTACTATTTGGAGGATAAAATTGTATCCAATTAGATAAATAAACGCTGAGTTCTAAAAAAAAATTTTCCTACCATTCGTGTGTTCTTTTTTACATCCGAAGCGAGACGCAGCCATGCAGAATATACGAGAGATTCATATACAGTGACATATGGGGAATGAATGTCATTCTGTTCACAATAACCGCTGACCCGAGCAAATGTGGCTTGGTTCTTTGGGTAACCAGAAATGCTAATACTTCCTTCAATATATCCACCAGTCTTTCTTCCTGCTAAGACATCCATCAAGGTAGTCTTTCCAGCACCACTGACACCAACTAATGCTGTCAGTACACCAGGTCGGAAAGCACCACTAACATCTCGGAGTAGCTGCAGTCGGGTCTCATCAACACCTTGGGTCTTCATTTCCTAAGAAGAATACCACTTTGTTTTTTAGAAAACTTGTATATGACCCATGAATTATGTTTGTTATCATATGGACTTTTAAAAAAATTCTCAAATTAAAATGTTTGATTCGCTATCCACTGCAAATTCAAATGTTTTTTGAAAATTCCAGTCAAATTTATCCTCTAGGAACCTAATGAGTTGGTAACCAAATATCAAGTCACTGTTTCAATTTCTTTTTGTTTATGATACTTTAGCTATAAACAAAATATTTCAATGCATATATTTATGGGAACAAGTGACTTACTGCAGGCATATCCACGTAGTAATTCACATGATTGAAAGCAAGTGAAAGGGGCTTGAAGGGCAAAACCATTCCTCGTTTAGTTTGAACTGAGCTGGTACTTCCTTGAGCATTTCTCACTGACATGTCAATACCTGTAGTGGTGATTAGTATTAGACTACCAAAAAATATGATAGTGATCATAGGGCTTATGCTGTAGAACTAGTGCTATAGCATGTTCATATTGTTTTAGAATTGGGGCAAGTGGTGAATATGAATGTTGCAGTGTGGTCATAATTAACCTACTGCATTTCTTGCTATCATCATGTTAGGTTTTATTAGCTTTGATTTGATTAATGCCATAGTGGTTGCCAATTGCCAACACTAACCTTCGGAAGTGGTTGCCAATTGCCTCCTAGGCTTCCTTTCAGACTCATCCTCCACGATCACAGCTTTAGTATCACCAGGCACTGAATGGAGTTGAAAGGAAATGGCGGAATGTCAATTCATGTATCTTATTGCAGTATGAAAAACCAATGCAAAAAATTCAAATTATTCACTTACTATTCAGGAATGTCAGTGCTGCAATGAAAAGAAAATTGAAAAGAAGAGAAAACGCGAGGAGTGCTGCAATACATATCCAATACCAATATTCCTCAGTGAACAGGCCTCTCTCCTTGAGAAGAGCCTTTCCAACAGTTGGTTGACTGGAGTTTGGTGGTGATGGCTGTACCGAAGATAATCAAGATCATATCAAGCATATAATAGATTTGAATTTAACAAATGCAATGATCATATGTGTTAATGTATGAGGAGAACCAAATGAGATGATAAAAATTCACTGCAAATCATGAGTTTTTCTGTCATCTAAAAGAACTTACAGTGCTCCATCTGTCATCAAGAAACTCGTTGATAGCAATTGCATTTTGTCCATACATCATGGGAGAGACCCAGTAGCCCCATATCATCCATGACTCAATGTCATCTACGCACCAATATGAGTGGCATTTTAATATCTTGAAAATATATCAAATACTCCAGCAGTTTATCATTGTATTTTTTATGATTCACAACAATCCAGGCAATAGAAGAGTGGTTTCATGGCAAAATACTCTTTAACAAGGTGAACAAAGAAAGATTTCTGACCTTTGGAAACAATGAAACCACCAAGAATGAACACCAGCAGCAATGTAAAGGTACCAAGAGTGCTTGCAACAACCTGTGTTCTTCCAGCAGCTGCAATGAAACGAAAGAGGCAAAGTGCCATCTGATGTACGCCAAATAATGCCAAGAACTGCTTGAAGAACCTGAACATGTAGAACACTTATCAACAGAGAGTTTTCATTTGTTGAACTAATGGATTCCAATTTTCGTAAAAAGCTGGGAGTATTTAAAACGAGAAGATAAATTTAGTACTTACCTACTGGCAGCAGGTGCAAACCCGATGGTGTAATATGTAAGAATGATCCAAATACCAGATTCCATCAGTGAAACTGGAATTCTTAGGAGCCAAATGGGCAATGCAAAAGCCCATGCAGGGTAGAACAAGAAATCCCTCTGTTTAAAAAACACAGGGAACCTAAAAACTGTCATTGCAAGTTCTGCCATTCCATTAAACATGACATTAATGAGGCTGAAAAATAGTGCTCCCCAAAATTTTGCTCCATCTCTAATTTGTCCAGTTTTCATTTCCGTCCTTAAGAACACAGTCAATGCAATTGTTCCCATGATTGTTAGCTGAGTAGTTTTGAATATGTATACAAACGAGTTGCGCTTCATCAGCAGCCATTCCCTTGATAAATTAGCCTTGAAGAGTTCCATGTTGGAGATCCCATACTTTTCTCTTACCAAAGCAGCAGGGTGGGCTCTGGATTTGTCATATGGAACTCTTAAATCTTCTGAGAGTTGTTGCCCAATGTGAAAAGAGTTGAAGGCTCTTAGAAACTCAGGTACAGAGATATATCGGTAAGGTTGGTCCCTTTTGAACCAATATTGTTCTTGGTCCTTCTTGGAAGTTACTTCCTGCAGAAAGTCTGCAACTCCTTTCCTTTCTGGACATTTGAAACCCACATATTCAAAGAACTCAAGAACATTTTCACGTGGACCTTGATATACAATCTGGCCCTCAGAGAGAAGGATAATGTCATCAAAAAGTTCAAACGTTTCGGGGGCTGGCTGCAAGAGAGAGATGACCATTGTGACTTCCATGATATGAACCATTTGTCTCATGAACTTGACAATCTGAAACGTGGTGGAGCTGTCCAGCCCTGTTGATATTTCATCCATGAAAAATGCTTTTGCTGGTCCAACCAACATTTCTCCTGCACTCAATACAAATAATTCTGGTCTGAGATTCTGAAATGGTTTTCAACTTTAATCTTAAATACACACTCACAGGTAATAAAAGAAGAAGCTGACAATATAACATAAGTCAATAGACAGAATAGGTTTTCCAAGATATGGTAACCCAGAAAGGACATTTCGACATCTGATACAATCTATGGAAATTATCTATCATAAATTCCCAAGTGCAGAGGATTATGAAACTAGAAACTTTGTAGGTGAAACTCTTCCTATATGAAGAAAAGGGACATAACTGTTCTTTTTGCCATCATGTTTAAATATGTTCTTTATGTCATTGAAACATACCAGTGGTTACACGCTTCTTTTGTCCACCAGAAATACCCCTTCTCATTTCATCCCCCACCATAGTATCAGCACAAATATCCAATCCCAGTACCTATTTAGCGCATCAAAATTTAAGTGAGTTATACAACTGGTGGCAAAATAAAAACATCAGAAACCAACTCACTAAGTAATAGAACCTTGAGATTGTAATCAGTGATCAAGCTTGTCTCCTGTCCGACCATGGCCGTAGCTTTCATGAAAGCATCAATCTCGGGATCTGGTTTAATTCCTGCTTCTTTCTCACGTCTAGCCAACTCTAATAGCATTTCATACCTGGTTCCAACTCCTAAACTACGTGCCGAGAAATCCAACGTCTCACGAACAGTCATCTCACCGTAATGGAGATCATGCTGGCTGATATAAGCACAGGTTCTTTGAGGCACGAATTCATGGAATTCATGGCCACAGTATGTGACTTTCCCAGTTACCTGTTCATCGCCCCCACTAATTAATATTACCTCCAAAATCAATAGTGTATATGAGTGAATAGGCTTAACACACGAAGTAGAGAGAAGGAGAAGATCACAAACCCTCAAGTCATCATCCAGCTTTCCCGAAAGTGCTTGTAGCAATGTTGTTTTCCCTGACGCAGGAGGCCCTAGAAGCAATGTCATCCTGAAAATATATAGACAAATTAGTATCTCCTTCCTTTTACGAGGAGATAAATTTGTATGCAAAAGATACTAGTTCTGCAATGAAAGCCACCAAAGATACAAAAAGGTTATATAAAGTAAACTCACAAATTAATGTGATTTCATGAAATCTGTTAGATCTGTTTTATAAAAACTTTACAATCTAACATTCAACATTAAGTCACATCAGTTTGTGGAGTTATTTTTGTATAATTTCTTTGTGATTAAAGTATTTTCTGTCTTCAATATATGCACAATTCATGAACATACCTCGATGGCTTGACTACACCGGTCACATCTTTGAGTATCTTGACAACTCTTTTCTTTGGCGGAGAGAGCCCAATCTTCCCTAGAACTCCCTGTTCACAGCATAAATTGTTAACTTGAAGGGGAAATAGTAAAGTCAACGGGAAAATTAATACTAGAATAAGAGAAAATCAAATAGCATGAATACAATACCTCTATTGCATTCAAGGAGGAATTCAGCAGAGTTGGAAGTGCTCTGGTCCCAACGTATGCGTCTCCTTCAACCGATAACTGCTGGAATCTGACTTCAATCTTTGGGATCTCTATTCCTACCCTGTTTCCAAAAAAAAAAAATTATCAATCAAGAAGATTTCGCATCAAAAAGATTATCAATGGAGATGAAAAGAATATATTACTACCATTTTCCAGAAATGAAATAAAAATCACAAAAGAGAACACCTAATCTTCAGTTGTTGAGAAGTGGATAATCAGAGAAATTAAATAAAACCAAACCCCAGCTGAGCTAAAACTTTTGCCTTAAAACACTACTAGATTCAAAACCTTAATTCTTTTCTGTTGCCCCCCATTTTCCCAGCAACCAAACAAAACTATTCCAGAAGTGTATATATATATATATATATATATATATATGTTAGAAACCAACCTATCAGTTCTGTCCCTAAGCCTCCTGAGGAACTTCTCATTATCCTCTTCAATAACCTTGAGCATGCTCTCCATCAACTGCTTCTTATCCTGAGAGCCAAGCTTGGTGACATCAACTTCACCATGCACAATCCTCCCGTTGCTCATCACTTGCTTTAGCATCCCCGTCCTCAGCCTATCATAAGTGGGCAGCCTCTCTATTGCAGCCCATTTCAACTCCTCCTCGTCGTTCTCCACCTGACGCCCGCTCCGCTGAAACACGTCCGGCTCATTCCACATTTCCCGCACGCTGGCCGACCGCCAGCTCCTCCTACTACTCGACTGCCTCGCCAAGTCATCTGCGACGAATGCCGCAGCCATTTCTGAGTTTTCCGGCAACCCTCGGAGTGATTAACAAAATAGCTAGCTCAAAGTTTTAGCACCCAGTGAAGACTAAAAAGAACTCAATCTTGGTATTTTTCAGCACAACAAAGTCAATAAGCGTAGAGATTGATTTTCTCAATCTTTCTACGCGTCTGTTTGGTGGGTGAGAAAATGAGGAGAGAGGGGAGAGATATTTTTGCTAGGATGTCTTGAACAACTTTATAATTTATATATAGCATAGAAGAAGAAGTGCAGCAGCGACTATCGAGGCCTTTCATACTCTCTCTCTCTCTCTCTCTCTCTCTCACTCTCTCTTTCGGATTGTAGTTTGAATGAAATTGTTTTTTTTTTCTTTTTAATATTATTGCGATTGGTCAAAGTAAGGCTATTGGAGACGGTCCAACGTGTATCTACAGATAGAAAAAGGTTTTTAACGTTGTATTTTGCTGACCGAAATGAATTTGAAGAAGCATCTGTTGGAGGACAAATGTTGTTGTTCACACACGCGTGGCCCTAGGGCGCGTGACATCTCTTTTCCCTAACTGCTTCTGCCCAGTCCGACACGTCGTTAGTAAACGATTGCTTCAGTTAAGTTAATTGGACCATGAGTTACTTAATTTATCAAGATTTTAATCTTTTTTTTTTTTTTATATTTACATTTTACATCACATAATTTAATTTATATGAAAAATAAAAATAAAATTATGTTGTAAATATTTTTAAATATATTTCAGAAATTAGATCGTATTATTTCATCATGAGCCATGAAGAATGTGTCTTTTATATGATGAGATTTTATATTATTTAAATTTTTTTTAACAATTAAGAATGTTAAAAAACTACTTAAAAGATAATAATAAAATAATAAAAATTTCAAATATACAAAAAATAATAAACAAATAGTAGTGGAATAGTAGGATTATCATTGAGAAAAGGTACTCGGACCAAATCAATTCAATAAACTAATCAAATTTAAGAAATTACCTCAGAATAATAATATACTTACAATTATTTTATAATTTTTTTTATATAATTATACTTTAAAATAATATCATTTTTTAAATTATTTTTTAAATATTTTTTATTTAAAATATAATTATATAGAATATTGTAAAAATAGTTATATATATCATTTTTCAATTACATTGTAAGCTGCTCTTATAAGCAAGAGAGAATTGATTTGCCATAAACTTGTATAGTTATATATATATATATATATATATATATATATATTCTGTAAAGGGAAAATACTACTTTTTCCATTGGTTATTACCATTAGGTGTTATTGTTGAGATTTTTTATTTTTTATATTTAAGAAAGTATTTTTTTTATAATTTTTTGAAGCTCAATTTAATTTTTTTTAATTTTAAAATAATAATAATTATTATAATAATTATTAATATTTTATTAATATTTTATTTTATTTCATCACATTTCTTCTTATCTCATATATCTCATTATCATCTTATTCTAACGAAACGCCACCATAATTGCGGCATTTTGACATTTAGGGACATCTCTCTCTCGCGAGTCTCAATCACTATCTGGTAATATGAACAAGCAAGTAGGAACACACCAAACATGTCATTCCAGTTCCAACTTTCAACGCTTTCTAGAAAGTACTTGACAAAAAATACTTGCTTGCTATCATGCCATATACACACACACGCGTATATATACTGTATTGATTTCTTAGGCAAATGCATCTCCACCGATGGGTTTGACTGGCCGGCTGGGCATCCACTGGGGTCCCACTATTTTATTTTGACAAAGAAATAAAATATCATATCCAAGTTCCACGACTTCAATGGCCAATCTGTATCCAAGGCTTTCAAGGCGGGCGGCGGGGGCCATCTATTTAATTCGTGGGTCCAAACCCTCTTTTCATCCCTGTTGGACATTTTTTTGTACAGAGTGCTGTTCAGATGCCGTCGACAAGACGTGATTATTGGATTAGATAAAATTTATTTATTTATTTATATTTTTAATATTAAAAATCATATATATATAAATATCAATATATTAATAATCATTTTTTTAATTAATAAATAAAAATAATTTTAAAAAATTATATATAAACAGTCAAAATAAAATTAAAATAAAATAAAAAATCATAATAGCATTATTCTTTTGTACATATTGATATATTTTTCGGATTATAAGATTAATAAGATAATATGTTTAGATTCAGAAATCACCATATTTTATCTTATTATTATAATTTTTTAAAATTTTTATATAAAATATAAGAAACAATTTAATTTTAATAAGACGATATGTTTGGATTCAGAAATCACCATATCTTATTCCATTATTATAATTTTTTTAAATTTTTATACAAAATATACAAAATAATTTAATTTTTTCAAATCTTAAAACAATAATTTAATTCATAAAATAGTGACAAGATTACTATTCTATTACTATTCATTTGCTATTGTCTTGTATTCCAAATTTTTATTATTATTTTTAAGTACTTTCTAAACATTCTTAATTATTAAGAAAAAATTAAAAAATATATATAATTTTATTAATAATTATTTTCTTCATCATTAAGTAAAATAAAAAATTTTAAAAAATAAATAAATATAAAATTAATAATAAAAAAATTATAATCCTATCAGTATCATTTTTCCTAGTTCGTAATGTCTGCAAGGAAGTATACTAAAAAATATATAATACATTTTTATTCATAGGATCTTTCTCCTCTCTTTTTTTATTTTTATTTTGGCTGGCATAGAATCTTTACCCTTTTGGTTGTCCGAAGAATTCCTTACTCTTTGGAATGAGTGAAAAGTTTTTAGATTTTTTTTATTTTTTATATGAGATGAGAAGCTGACGTAATAGACTTTTATTACAGTATCATTTCTGTTTATTACATGATCTTGTCAACCAGAAGGGGTCATGATTGAAATTATCCTATCACAAGAATAGGCTTTATATTGATTGAAAGTTTAAAATTAAATAAAATATTTTTTTTATTTTAAAACTATAACAATAAAATAAATTAAATTAATTTTAATATCCAAAAAAATCCTTAATGCGTAAGGGTGGGTATAAAGCCAACATTGACATTCTTAAGGATAACGCTCATTCAATGTATCAATCAATTTATAAATTAATGATAATTTCTTCTTCTTCTTTTTCTTTTATATTATATAGCCCATCAAAGAATGAGCCTACCCAATCCCTTTTTTAAAAATAATTTTTTTCATTTAAATTCTAGAAAAAATGAGCATGCCGATTTTCAGAGTACTCTTTTTAATACAATTATCGATACATTTGTTTCAACTTTCCCACACGTAGGATTAATCAACTCTAAGCGCTTGTTTAGATATTAGATATGATATAAGATGAGAAATTTATGAATAATAATGAAATATTTTGTGGATATAGTAAAATGGTTTGAATAAGATATTTTATATGGATTTAGAAAGTATAATAGAAAAAATTGAATAAAAAAAATTATAAAGTTAAAATATTGATAAGAGTTTTATTTCTGCTTTGAGATTTAAAAAAATTAAAATTATTATAATTTGTATTTTGTTTGTAAGGTAGAAAAATTGTAATGATTATTAGTTAATAACTAAATGGAAAAGTTACAGATTTAAAATTTTGAAACTGAAAATTTTTACATTTTAGTAATATTGAAATGAGATAAAATTGGATGAATTGAAACCTAATAGATTAGACTGTGAAGGAAAATTTGTCCTTTTAAATATTTATTTGAAAAATCTTATCCAATAATTGATGTTGACACTTCAAATAAGGTATGGAATATTAATTGTGACTGATAAAGTATAAAGTTGCTACAAACAAATGAGAGAAAATCTAAAATTAAGAGTTGGTGTCACCGGTGGCAATGCGCATGTGAAATTTGTGTCATATAAGTTATGGATATTAGACAAATAAATTAACTCGAATATGATCTGTTTAATTAAAAGGATCAAATTTTAACGTCCTGTTTGAATTTAGAGTTGAGATAAGATGAGTTTTTAAAAGTTGAATAAAATATTATTATTATTATTTTAAAATTTGAAAAACTGAATTGAAATTTAAAAAAACTGTATGGAGATATAAAAAAATTATATTAAAATTTGTATTTTATATGAAAATTTGAAAAACTATAATGATAAGTTTAAGATGAATTCTCATCTCCAAATCCAAATAGGACCTAACACTCTAACACAGTCCATGTAAATAGTAAACGAAATCACACAATCTGTTTAAGTTGTTTAACAATTAATATTCAATGGATTAACTTGGACACCATACATTTAATCAGTTTCAGCTCACTTAATCCATTTCATCCTGTTTTATATTAATGGGTTGAGTTGATATGTGTATTTATTTTATATTTCAATTAATATAATTCCATATATAATACAAGAATAACTATATAAAGCATTCACAATTACAACTAGATTCAAGATAAGATAAACAATATCAACATCCAAACTAATAATATAAAAAAATGAATATCTTCAAAATATAAATTAAATATTTGCAAAGAAATTAATAGTTTGATATGCAAATAGTCACGTACTAATATTAATTAATATTGCATCCCAACAATACAAAAGATATATATATATATATAATTACTAAATATTTATAAAATTTAAAAACATAATTTATTCATATTATATGGATTAATTGCGGATTTTGTGGACTGAGGTGCAATTGACCCATTTACTAAACCTATTTTATCAGGCAATTCGTTTTGAATCAAAATATTTATGAGTTATTTTTCATACAATTCTCAAATGGGAATTGTTCATGCAAGTCCAAATAGTTATATTTAATATTTTATTAAAATTATAATAATATTTTTTTCAAAATGATATTTTTTTCTTAATATTCATACTAAGAGAAATTATATTTGCAGCTTCCTATTAGGGATAGCATGTGCAGACCTTTTATTAAATAGAAGAGTATCATTTTGAGAAGAATATTATTGTAATTTTAAAAACTTTTAAAAAGAAATTGATTAAACTTGTATAAGAAATTCCAAATAGGGACTGTGCATAACATTGATCTTATATCAACCTCAAACCCTCTTATTTCTTGTTGTACTCGTATCATCTATTATCACTCCATGTAATGTAAGTCAGGTCCTTTTCACAAGCCAATGAAGGGTAATAATACCTTTATTACCTCACTGTTATTTGTTTATTAATCCTTTTAGTGTATTGAAATTATTATTTTTTAAATATTTTTTTAACATTTTTAATCATTAAATATATATATATATATATATATATATAACGTTAATAATAGTTGCTTCTTTAATCAAGAATTAAAAAGAATTTATTTTTAAAATTAAAAAATAAAAAGAGTAATAAACAAATAATATAGGATAGGAAGACTTATATCATTATTCTCCAATGATCTAAAGCTTGCACACATAAGATGGTAAAAGTAGATCCACACACATAGGATTTTAATCCATAAAAAAACAATTAATTTAGATTTAGATAAAATAATGTTTGGTGGATTACCACCACCTCGAACGCCAGTCTGGCTGTACCAACAGGACTAGGTGAAGTCAAATTTAGATAAAATAATGTTTAGTGTCAGATTTGCTAGATTTGGCCAAGTCTAGCTTGCAAATCCAGCCTCGTGGTGGCACTGGCTGGATCCAGCCTCACCAATGCCGTCTTCGTCCAATCCATTGTCAGGTATTTTTCGGCAGGCTCCGGCCGCTAGCTGCTCATGCTGGTGACCGCCGCAACAAGTGGCCGATGATAGTTGCCACTCTGTGCAACACCTAAATTAATTTCTTTTGTGATTAATCTATAGCCATTGTCACCACTTCGAGTAACAGCCGCAATGGTGTTTAGTAATTGTCTAAAAAATCATTGGCATAAGTTTAGGATTTATATTTTAGATTTTTATTTAAAAAATAATAATTTGGCATAGTTGAACTTAAACGATTATTAAAATATAAGAAATGATATTTATAATCCTATAAATTTTATGCAATTTTTTTAAAAAGATGAATAAATATAAAATTTATAGAAAAAAAGATTAATTTTTTATTAATAAATTTCATTTTTTTTTTAAAATTACTTAATATTTATAATATACGACTGTATCTCACATTATTCTTAAATTATATATCGAGTGGCTATGAGGGTTGGAGGTGTAAAACCTTACACCCAATCCGCACCTTCCAACAAGTAGAATAAAAAGACGCTCATATTTGTTGTTACTCTTTTAAAAGTATTAAATAAAGCATTACTATGCTTACTAAGTTACGTAGGGTTGTGATCATTGATCAAGTCAGCTTAACTAAGTATTGAACGTAGCAATTCTATTTTTTTTTTTTTAGAGTTTACTCAATAATTGCTTAGTAAAATTTATTACTTTTAAATGAGATAATTATGCTTACCTATACCAAAATGAGATAAATTACATTTTTCATAAGTTCATTTAAAGTTACGTTAACATTATGACATGTCTTAATTAGGCTATATAAATGGTTAAATAACAAATAATATTGTATTGATAATATAGCCCTATATGAATGTTATTATGTTAGTCACGAATTAATATCTTATAATATCATATTTTATGAGTTTATCTACAAACTTATACGCAATTCGAAGTTTTACATATATATATATATATATAGCTTTATAAATTATTGCACATGATACATTCAAGCATATGTATATCAGACTATATTCCCAATGCTTTAGAGGGCATCATGATATCAGGTATCTAGGAATCTAAACGATTTGAGTTCGATAGAGTAGTGGATAGTCAAATCTCATTCGCGGTATAACTTTTATTCGAACAGGGAGTAGATCAGCTCAAGCTTTCATCAAGTAATATTTGAGTGAGTTTGAAATTGTTCACAAACTATCAATTTTTTTGTATAGGAAAATATTTTACTCCATTCCATAAAAAATGAAGTTATAACTGTAACTAATAAATACAGGAAAAACTCATATACAAGCCAAATTACACATATGTTGGAATCTCTTCGCATACAATTTTTTTTATTTTTTGTGACAAACATTATCTTAACTTCTATAACCTCTCAAATAACAAAATCTTTTATTTCGATTTGTCTGAAAGTATACTACTCTATAAAAACAGAAATAATCAACTCATACTCTCCAAAAGAGGAGATGGACAAAAAACCTCATCCTCCAAAAGGAGGAGAATAAGGAAATACTCCATCCTCCAAAAGGAAAAGCGGGATTAACAATAAATAATCAATTCCTTTTATTACTATCTAATACAAACGACATAACAAATTATACTAAAATAAAAACCACAAACGTAAAACAGATAAACTCTAACATACAAATAACAAAAACGAAAAACAATAGAAAATGAAAACGAAACAATACTAAGTAGTGATTGTAACAACGCATGTCGGACACATGCCATCCTATGAGAGTGTATTCTGCCATCGCCGTGGTGGCGCGTAGTTACTATGCACAACTATGACCCGCGCATATGGCTCTCGTGTTAATTCTTTTAGGAAAAGTTTCAGTAGTACAACGGATTAACGGGGAATTGTAGTATGGGGGATGTCTAATCCTTTTGCCACCGCAAGGATAGCTAATCGTACGCAGCAGGCTTGAAGACCCCTGGTTTTGAAAAGCACATTAGTCCGAATGCTTTGTTGAATGTGCGACCGACACTACACTATGGGTACCTGTGCAGGGGAGGCGTCGATCGATCTTAGAAATGGCGGCAGCAGCGCGAGGATTCAGTTAACGACCAAATGTGCTGCAACCTAGGGATCATAGGCAACTCTTTCCTTATTGGTGTAGGAATTCCATGGTAGGACGCGTGGTGGTCTTAGACTATCATAAATTGTCAAAAATTGCTGCTCTTTGGTCGAACAAAAACAAAACGATCACATCACTTAACCCACCGAGAAGTGCTTTGAAGAAGAAGGTGGTTTTTTTTTTTCTTTTCTAAATCGCCAGAGCGAGTTTGCTTTCTTTTCGTTTTCGATTGAACCAACTACATCATTTAGATATATAGATTATTTATATTGTATTTTATAATTTATCTAAAAGGTTTTTTCAAGCAATTTTGTCCTTTTGCTAATATCTTTATAAACTATCAACAATTAGATTATAAGGATTGAAGTAACATGTTTAATACAAGCTAACGTGCATGGTTTGTTTTATTCTCTTTAAATATTTTTAATATTATCATTATACATATGATTTAATACTATAATAAATATGAAATTATGCGAGCTTATACAACTCAAGCTGAGCTTTGTACGAACTATATCGATCGTTTAGTAATTTACTATAATGTTTTATTCACGAGCAGCTAATTCAATAAATGAATCGAACCCATTCGAGTTCAACCGAGCCGATCTCGAGCGATATATCGAGTAATTTTGCTTATTTACTATTCTAAGTAATTGTATTAGGGCCAGTACTGTCATATCTTATTATGCAAAGTATTAATATTCTCCTATTACAAAATAGTAAATATGAAGTTATAAGAATTTATGCAAATAAAATTGAGTACTAAGAATTTGCCTTATTAGTAAACGAGCCTACATTTTTAATGTTCAAGTTTTTAGACCCTTTTTAGATATAGAAACGGTTTAATCTCATCTTATCTCTTTATTATAATTTTTTAAAATTTTTATTCAAAATATAATAAATAAGTCAATTTTTTTAAATATTAATTTGAATAAATTTGATTTAAGTATACCTACCTCGCAGAATATCCACAGGCCTGATCATCATTCCTAGCCTAATTATCAGACCTCTTTTTCTCTCAACCCCAGAAAAATTAAAGGAATTAGGAAGAATACCATTTTCAGAGGATTTTCTTTTTCTTTGATTGTTGCCAAACATCATTATTTTACTTCTCATTTAGAACAATAAATATATAACTAAATAAAAACTAAGATAAATGATTAATGTAGATGTGCTAGCTTTTTGGACAGTTGGACCAAGCTGGTCTTTGTGAGTAAATCTTGGTTTAGAAACATTTCTGTGACCCTAGTCAGAGTAGAACATAAATTAATTTTTACTTCTCATCGAATAACATTTTTAACAAGAGGTAATTCTTTTATACTCTTTACTAGTCATTAAAAGAAAGAATGAAAGAAAGAGAAATACTATCTATATTTATAATTATATGTATATAACCATACATGCTGACGTATTATTAGCTATTAAAATAATAGAGATTCTGAAATTCTAAATTTGAATTAAAAAAAAAATTGATAAAATAAAGTTGATATCCAATATGTACTATAATAATGTGTCAAAACTTGTAGGTACATATAATACTATTCAAAAAAAAAAAAAAAAAACACTAGCTATGATAATGAAGTAGAAGAATAAGAGGAGGTAATTTTTTTGTTTGAATTTAGAGATTAGATCTAGGGTTGTTCACCCGACCCGACCCGACCCGACCCGATCCGACCCGACCCGACCCGACCCGTTAAACCCAATTCCGACCCGACCCGTTAAACCCAATTCCGACCCGACCCGTTAAACCCAATTCCGATCCGACTCGATTGCTAAGTTATTCCGATACCCGTTTGGCCGATAACCGACCGATAACGTTTTCAAGAATAAGAAAAGGAAGTGTTTGGTTCCTGAGAAAAAATAAATGGCGGCTGTGGGTTTGAGATAGAACTATAGTGGCCCGGAGGATTGATGAAGGTCGGGATTGACTCTGCCCGTACTGAATCGTACTCTTCGTCACCACCACTAGAAGACTGCATGCTTCCACTATCACCAGAATCCATAGCTAACGTCGGCCTGTAACTTAAAAAGTAAAAAACATAGGGTAGTGATCAAGGGAAAGGAAAACAGATATGAAAGCTAACAAATAAAGAAACCTGGAAAGCTAACAAATTTTGATGTTGCCATATATATGAATCCCGGATCTGCAATGGAAGCGAATCTTTCCCTTGCAGTTTCACTAGCTAGGAACAAAAGTTTGTACAAAGATAAGGGAGAATATGCAAGTAAATGTTAATCATCACCATAAGATCAGGTGGCCGAGGTGAAGGCTATGTAAGATATGGGAGGATCTCGTTTTGTTCTGCGGTTTTTCTCTTATTTCCCTAATCTGCTGATGTAGCACTAGGGTTTCAACTTTTAGAGTAGGAAACTTTCAGAGTAAGAATAAGATAAGGTTTTAGGGCACAAAGCGGGTATCGATAAGGTAACCGATACCGATTATATGTCTAGCGGGTCGGGATAATCGGATCGGATCGGGTCGGAATGTCGGACGAGTCGGAATGTCGGTTTTTTTGTACAGTCCTAATTAGATCAAATGAATCGAGATAAATTCTGAAAATTTAATAAAATATTATTTTTAATTAGTATTATTATTATTTTAGAATTTGAAAAAATTAAAATGAAATTTAATAAATTTGAATTATTTATTATAAAAATAAATTAAAATATATATATATATTAAATAAATTAAAAATAAAATTAAGATGAGTTGAATCATCTTCAAATCCAAATCACGGCTTAAAATATCTGAAAGAAAAAAAAAAATACTAAAAATATCTATTGGATTATAATTCAACATGAAACCCATCCTTAATTCTTGGAGTTGGATAGCCCAACGTGGCACCTGCATGGAAATTCCGGCACCCAAACTTTGGTTGATCTTCGAGAAGATGATCATTGTGATATCGACATCAAACCATGAAGTAGATGCAACGAAATTGTTTTTTTTTTTTTTCAAAAAAAGAAAAAGAAATTATGCATGCCGTATAATGTATCCTAATAAATGTTTGAAATTTTCTTATATTTGATGCTACTGTAAGATTTTAGTCAAAAGTTTAACACCACACACCAACCAAAAGTCATAGCTTTACTAATTTTCTAATTTTCTAGAAAAATTATTTTTATGCTTTCTAAATTTGAAAAACAAAAATACAATATTTCCAAACAATATTTAAGATCTCACAGTCTATGCAATTAATTCTCTCCAATGAATAATTATGACTCAAACTAGATATTTCATAGCGGAAGGAGTTGCTTCTATAATCACGCCCATGAAACATTGCTATTGTATTAATTGTCTTTGTCTCTCATTTTTCTTAAAGACCAAAAAACAAAAAAAAAAAAATTCTCTCTTCCCAACCTTATAATTCTTATATACATGTTGTCACCACCACCAACCTCCTCCTAAGCCCCCTAGGCCCCTTCTTACTTCTTGCTCATGACTGGTGTTCTATGCAACTCGTTGTGGGTTTTTGTGATTCTAAACAGATAGTTTTGTATATATTTGAACATTAAATCAAAGTCTAAGATCATCATGCAATGTCTACATCGTTTATTATGAGCAAACTCAATCAATCATCCATGTCTACTGTATCTAGCAGTATCACGTATTCATCTATATTTTCCTAAGAGAGTATATAGCAGAAGGGAGTTAGAAAACTGCTTATTTGCGATAAGTTATTTTTAACAAAATGATTATTTGTAGTCAAAATAAATCGTAAATAATATTTTTATCACAAATAATTGATCACAAAAGTTCGATTTTTTTTGTAGCAGAGGTAATTAACTTTTAATATTTGAATTATATTATTATCATTGTTGGTCTTATGTGGCCAATTAACTTTCCCTTAAAAATGAGGCTAACATGTATATTTTAATAAAATAAAATAAAATATAAAATTAATGTTCGAACTTTAACACAGTTACACACTTGCTCTAATACCATGCACCGACTTAAACCACCAGATACAGAATATACCCATTTCGGTGCATAGAGGAGCTGGCGTTCCCCTCATCTGGACGTCAATTAACTGTCGCCACGCTGCCACTTGATGAAAACTGAAGAAATTGTCAAACATAATTAATTAATTGTTCATATTGTCAATGGCGTAGGACACAGTTCGATCACACTGATCATGACATTCTTGGCAATTCTTGTGATATAAAGTCCAAAAAAAAACCCAGAAGATATTTTAATCCATGCTTCAGATGAATCACGACGCCATATTGTAAACTGAATAATCAACCTGTTGTTTTAAGGCATTAAAAGGAAAATACTCAAATTATCCAACGATACGATAGACTTTGACTTGTTTTCGACGACTAAATCAATCCCCAGGCCAGACCTCCATATATTCAAAGAAAAAAAATAGTTCGATCTGAACTCGACTCGAGGGGACTTTGAAAATGGGTACTAGTTAACAACGGTACTACTTGCAAGTTGAGAGGTCAAAATATGAAAAGTAACATGATTTTCAAGGATGGAATTATGAGTTTTAACTGCATGGACAAATACTGGATCTAGAACTGAAGAGATCACAGAATAAGTGGGAAATTATTGGGAAAAAGGTTTTTTTTTTTTTAAATATTGTAAATTCAGCTTTTGAAATAATCCTAGTTTAACAATATAAATCAATCATTCAAAAAACCTATATATTTTATGATCATATGGGAAAGCAACACATGATTAAAAATAAAATAATAATAATAATGCAGATAGTTTGGAAAGTGGAACAAGGAACCAATGAAGAAGACTTCTGAAAATAAAAATTTGGTATCTAATTTGATCATTAATAATAATAATAAAAAAAAAAACAGCTAGCTAATATGACCATCAATTTTATAGTCTCTGTCAGATTTTTTATTTTTTAAATGGCTATATCAATTTTAGTCAAGTTAGCTACACTTAAAAAAAAATTATTTATTTGTAACTAGTTATTTTTTGCTAAAATAATTATTTCATGCTAAAATAAATTATTTAATACTAAAATAAATTTATTTTAATCGTAAATAATCATTCTCGTTATAAATAATCCATCACGTATATATTTTTCTCATATAGTGCTAGCCATCCCCCTCCTCTTATACATCTTTTTTACTTTAATATAAATGTGATTATAAAAAAACACACATGTTTGATTGATGATTCATGTTTTTATAAAATAAATATGTTTTTATTTTAAATTCTATAAGGGTTTTGGCAGACATGATTCAGGCCTAAATTTGAAGGAAAAAAAAAAAAAAAGACAAAATGGGTTTATCGAGAAAAGGAACAAGTATACCTTGAATACCAATACTAAAACATTCACAGTTATTATATATGTCAGATCATAAATGCAAGGGAAGATTCTTTCCATATTTAAAGGATAATGTGGAGTTTATTTGGTTGTAAACAATAATAAGAGGGGAAAAGGCTAATTCAGGCGCATGTTTCAGTTTCCAATTTGTTGTTTCAAGCAGTGGGAAATTTTGTCCAAATAGAGCATTAGAAAATGTCAAATATGCTTGATTTTTCAAATTGAACAACAACAATGGCAAACCTCTTCCCCTCTACAATCAGGTTGCGGCCTTCATATCCTTGCACCAATAAGCCAAACTGATGTAGCTCTTTAATTAGGTAATCCATTCTTTTTTTAACAACTTAGGTCCAGCACTTCAGACTTTCTCTTGCCAAAATGTATGTCGTTTTCTTTTGTATAGATCTCATCTCAACCCATCTCAACTAACATTCTCATTATTATTTATAAATAATCAAATCTCATCTCATCTCATCTCATCTCATTATTCAAAAAGGTCCTAAGTATTATAAGATAAGCATACATTTCCCATACAAAAAGAAAATAAATTTACTAGATCAGAATAATGTAGCATCAAACACGTGATCAGCCTTCTCTCTCATTTTAGCATCTACTTCATAACGAGTAGGCTCAATCAACTTGCAGGATATAGATGTAATTAGGGAATTAGGGAGTTCCCTGATGTTTTTCCAGAAGTGATAAGATCTTCAAAAGGTTGCCTCTTAATGAGAAGATAGAGTTCTCAATTGACCTTAGTCGAGGAACCACACTTATCTCCCAGGCCCCTTACAGTATAGCACCCATGGAGTTAAAGCAGTTCAAGTACCAGTTACAAGATTAACTAGAAGGATTTCATACGCCCTAGTACTCTTTGTGAAGAAGATGCGCCTCTGTATCGGCTATCAAGATCAGTTAAATAGAATAACCATAATGCATAACTATTAAATCTATATTCTGCCACATTTAAATTACTTTTCAGGGGATATGTGTCACACATCAGTTACTTCATCAATGGGGGTAAGCTATAGTGGGCTTAGGTTGGTTGATAAAAGTTGGTAGTGGGCCCAGCCCATGGGTTGAGTATTGGCATGTGGATACTTCTTTTATTTGCATATTAATATTGAGTTGGGTATAGCCCATTTACTGTTGTTAGAGTAGCTGAACTGCCTTTATTTTGTAATCTTGTTAAGTTGGCCTCCAGTCCATTTGTGAGTAAGAAGAGTAATAATATATGTAGTGGAAGGAGGGACGTGTATGGTTAACCAGAAACTGAATTAAATCTCTTATTCTAGAGGTTTCTATATTCTATATTCTATATTCTTCTTCCTAATTCTCTGTGTCTATTTTCGAGAGGTGCTCACATCGAAGTGAGCTATTTCTTTGCATTTCTTCATCAAGTGTGTTACAATATACATGTGGTGCTTGCTAGCTCTGGAACTCATGTTCCATCTACTTTTTTGGCTGGTTGTTATGCTATTTTAAGGGCTACTACTTTATGTTAAGAATTAAGGCTACTGTCTGTTGAGTTTGAAAGTGATGCTAAGGTTGTACTTGTGGATGCAGTAATTGCTTCTCATTCTGATTTTTCATGGACGGGCCAGTTAATTGAAGATATAAGAAATATATATAATGGCAAGTCACCCAACTTGGAAGTTGTCTTTCTTTCGTAGGGAAGCAAACGATGCTGCTCATGGTGGGGAAAATTTGCTATGCCTTTAGCATCTGAATCAGTTTGGATTGAGGAGGGACCGAATGTGATTATGCCTTCTATTGTTTGTGACAAGTTATGTATTTCCTGATTAATGCAATGAATGAGAATTCCTTTAAAAAAATTACTTATTTCATTAGTTATAATAGAGCCCATTTGGATATCGAGATAAGATGATCTTAATAGAAAGCTGCAGCATAACCATCTTAATGATCTTATATAAAATTATATTTCTTCTTCTGATTAGCACACAGGTGAAATACCTTGTATTTCGACCCCCCCTTAAGCCACTTAAGGCTAATCTGTTCTAACATGATATGAGTTTCCTTTTGAAGCTGTATAGTTTGTTTACTAGTGGCAGAATTCTCTCTATTCAGCTACTGGGATCAATCCTGCTATAACTCCAGCCAAGAAACCTCCATAAGGGAATGAATGAGATCTGTCCCAAGTTCTAAGAGCATTTTGACACAACCCAAGTTTATGTTTTATACACCATAGAAAATCCCCCCTCAAAAGCCTTTCATTTCAAATATTGCAAATCACATCCTTATAATAACCCTCTCTGAATTTCCAGTGAGCTTCATATCTCCAGATTTTCTTGTGATAGTTCATGTTGGATGAATTTTTCATTATTTGTAGGCAAATAGGACTATGATCAGAAATAAAAATTGGAACGGTTTGTGACTTCAGTCTTCCAAACTTGGATAGCCAAGCTTTATTTGCCATTGTTCGATCCAATCTCTCAATAATAAATCCTTCATTTTTGTTATTCCTTCATGTAAATTTGGGGCCATTTGAAATTCCTCCATTTGATTGATAGATCGCATGCTACCTCCATCTTTTTCATTATCCAATATTTCATTGAAATCTCCAATGACTAACCAAGGAGTATGACAATCAACTTGTATTTTCCTTAAATATAATACCCAACTACCTAACCGACATACCACATCAGGGTGACTGACTATAAAAGCAAGTTAAAACCCACTTTACAGATTCCCCTACTAGTGCTACCTCAACGTGAATATGTTTTAAGAAAATTTAATAGACTAATGACAAAGGCATGCATCAGTCTAGAGTAGAGAAATACCTCCACTAGCCCAAACACTACCAACTTCCAGCATATGAGAATAACATAAATTCAACTTAATTTATACCTTCCATCTTATTTTTTTGCAATTTCATTTCCATAAGAAACAAAATCGCTGGCCTTTTTTCCTTTACTAGACGCCAAAGTATTGGAACTGATCTAGGGTTGCCAAGTCCTCGACAATTACAGTTTACACCATTCATAATTCCTGACAGGGTTGCAAGGCAGCCATCGCCGATATCTCATTGTTATCTTTATCAGTCTCCTTCAAAGTAAAAAGATAGATCAAGTGTTGTGAGTTTTCAGAAGTTTACCTAGCTTCTGTTTCTCAAGGAGAATACCAACTTGTTTCCTTTTCTCTTGCATAGTGCTGAGATGTGGCTTGAATGAAGCACATCAGATTGCACTTGGAGTTTTCAACCCGTAACTTCGCTCGACCCTCGCTCGACAGTCGCTCAAGCGATACATCAAATGGAGAGTTTTACGATCCAGGCAGAGACTTCGCTCGACTCTCGCTCAACCTCCCGCTCGAGTGAGAATCAATCCTAGGGTTGCATCGCTTCCAGGAACTAGGATTAGCGCCGTCTGGAATAGTGTTCCGCTCGAGCGAGAAGGTCTCGCTCGAGCGAGACACCGCCTATATAAGGATCTCGGACATTTGTGCAGATAGAGCGGAACAGAGAGCTGTGGAGAGCTGAAGATTTCGCTCGAGCGAGAAGGGCTCGCTCGAGTGAGAATACGAACACAGGCGTCCGTCTCCCATTTTCTTCTTGTTTGATTTTGTAGATCAGAGAGAGCCTACTTGTAAAGGGTTTGAGAGCCTTGTGTGAGAGAGAGCTTTGTAACCTCCAAGAAGTGTACTCCATCTTTGGTTATTATAGTGATTTAGACCAACCCAACAGTGGATGTAGGCTTAGTTTGAGCTGAACCACTTCAAATCTTGGTGTCCATTACTGTTCTCTGTCTTTAGTTTTATTTCTCATGGTTGCATCTGCTGCGTGACTCCATATTTATTGTTTGTCTGTCGGCCTGAATCCCAACAAACTGGTATCAGAGCGTTCTTGAGCTCTGTGAAGATCTGAAAGGATAGCCTCAGTAAATTTTGGAGTAGAGAAATTTGACGGTCAGAACAGTTTCAGTTTATGGCGCTTGAAGATGAAGGCTTTGTTGCGTCAGCAGGGTCTGTTCAAGGTTGTAGAAGGAGTAAATGGTGAGTCTCCTGCATCGTCAAGGAATGAGGAAGAATTGGCTCACAGTACTATTCTACTATCACTATCAGATGAAGTTTTGAGGGAAGTTGCAGAGGAGGAGACCGCGGTTAGTCTGTGGAACAAGCTGGAGAGCTTGTACTTGAAGAAATCTCTCACTAACCGGTTGTTTTTGAAACAACGGTTATACACTCTCAAAATGGAGGAAGGTACTTCTATTTCTGCACATCTAGATGAATTTAATAAGATTATTATGGATCTGAGGAACATAGATATTAAGATTGATGAGGAAGATCAAGCCTTAATTGTTTTGTGTTCATTGCCTATTTCGTTTGATAATTTTGTAAACTCAATGTTGTATGGTAGAGATACAATCTCCTTAGTAGATGTCAAGTCTGCTTTGAATTCTAAGGAATTAAGAACAAATTTTGGGAGTTTAGGCATGAACAATCAAGCCGAGGGTTTGTTTGTGAAATGTTCCTCTGGTGATAGATCCGGGGAAGGATGTTCAGGGAAGAATAGAGGTAGTTCCAGTTCCAGTAGCTCTAGATCTAACAAGAGAAAAGTGAAGTGTTACCACTGCCATAAGTTGGGTCATTATAGAAGTGAGTGTCCTCAATTGAAAAATGTGGAGGAAGAGGAAAGTTCCTCTAGTAGTGATGACAGCGAAGAATGTGATAGTTAGTCTCTTCTTCCTTGAGGGCAGTGTGGTGACAGATGGAGTATCCTCACATGCTCCAAATTCATATATCATTCGCATGTGTCATATGCAAGTCCGCCAGACAGGATGGTCATTTATGAGTCCGCAGCTTTTGCTTGGTGTGATCAGAAGACAATACAGTATTTCTGATCAGGATACATCTTGTGTAAAGTCTTGTTTTGTATTAAATAGGGGTGGTCAGCGGGTACCCGTACCCGCTGACCCGCCCGCAAACCGCCCCACCCCCGCCTTGCGGGGCGGGTTAACCCGCTCAACGAAAACCCAACGGGGTAAACCCGCCCGTATTTTGGGGTATGGGCGGGGGCGGTATAGCTTCGACCCCGCCCCGTATTACCCTGCCCCCGCCCCCGCATATATAAAAACCGAGATGACTCAAAACGGCGTCGTTTTGTCATCTGGATTTTTTTTTAACTTTACTTACATAAAACGGCGTCCGTTTTATATAAACGGCGTCGTTTTATGTAAAGGAATTTAAGAATTAAGCCCCCCCTCCCCCTTTCGATCTCCGTCGATCACTTTGTCTCTCTCTCGTCTCCCTCTCACTCTTTCTCTAAAACCGGCGCAAACCCTAGCCCTAATAAGCTCCTCAGGCCACCGTCGTCACCGGCGCTGGCCACCGGCGCTGCCAAGTGCGAAGAATCCCTCTCTCTCGTTTCGATAGTTCTCCGGTTCTCCCTCTCGGTCTCTCCGATATTTCTCCGAATCTCCTGCTAGGTAATCACTAATCTCCCATTTTTTTCGTTTTGATTCTTCAAAATTTGAAATTATATGATTGTGTTAAAAACTTGAATTTATTGAATAATTGATTATGAGTTTATGGAGTGGATTGTGTTGAGACTTGAGGGTTTGGATTATGGATGCCGATTGCTTAAAGTCCAATTGTCTGGATTCTGGAATTTGATTGATTCGGTAACCCGTGGTCCCGTAACATATATAATGTATATATATATTTTTGTTATGTAAATTGTAAGGATTCTAAATTTGCAGCCCGTAACATATATAATGTATATATATATTTTTGTTATGTAAATTGTAAGGATTCTAAATTTGCAGTTATGCACAAAGCTCTCATTATATTCTATTAAAAATTATTTTTAGTTGCATTGAATCATTGATTAAATGTGTCACATTTTAAACCAATTTATAGATTAATCACTTAAATAAAAATATATATTGAAACCATAAAAAATCGACTGACATACTGTAAGTATTGACACATAAAAAAAAAAAATTGAATTTATGATTTTTAGATATTGAAATAAACTAAAATTAAAAAAATAAAAAAATAAAATTATTATTTGAAAAATAAAATCAGTACTAACCATACATGTTAAGTTGTTAACTATAAGTCTATACATCTCAAAATAAAATAAATGAGAATATATATACACACATATATATTTGTGATGTCATATTAAATTAATAGGCAAAATGAGTGATATAATCATATAAATTATTATAGTTTGATGCATTAGGTATTATTTGAAAGTTAGACAATTGAGTCTAATTTTGAATTGAGATTTGAGCCTATTATATTTTGGTATGACCATTTGTGTTGCATTTATTATAATTTCAGATTTGTTGTAAATGGAAAGTCCAGAGGATTCTAGTGCGAGCTCTCCGGAGGCCGCCTTGGGTACCTCCGGCCCTAACCCTAACCCTATCCCGACCACTACCACTACTACTACCACTACCCCTAATCCTACCACTACCACACTAGTTGTAAATTAAAATATTATTGAGAAAAACCAGAACAAACCTCTAGCATTCTTTAAAAGGAAAATACCTTCCTCTGTGCACAACAATAAAATATAAAGGGATATAGGGTCCCTTTGTTTGAATCCTCAAGTAGAAAATATTGGACTTTTAGGCACTCCATTTACTAAAACTAAAAAGGACACCAATTTTGCACACAACACCACCGAATGCACCAAATTTTCATTAACCCATCTTTAACATCACTATTTCAAGAAAAAATTCACTCAACTCTATCATAAATTTTGCTCATATTAAGCTTCAAAGACACATATCCATTTTTGCCATTTCTCTTCTATCTCAAAAAGCGAACTATTTCATATGCAACCAACACATTATCTGTAATAGGCCACCCAGGAACAAAAGCTACTTGAGTTGGTAAAATCACATTTGATAAAATGTCTTTGTGTTTGTTTGTAATAACTTTTGATATTAACTTGTAGAGAACATTGAATAAGCTAATTGGTCTGAAATAAAATTAAAAAAAAACTCCTTAGGCTTTTTCCTTTTAGGGATCAAGGTTATAAAAGTGTAGTTTATCATTGCTGGAAATTATCCAAAATTGAGTGCTTTTAGAGCTGCTTCAGTCACATCTACTCCCACAATACCCTAATATTTTTTAAAGGAAATATGAGTTATACTATCAAGGCCTGAAACTTTTATAAAATCCAATGGCATCAAAGCTAATCTCACCTCTTATGCTGTAAAAGCACTTGCTAAAGTTATTTATCTTTTGACTAGCCCTCCTTTCAAGCTCTTTTAAGAAATCAATATGACCATGTTGAATGGAAGACTTGAACAAGTTTGAGAATACTCTACAGTTGCAGTATCTTTTCTATCCCTAAATTGCCAAACAATTGAAAGGTACTTAACACCCTTTATCATATTCTTTTTTCTCCTTTGAGAAGCTTGCTATGGAAGAAATGTGTTCTTTTATCTCCTTATTGCAATCGTAACGTCTACTCTTTGCTTCTACATTAATTCATCTATTTCTTTAGAACACTCTCATTGGATTGACTAAATGTCAAATCCATCTTATATTTAGCCAATAGGTCTTAAAATAAGACCACATTGGATTAGTTAAAGTTCAAGCCTTTTGAACTTTAACTACAATATTGCCAAATTTATTTTCATATTTGGCAATCACTGTACATAAAGCAAATATCTATTTTATTAATTTCTTTGAAAGTCACTAGACATAGAGCAAATGTCTATATTCATGCAAATGTTTATTTTATTAAGTAGATTTTTTAAAGGATTAATTAGTAATTTAATTTAAATAGAATATGATTAGTAATTAATTTTTTAACCCATAATTTAATTAGAATATGATTATTAATTAGCATATAATAGTGGAATGAAAAAAATAATTAATCTAATGTGAGGACTAATGTAAATAAAATAACCAAAAGTCAAATTCTTCTTATATTGGTTAAAATTGTCTTTTACCTTTGGACAATCCAATGAGAATGCTCTTAACTACTTATGTAAATCAAATCTTACAGCTCTATGTTCATCTCTCATATGACAGGAAGGATCTAGCTATTGCAATATATGTAAATTCAATCTAGCCTTGTCAATGTTCTTCCCCACATTGCCAAAACTATTTTTATTCCAAACAGTTAGTTTTTTCTCACAAGTCTATATTTTCTTCATGATTGTAGCTGAATCCCTTGTGCTTGTAATGCCTGTCCAAGCCTGCTCAATTTCCTTTCTGCAATCTGGTTCATCAACCTATATAGCCTCAAACTTAGGACTCGTTAGGAGAGTGAGATGAGATAAGAATTTTGTGAATAATAATAAGATAAGTTTGTGAATAGTAATGAGATAGTTGAAGTTAAGTGTTTTTTGGGTTTTGGGAAAAGAAGGAGAAAAGTTGAATAAAAAATATTATAAAGTTAAAAATATTGTAATAATATAGTTTTATAATATTATTTTTATTTGAAAATTTGAAAAATTTGTTATTTTTTATTTGAAAGTTTGAAAAAGTTGTAATGATTAGTTTGAAAATTTTATATTTGAATTATGTTTAGGAATAAGATCAGATGAGATAAGATGAAGATTTTATATCTCAACTATGATCCAAACCTGCCCAAAAAAGCTTTCAGCCAAAACATTGCCTATTAATATCTTGCCTCTTTAGAATGATAGGCACATGATCTGAGTAGATAGCAACACCATGATAAACTTCTACCATAGGATTTAGAAACTTTCATTGCAGATTAGCAAAGAAACGATCTAGCCTTTCATTAATACTATGTTGCACCTCATTACCATTCCACCAAGTGAATTGATTCCCAATAAAACCCAAATCCGGCATCTTGATAATCTACCATCTGTCTAAAAGCCCTCAGGTGCCTTTTTGATCTGTCCTTACCTCCACATTTCTCATGATTACTTAATATCTCATTTAAACCCTCCATCATTAGCCACCCTTGCCCTTCATTAACTTGTAAAGCTCTATTTAGATCCCATGTTTCTTGCCTCCTTGCAGCCACAAACTGACCATAAATGTCAGTCAAATACTATGCAGTAGAAACATGATCATCATTACTAACCATGGCATGAATGTGAAACTTTGAGTAATTTAGAATAGTAATCTGAAAACTTTTTATTCCAAAACATTTCTTACCTCACTACTAATTGTCAAACAACAGTCAAAACCCAAACTATGTTTATGCCTCTCTGTCACCTTTGCTTGTAAACAATTTTCTTGAAGAAATAAGACGTCGAAATCTTCTCTTTTGATTAAGTCACGAAGCACTTTAATTCCCTGCTAAGACCATAGAAATTATAACTTAGAAGAATCATTGTTTCCGACAGGACTGTTTAACAACCTCTGCCGATCTCAATGTTGAAACTCTATCAAACTCTACCTTCTTAGTAGCATCAGAACTACTTATAAGCACTTTACCTGTTTTAGTGAGTTTCGTATGAACATGCTCACTATTTTTTTTTAGTCCAAATGCGCTTTTTATCCATAATCACATTTTGAGAAACAAAGTTGTTACCTAGAGCTCTTGCTCTCATCTTCGATGTTGTTTTCTTCAAGAGATCAGAAGAAGTTGATGGGCTAGTAAATCACAATTTCTAGCCTTGCATCCCCTCATTATGAGCTACCTCTTGCCCAGTAGGTTCAATTTGGCTCAACCCATAATCATTAGACAACACATTTACCACATTAGTATTCATTTCCTGCACAACAACACCTCCCATTTGAACTTTAGAATCTGACTTGCCAACAATAATAATCTCATCTTTTTCCTTCATTTTAGTAGCCATATCCTTGACTATTACACTATCCTTCATAATTGTCCCATTTAGTACCTCTCTAATCTTCTCCTGCATCAAAGCATTTTCATTACTATTGCCATGATTGCCTCCAAGATCCTCTCCTCTTCCATTACGGTCAATTAACTCTAGGCTTGTGAAACTTGCTGGTGATACTCTTCCCTGACCAGCACATCCATCCACATTCTTCAACCCTTGGCCAACTCTGTTGCTACTCTCCCCAGAACCAAACCTCTCCACAGCCGAATCACGAAGTCTCTTCCCACCTAGATTAGCACACATCTAGGATCCAAATTGAGAAGTTGCCTCCATTGTATGGTTTGGACATTTATCTTCCTTATGTAGTATTTTGCCACATTAAAAATAGAACCGAGAGAGTTTTTCATACTGCATGAGAATCTAGTACTTAACACCATGCAACATGATGGTTCTTCCATGAGCTAAAGGTTTATACAAATCCAACCTTATCTTCACCCTAAAAAAAATCCCTACCCTATGTTATTTTCCTCCACATCCACATCTTCAATAACTCCAAATGTATTGCCTAGTTTCACTCCACACTCTCTATTCATCCCCACTAAAGGCATGTTATGAAATTGAACTCAAAATGATGTTGACTCAAATTTCATCATGCTTGGCTGAATAAAACCTTGAAACTCATTAATCACAAACAAACTCCTATAAAAAGACCGCAATCTCCCATCAAGAGTTCTATGCTTATCTGCATGAGTTTCGAAAGAGATTATGAACAAATTTGCACCCACCTCCTTGAACTTTACAGGTTTGCTAAATCTCCATATTTTGGCCATCATCGACTCTACAATTTTTATGCTAATTTGGTGGTCAAAACAAATCTTTCCAATCAAGCATCTTTCACATTTTGTCTGAACCTCCGATATTGCATCTCCCTCTAAAGCAATTTCACCCCCCTCTTCTTCACTCAAATGTAAATACCCCCACATTTTTTTGCATACTTTCCATCATTAGCATCAACACTAGACCCTAGGACACTCACAACCCACTTCTGTTGTCGTAACTAGCACCAACAAGAAATTCTACTCACCACCTCAGCTTTTCTCTAGAGGGAAAACGAGAGGAGACTCAAGAGACTTTTATTATTGAAATAACATGTGGTCTGGTTGGGCTATAAATACTTAAAATACAGTCCTCTAATACTAAGATGACATGTAAGCAATTTTATGTACATTGAAATAGTTCGCGATTCACTCGATTAATTTTAGTCCCACACATCGTGTATCCAGACTTCACTCAAAGATTCTGAGCCCACGAGAGCACTCCATTCCTCTTTGCCGATCAACATCCTCTCCTGGTTTAAGTGTGTGTATTTCCTTCTCCTCGTTTCATCTCAACCCCTTTTTCTGGTGTTGAAATTGGTTCCCACAATCGATTATTCTAAGTGTGTTTAGTTAAACTTTTTCGAAAAATCTTCAAACTCATTGTCGAAGCCCAAGTTGGAAATTTGTGAAAGAAATCACATGAAGAAAGAAGAACAAATTGTGAAACTTGATTGCATATTATAGGTTGAATTAAAGATGGGGACGAATACTAATGAAATTTAGGAAAAATAGTTTTATTGTAGAAAAAAATGGGGAAAGTGGTTTTACCTTAGGAAAATGGGGAAAATGGTTTTATGGTAGAAAAGAAAAAAAAAATTTGCTTGGGATGAAGAAATCGCATGCAAAGGAACAACGCTTGGTTGGGTGGTTTGGTCCATCTCTTTTTTTTTTTCCTTGAATTTTTGGGTTGCCTTTGCTTTAGAGATTTTCTCGGGAAAATCTATTTTCCAAAAAAATTGAATGAAAACACAGATTGCTTCAAAAACGGTTTTGATTTTGCCCACTTTGCTGTGTTCCTCACCCTTGTTGCTTTTCTCATCAAAACCCGTTGTTTTTAGGAACTTGAAACCAACCTTACAATAAAATATATCAATAGCTAGCCCAAGAACGATGTCAAAATGACACGAGAATCGGACTCACCTAAGTGGGAGGGAGGAAGGGAGAGTGGAAAATGAAATTGAGAGAGAGAGAGAGAGAGGGAGTGAGAACAAAATGAAAAAGGAAATATGAGGAAAATGAAAAAAAAATTGGCCACGCTATGAAGAAATACTACTAGGGGGATTTTGATTAATGATTTTTGGAAGGCATGCGAATAAAATAAGAAGAAAATGAGAAGAAGAACCTGGAAGATGGAAAATAAAGTCCGATTCGGTATGGTCAAGAGCATTGTACTTTAGTGTTAAAAGCTCATGTCTTGTTAGTTGATTGAAGGTCTGCATGTCTTTATAATCCGGCTGGACTATAGCGACACCTTTTATTATTTAATAAAAACATTCTTATTAAATTATTTAAAATTAAATTTAAAAAGATATAATTTTACACAAAGAAAAAAAAATGATTATATTTAATAAAAATAAGAAGAAATTTATAAAAAAATATAATAAAAATATTTTTTATCTTCAAATATAAATAATAAAACTAAAAATTTGGCCAAATTTAACCAATTTTAGATAAAGTTTTAATTTTATTATTCACAAAAGATATTTTTATTCTCTTTTTTTAATTTTTATCTCTATACTGTTGATCAAATCCGATTAATTTTTTTAATAAATGTGTAAATTTGTACGTTTTGAACGATAACTTTAAACAATTCAATAAGAGTGTTCTAATAATTTATTTATAATTATGTAATAAAATAATATTAGTTTAAAATTAATTTTTTGAATTTTGGCTTTAAATTTAATAAAAAAATATTATTATATTTAAAAAAATTTAATATAAATTGTGAATCGGTAGCCTATCACCACTCGAACAGTATTGTCTCGCTAAAACTCTGCGGAAACGAATCCAGCTGATGCATGATCAGCCTTTCCCCTCGAGCACCGATAATGGCGCGACCCGAATAGCCAGTCCATCCTTCTTTGATCGCTCTTCGTCCCTCCACTGGACTTCTCGCTGAAATGCGTTCCAAGGACAGAATCTCCTACTTTTACGACGGTACTATTCTCTCATCTCCTCTCCTTGATGATATTACTGGCAAATATTCAACATTCTTTCTTTCTTTTCTTGATTAAATACCACCCTTAAACAATATCTAAATATGTACTTCAAACATTCTGCCAAGATATTTATGAAAACCAAAACCCTAGCCTTTCTCTGTAGGCCTGTATATACGATTTTGCTGTCGGTTTGGCTCTGAAGATAAATGTTGAATTAGAAAAGGTGTTGATTTTCTGTCCATCTTGAGACCTATGTTACTTGGACTGAGCCAACCGAACCTGAGCTTAGCTGGTCCGGACGTCACTATTCGGCTAGTTACTTTGATTGTGTTAACGACGGCACAGTATCCTGGGACTAAATGGGTAGCTGAAGAGGTCGAAAGATTGTTTCTACCATAAATTGAGCAATAATGAACTGTTTCAAGTTTATCTTATTGTTTATTTATATGGTTTCCAAGAAGTGCGGCCAGTTTTTCATAATAATGCATATTTTGAGAACCGGAATGAATTGAAATTTAAGCCTGGACGGATACCTTTGATTGGTTTTATTAGCAACAAGACTAGGTTGTGTTATGTGCGATGAATTTTTTTGCTCAATTTACATAATTTTAAGTTATCTATGAATGGGCGGTTTTGAAGGGTGTCCGTGGACACGAAACTCAGGAGAAGGTTGGTTTTTCTAGAGGTCAATGGTCTTTCAGAATTGCCTCTTGGAAGAACATTTGAAGGGTTTGGGGGAGTTTGCTCCATCTTTGGCCTTTCTGAGGTAGTTTGGGCCATGACTTCACAAGTGTTTTTATAGCTTATTGGAATGGGCTTTTTGGAAGTCATCAATGTGCATTATTGTGAGAAATGATCTTGTCTTTTTTGATGTAGTGTATTTGGCGGCAGAGAAATGGCCCTAGCTTTGAAGATTGTGAGAAGCCAGTGATGGACCTATGACCTAGATTCCAAACACCCAATACCATTGAAGGGTGGTCCAAAATAGTGTCACCTTTTATATGTCTAGTTTCCAGGAATTTTTGGATCTATTTCCTTTTTCTATTCAGGCACATCTCTTGCATGGATCCTTTGTTTTGGTTAACGCCCCTTTTTACTTGGTTGAATTTATCTATAAAAAAAATCTTAAGTTGTGCTATATTATAGAGTTTAACACTCTTATGTTGCAGTCATATTTACAATGAAGAAATAAGTTGATCATAAGGTACTTACATGAAAATGGGTATTACAGGGGATGTGGGTAGTGTTTATTTTGGCCCAAACCATCCGATGAAGCCACACCGACTTTGTATGACCCACCATCTTGTCCTCTCCTATGAGCTCCACCAGAAGATGGAAGTATATGTAAGTTACTAAACATAGAAGTGCTTTATATGGTAACTAAATTTTTTGTATATTATAATTTATTGTAAGTTTTCTGACAACAATTGTATGGTTTAAACTGTTTTTGTTGTATAATGCAGAGGCCTCACAAGGCATACCCAGTTGAGCTTGCTCAATTCCATTCAGCCGATTATGTTGAATTTTTACATCGGATTACACCTGACACTCAACACATGTTCTCAGATGAATTAGTAAAATGTATGACTTTTTTATCTGTGCATTTAGCTCCGCGAGCCATCAATATGTGGCAACATCCATCTATTGTATAACAGTGTTGGAAAAGTATTCAGTAAATGTCTCAAAGCTTTGATAGAAAATTGATTTTAGTGTTTTGGTCTTTCAAAGATTGAGTAGTGAACTTTGTTATTAAATTCTTAAAACTGTAAGCATTGTGAAGGTTCAGGTTTGACGATAGTTATCAAAACTGTTCTCAGCATGCATGGGGAATGGTGGTTCTCAATACAACTGGTTTAATTGATGGGTTAGCCTTTAAACTAGAAATATCTTCTGTGTTGTATTCATCATAAATAAAAGGCTAATAATAATAAAAAGTGTTTCTTGCAAAAGAAGCTCTTGTAGCTTAAGCATATCAACTTTTGTCATTCAAAATCAGGTTTAAACTGAAACCAAGCACTCAACCACTGGTTCAGTATGATTTTAAAAACTATGGCACGTGCAGAAGCAAGTGGTGACAATAAATTCTAAGTATCGAAATTGACACACTTAAAAGTATTGATTGGTAATTATTACATTGTATAGGTACCTAGGTATCTCCATGATTTGAAGTGTTGACTCATTTTGAGTGGGTTGTAGAGTCACTTGTCAAAAAAATAAAAAATAGTGGGTTGCAAAGTTGAATAGTTGTGTCAACTATGGACACTATTGGCATGACATAAAAGAGAGTCTATTTTATTTTTATATGTTTAGTAATTCATGACAATTCTACTTATAAAAAAAAAGTAACTCATGCAAATTCTATATTTTACCCAAGAGTAACCCATTAATTTAAATGTGTTGTTGTAACCCACATATGGTGTGTAAACAGTGATAATTTGTACCATAGTCAACGGTCAGATATGGATAAGGGGGCATCAAATACATATGGCGATAATTTAAATTTATTTTCTTGGTTTGGTTAACTCCAGTTTTTTTGTTGTTTCTTTTTTGTTTAACCAGATAATCTTGGAGAGGATTGCCCTGTATTTGAAAACTTGTTTGAGTTTTGTCAAATTTATGCTGGTGGAACTATAGGTAATTATGATTATTTAACCATAAGAGTCTTGCTCTCAAAGATTGGATAATGTCTATTGGCCTTGTGTAGCAATTGACATTTGCTAGCAGATGCCGCACGCAGATTGAACAATCAACTTTGTGACATTGCAATAAATTGGGCTGGTGGATTACACCATGCAAAGAAGTGTGAGGCATCCGGCTTTTGTTACATCAATGACTTGGTTTTGGGAATCTTGGAGCTTCTAAAACATCATGCCCGTGTTTTGTATATTGATATAGACGTGCATCATGGGGATGGTGTAGAAGAAGCCTTTTATTTCACTGACAGGTAAAATTAGTCATCTTATTATGCATTGAATTCGGATTAGGAAACATGCATTAAAAGTGCTTTGCAAAACTTGAATTTCGTTAAACGAAATATCGACCAGCACCATGAGCGGGAATAACTAGCTTACTATGCATTGATTGTCTATAATTTCTATCACAGAGTAAAATGTAAATTATTCTTATAATCTTGAGGGATGACAATTTTTAAATCTCAACAAACATCGAAATTAACTGGTGATGATACAAAGAGTTCAAAGTAGAATAGATAAGAAATGAGGAAGCCGAAGGAGTAAATAATGAATAGTCAATAGCTCCACTGAGAGGAATAGTTCGTTTTCTTTATTGGAAAATCTCTCTCTCTCTCTCTCGGTATGACCTTTCATCTTCCATTCTTATTGTTACTCACCGTGTACCCTTTCTTCTTCTTTTAGTTTTATCTTAGTTTGTTGACAGATGGATCATATGTTTTGGATTGAAGCTAAGAGGTTTGTGTTTAGTAGGAAAGGTAGTAACTTTTTCTATATTAATGAGAGGAGCAGGAAGATGTCTAAGTCCCTTCATCTCAATAGAGGAATGATTATTTGGATGGCAAAGGTGGGGGAGGACTGTATGAAGTTATTGGGCAATATAGATTCTTTTCAAACAAAAAGGGAAGGTTATAGAGTTTTTATGGTCCAAAAGTGTCAAAATGCGTTTGGCAAATTTGTGAAGCTGATTGAATTTGGCATTGTTACGGGGAATGGAATCATAGTGTTTCCAGAAGGGAGGAAACTGGTGGTTGGGCAGGTTTTGTGAGATTGATGAGAGAGATGGTTAATTTTAAGAACTCGGTCTTAGTTTCTAAAAATAGAGTTGTCCCAATGAATTGTGGTGGTGAACAGGATTCCAGAAATGAGAAGGTGATTTCTTATACATCTTCGAAAGGTGTTAATCATCATCATGAAGTTTCTTACCTATCGGCCTTCACAAATTCAAGGTAGGAGGGTTTTGGTCCTCAACAGCATTATGGCATTGGTAAATTTAGGAAGATGAGTCGGTGTTGGATGGTAACAAAAAGTTATGATGTTTTGTGGGGAAGTAGACGGATGGAAGGAAGAATGGTTAGCCTGCTGAGGTGTTGCAGAAAGTTGGAGAAGTTAAATGGTCTTTGTGGCACATAAGGGCAAAGTTATTTGGTTGGAAGGAGAGGTTGTAGTCATTTTTGAAGAAGGTACATGAAGGGTTGGGTTTGTTTATGGGTTTGGACCGAAATTCAATGGATAAGGAAGAAGGAAAAAGGATGGGGGAGTTGCAGTATGGGCCCGAGGGTTTTAAAGTTAAGATAGCAAATGGGCCGGATTGAGGCCCAGTAAATAGGCTTGATCATTGGAGGGCATAGCCCTTACATGAAATACAGAGCTCCACAAGCCTGAGGGGAGTGGTGGCCTAGCCCAAGGGCTTGGTGGCTTTGATAGGCACTTCGACGTCACAGACAGGAATGTCCAAGGCAGGCGAGTCTTTGAGAGGCTCTCCAACGGGGGTTTATCCTACAACGACTCTTCATTTACTCAGATTTGAGAATCAGAACTTTGAGGCCCATATTAAGCGCTCGACGGCACAAGAGGTTGCGATTTCTTCACAGAAAGGGATGACGGCAGTGGCGGAGCCAAGAATTTATTTTAAGGGGGGCCAAGCAAAATTAATACAAAATATATACAATATTTTTTTATTCTATTTCTATACATTTTTTTTTGCAATATAGAACAATCTGATATTAAAATCTACAATAAAAATAAAAGATGCTTAATACAACTTATATATTAAAAAAATATATAATATGTCAAGAACATGTCATTATAATAAAAAAAAATATTAAAAATACGTTAAAAACCATCCAAATTCTTTTTTTTTTTTTTTATATATAATAAAAATATGTCATCATGTTATTATATAATTTTATTTTATATGAAATGTATTTTATTTTTAAATTAGATTAAATTTTGTATAAGGGTCAAGATAATTTTTAGAAATGGAGGCAACACAAGATAAAATTAATATTTATCCTACTAAATTATAAAAAAAAATTAATCTCTATTATTTTTTTATAAAAAAATATATTTTTAAAATTTAAAAAAAAAAAAAAGGAGGTGGGGCGCCCGGCCACCCTTGCCCCAACGTGGCTCCGCCACTGGATGACGGGGTAGTCGATCCCTCTGAGGGTACTCAGGTGGTGAGTTCAACTCCTGTGAAGGGGAGTTTGTTGCCTTCCTCTAAGCTTGAGTCTCTAATGGGAGATTCTCATCTTGGTGTTGTGAGGTTCTCTTCTCAACCGTTATCGGCTCCTACTGAGCTATGTTTTGGAGGCACTTAAGAGGGTTTCAGAGGTGGTGGAAGTGGCTGAAGGAGATGTGGAAATGAGTGGTAATGTCATTGGGTCCATTGAGGAGTTTGTTTCTGGGTTCCCTTGCACCTAGAGGTTTAACTTTAAGTTGCAGATGTTTCTTGGAGGGGAGGAGGAAGCAGAGGCAAGTGAGTTAGGAGAGCTGAGGCGTCTGATGAAGAAATGGACCCAGACCCATTGTGTTCTATCCTTCTTGAAACTGATTGACTCAATTCTTCATCTGATTGGGTGATGAGGAAAGTGGATGAAATCAAGGATTGTGTTTGAATCTCATGTCGGATTTTAGGAACAATTTAGAGCACTTCTAATAGCTATTGAGGCTGGTTAACCTTCATTTGCTAGATCTTCTCTAAAGAAGGAGAGGGAATTGAAGAGGTTACTGTGCTCTATTAATTTACATTGCATTTGCATAATCCAATGAGGATGCTCTAAGGGGTTCTTTTTCTGCACCTGATCCAAAATTATGTTAGTTGGCTTGGGCTATGCCTTTTCCTATCAATAAAATTTTACTATTACTTCTCAAAAATAAAAAATTATGTTAGTTGGACTCCTTTATTTGTGTAAATTGTATATCCTCAAGTCCTTTTACTGATAAAAAAATGTGTATCCTCAAGTCTAGCAATCAATATTATGCAGTTATTCATTTTTTAAATTGTTTTCGAGAATAAAGAGTGCTGATCTTCAATCACACCAGTTTCATGGGTTACCACGAAAAACAATTTATGTCGTCCTTTTATTTTTCAAGTCCTTCAAAATTTTATCGAAGATAAAAGTGTTGATTTGTATTTGTGGCTAATCAAGTAGATCGCCTCGAATAGTCTTAGTAATGTCATCATGCTTTTTATACTCTACTAAGCCTTTGAAGTTGGACATGACAGGGTGATGACTGTTAGTTTTCACAAGTATGGGGATATGTTTTTTCCAGGAACGGGTGATGTTAAGGTGATTCTTTAATGCTTTTTTTTTTGGTGTATTAATTAATTAAGATCATTTTTGAATTTGAGCTCAGCTGTTTTCGTTTGTCTTAAGCTGCATTAAGCCAGCCATTTTTCTACTTCGTGCTCAGTTGTTTTCTCTATGCACACATGCATTTTCTCTACCTAATTTTGTTCAAAATAATTATTGAATATTTTTTTTTTGTAAGCTTCCTCTGTCAACTGTTTTAGAATCTACTTATAAAAAAACTGTTATAGAATCTGAGCATGGTGATCTTAATTTGTTTTGTAAGTACTGACATCAATTACCCTTTTATTGATTATCTTTAAACTTAAATAGTTGCCTTACTGTTGTTTCTAGTCAGCTCTAATCCATTTCATTGCCTGTATGCCTCATGTAAGTATCAGCAATAATTTTGTCGGATCTAATGAAGGAACTGAAGTCCTAGTTGAAACCTAAACTTGTCTCAACAAGTTCTATTTATGGGGAGATTAATATTCATGCATGTATGCAGTCTATGTAAATATAACTTCTGAAACACCTAAAGTCAAAGAGAACATCAAAGTAATGATTTAGTTTTGCTTGACTTAGCACATCATCTGTTGCTCTCACAATGGGCATATAAACCTGCACTTTGCCATCTAACTGGAGGACATATACCTGAGAAACACCAGCCAAGAAGATGATAATAGCACGGTATTCTTGGAATATGGGTATCCCTTATATTTGAAATCTAAGTGGTTTTAATTGCCATTATTTTGTACTGAAGGAAACAGGAGAAAGAGAAGGCAAGTTTTATGCCATAAATGTCCCACTCAAGGATGGAATAGATGACACTAGCTTCACTAGACTTTTTAAAAGTGTAAGTACTGGAAATAAGCAACTAAGTTACATTGATGTCTTTATCTCTGGTTTATCATGCCAGGAGTAAACTTTTGCTTGTAAACTTTGATGTTGTAGATTATTTCCAAGGTTGTTGAAACATATGTCCCAGGTGCAATAGTTCTCCAATGTGGGGCAGATTCGCTTGCTGGGGACCGCTTAGGCTGCTTCAATCTCTCCATTGATGGTGCATACTCCTTGTAATTAAACAATTTTCTCCATGCTTGTCATGATATGTCAAATATAGTCAATTTTCTCTATTGCCCCTTTAACTTGTTTAGATCACTTTTCAATTAGTTCTCAATGTCTCCACTTTGATTGTAAAATTTACTGTGTATGGCATCATGATGATTCTTACAGGGCATGCCGAATGCGTCAGGTTTGTGAAGAAATTTAATTTGCCGTTACTGGTATGTTTCTATTTCACCAATAATAGACACAGCCCATTAGCATCATACATCAGAGCTACAGGGAGAAACTTCTTGGTGCAGGTAACTGGAGGTGGGGGATATACAAAAGAGAATGTTGCTCGATGTTGGGCTGTGGAAACCGGAGTTCTTCTTGATACAGAACTTCCCAATGGTATGTTAACTTGATGCTCTTTTATGATTTGCCTGTATCCAATGATTCTCCGAATATGCTTTTTTTTTTTTCAATTATCGGTAAGCATCATTATAGCCAGCCCAATTGGTTCTTTGTTGAGGTTATGATTGATTATGTTTACATAATCTCAGCTCCAAAAGGCCAGATAGAATGCTGAATTTTACCAACATTCTTTTTTGAATAATGTATGGATAAGGGGGAAGGATAAGCAACATATTCTTGATATTATATTTGATTTAGCGTAAGCCTTTAGGTAAATTGCATTGTTCACATTACCTCACTTGGTATGTGCAACTGTGTTTAGTTAGTCTTCTGACACTGGTTTAAAAGCCCTTGTCCTTCTATAAGCGTTGTCTTCTGTTTCACACTGAACATGAAAAAATGGGTGGTGGGGAGATACGGAGTGACATGCTTTATATGCAATTGGCAAAGCATTAGTTTTTTCTCTATCTTCATTCTTTTATTAGGCTTTCTCAATGTACAGTAGATGCAAGTTGTAACCAGTTCTCTGTCCATCCTTCTACATATAAAATAATCATCCTTTATTTTCATATTTATGCGCATAATTTTAGCTTATGTATGTCCTATGCTTTCTGATAAGAATATCTCCGCATGCCCCATGCTTTCTGATTATGATGCACATTGTTGTGCATCTTTTCCTCCTTGCCATAATTGGTTTTCTGTTTCACTACATTTGGAGTGTAAGTTTCATTTATCAATTCATCTTTCTTGCAGAGATCCCTGACAACGAGTATATTAAATATTTTGCTCCAGAATACTCATTGAGGATTCCAAATGGGCACATAGTATGTAATTTCTCAGAAAGCTTATGTTAGTGGTGCATTTCATTTGATTCCATGCACTGGTTTTGGAACATGGGAACTAATAAGTTTTTCATGGGTGGATTGGTCATTTCTGAGGTCCATTTTCAGTCTGCAACATATATTCTGAGCATTAAAGTCTCTCTCTCTCTCTCTCTCTCACATTCTTTTTACTCGCATTGATTGAGCAGGAAAACTTAAATAGCAAATCATACCTTGGCACGATAAAAATGCAAGTCTTAGAAAATCTTCGAAGCATCCAACATGCTCCTGGTGTACAAATGCAAGAGGTTAGTATAATGCAAATGTTGCCACGTCCTCGTTTTTATGAAGTGAGATTCAGTATAAGGTTTAGTTAGGCCTTCGCTTACTTTGCTTTGCTGTATGTTTTTTTTTATAAGTAAAAATTTTATTAATAAAAAGAGGCAAAAGCCAATTACAAAGAAAACAAAAGAAACAAAAAGCCCTTTAGGATGGTGCATTGGATACAAGGAAATTATGAAAGTCCATGCCTTGAAAGTCCAGGGCATTGGACCATGTACACAGAGTTCTAAAAAAGAAAACTATCAGCTCCTTTCGAGATCTCTCATTGTCTTCAAATGTTCGCTTATTGCGCTCCTGCCAAAGACACCATAAAATGCATATGGGAATCATCCTTCACACAACATTGATCTGTCTCCCGCCTTGCATGGAGGGCCAACTTGCCACAGCTGTCCCCACCGTCCCTGGCATTACCTAAGCTATGTTCAATCTAGTAAAAATCTCATTCCATAGTGCCCTAGCAATCTTGCAGCGTATCAGAAGATGGTTAACCAACTTGCCCCCATTACGACACATGTAACACCAGTCTGCTTTGATAACTCTTCTTTTCCTCAAGTTATCTGTTGTGAGAATCTTTTCTAGCGAATCTGTTCACACGAAAAAAGCCATGGAGGGCCAACTTGCTACAGCAATCTAGTAAAAATCTCATTCCATAGTGCCCTAGCAATCTCGCAGTATATCAAAAGATGGTTAACCGACTCGCCCCCATTACGACACATGCAACACCAGTCTGCTATGATAACTCTTCTTTTCCTCAAGTTATCTGTTGTGAGAATCTTTTCTAGTGAAGCTGTCCACACAAAATAGCCGCTTTTAGGGGAGTTTTGTGACACCATATCTGTCTCCACGGATACTGGATCTCAGGTATTTGAGTAAGGACCTTATAATAAGAACGAACAGTGAAAGTTCTTTTTCTTGTTGGGGTCCATCTCAAGCCGTCTTCATTCTACAAGCTTGGTCGTTGAGAATAAATGAGACTATAAAATTCCACAAAAGTGCTTTGTTCCCAATCTTGTGCCGTCTGGTTGAAATTAATTTTCCAAAACAAATTTCCCCCGGTTAACCCCACGACCTCTGCCACAGTGATATCTTTGGCGCTTGCAATCTGATACAAAGTGGGAAAAATTGCATCCAAGGCCCTGTCTCCACACCAAACATCCTTCCAGAATTTGATTCTTGAATCGATCCCCAATCGAAGCCTAGTGTGCTGCTGAAAAGCCCCCTCCATCCACTTCTGATGTTTTTTCACAACCCCACACCACTTGCCCCCCTCACTTCATTGGTGCACCACCCGCCCCATGTGCCCCCATACTTATGATCGATCACCACTTTCCAAAGGCCCTCTAGTTCCTGATGGTATCTCCATAGTCATTTTCCAAGTAATGCCTAGTTGAAATATCCTCAAGTTACGAATGCCTAGACCGCCACTTGATAAGGGACAACAGACCGTCTCCCATTTTATCAGATGGAATTTGAACTCCTCTCCCAAATCACCCCACAAGAAATCTCTTTGTAACTTCTCAAGACAACCTGCCACATTAGCCGAAATAGGAAAAAGTGATGAAAAATAAGTGGATAAGTTAAAAAGAGTACTCTTTATCAAGGTGACACGTCCCCCTTTAGACAAATACATCATCTTCCATCCTGCTAACTTCCTTTCTACTCTTTCGATTACTGTGTCCCAAATCTGAGCTGCCCTTGAAGTAATACCCAACGGGAGACCCAAGTATGTCATAGGGAGCGAAGAAGGCTTGCATCCAAGGGTATTGGCCAACTCCTACAAATTGTGAACGTCTCCAACTGGCACCATTTCAGATTTGTCGTAGTTCACTTTCAGGAACAACGCTGCATCAAAACAGAGGAACAAGGCCTTCAAAACTCGAACCTGGTCTCGTTCAGCCTCGCAAAGTACAAGCGTATCATCTGCAAAAAGTAAATGAGATATATTAGAAGTATCCCGCGCAGGTATTCCAATGGGGAATCCACTTACCAGGCCATTTGCCACCAATGTTGAAAGCATTCTGCTGAGAGCTACCATGATAATAACAAATAACAAAGGGGATAATGGATCTCCTTGTCTCAAGCCACGGAAACTTGGAAAAAAACTTTCGGGACAACCATTAATAAAGACCGAGAATCTAGCAATCGATATGCATCACTTAATCCAGTTCCTCCATTTTTTCACAAAACCACACCTGTCAAGAAGATATAGAAGAAAATTCCAGTTGACGTGATCATAAGCTTTTTCCATATCTAGTTTACACAAGATTCCCGTGCTGCCTGATTTCAGCTTGCTATTGATACATTCATTAGCTATAAGAACCGCATCAAGAATTTGTCTGCCTTTAACAAAAGCATTTTGGGGTTTGGAGATAAGCTCCCCAATAATCTCGCTAAGTCGGTTGGCAAGTATTTTCGAGATAATCTTATAAACCCCACTCACTAGACTAATCAGTTGGAAGTCCTTGATCTCGATAACCCCCACTTTTTTGGGGATTAATGCCAGAAAGGTGGCACTGAGATTTTTGTCAAATTTTCCAGTTGTAAATAGTTCCTGAAACAACTTCATAAAGTCTTCTTTAATCACCTCCCAACATTTCTGGAAAAATCCCATTGAGAAGCCATCCGGCCTGGGTGCTTTATCTTTAACCATGTTCTGAATTACATTGGACGCCTCGTCTTCCTCGAAAACCCGCTCAAGCCAGGCTACATTTGTTGAGTCAATCGAATCAAAGGCTAAGCCATCAAGGTTAGGTCTCCATCCCTCTTGTTCCTTAAGGAGGTTCTCATAAAAGTTAACAATGTGATTGTGAATAGTACCTTTTTCTTTAAAATCAATCCCATCGATCCTTAAAACCTTAATGTTGTCATTTCTATGGTGGGAATTGGCAATCTTATAAAAGAATTTTGTGTTACGGTCTTCTTCCCGAAGCCACAAGGCTCTTGATTTGTTACCCACAAAGTTTTTCATTGGCAAGTTTACATGGAGGTTCTGCTGTTGGGTTTTTGCTCCTTGAATCCCACATGGGAAAGGAGTGGGAGAGGGGGCAAGACTCATGGCCTATAAAAGGAGGCTTAGCCTCCTTGGTTAATTACACCAGTCAGAAACTTATCTAGTAACTTTTGACTTTAGTAAAATTCCTCTGTTGTCCTTTTTGTATGTAAAAGGAAGAGGTGAAAGTTAGAGTTTTACTAGTGGGAGAAGTTTTTGTGGGTGTTGTTGGGGTGAAGAGAAAAATTGTATGATTGTAACAATTTTTCACATAGTGTATTTTCTTCTCTGGGTCTGATGGTTTTTTTCCTGTTTTGGAATTTTTTACGTAAATTCTTGTGATGTTTATTTCTCTATTTTTCTTATTATTCTGTCAAAAGTAAATACTGGTTGGGGGAATTTGAGAGGCCCAAGATTCCCAACATCTGCCGCACTCAAATTGAAGTGTTGTTTCTTTGCATCTCAATTTATATTTATGCCATAACAATAATAGTCATGAATGATCTAAATATGTAGTTGCTTAAATTGGTGTGTCATTAAGAATGCATGATTTTCTATACAATTCAGAAGGGATGCTGATTGAATTGTGGAATAAATTAGGGGAAAAAAAAAAAACTATTTGCTGCAATGTGAACACAAAGCAGCTATTGTCTGTATGAGACGTCCAAAATCGTGGAAACATGTTAAATTGCATGGTTGGAATAGCCCATCAAATCCTCGGTACGGCCTAATAGTGATATTTATAGGCTAATGCTTTTTTATAATATTGAAGATGTAACATGTATCTCAAACAACCCTTTCTTACCCTAACATATTTTAGTTAACCTAGCCTCCTCTGTCCCTTAGACCAACAAGGGGCAGTACAGAAACATTACTTCTTGTGCATCGACTATGCCTTTCAGCCTGATCCATACAATCTTAATTAGCAATAAGTTGTAATGTACATTCTAGAATACCAATAAGTTTTAATGTGTAATCTCCATTAAGATATACCCACAAAATTGTCATGTGATCTATTTTTTCGATTAATTTTTCAGCTCTTTGATGACAGACTATTAGTTTACTAATAATGCTTGGAATGGCACTTATGGCAGTAACTAAGTTATTGGACTGAGCTATGCTTTTTCTGTTGCAGGTTCCACCCGACTTTTACATTCCTGACTTTGATGAAGATGCACAAAACCCTGATGAGCGCATGGATCGTAAGTAAATCAAGAAATCTGATGCATCCTAGTGGCACTAAGCATATGCTCCACTCATCAAACACTTCTTTTATGAATTGAATTTGGACAAAAAATTTCTTTCAGCTTGTTATATTTGTCATTCGATTGACTTTTTTTTCCTTTTCAGAACACACTCAAGACAAGCAGATCCAACGTGATGATGAATATTACGAAGGAGACCATGATAACGATCAGAATATGGAGGATGTATAAATTTTCTCTGCTTTGACAATAGTAGGGCCTATTAGACTGTTTGAGAACCCATGCATGTAAGAAATTGTACCTGGGAGATGTGATAGCGAACTTTCTTTTCCCAGATAGCCTCATCAAAATTCATTTAGTAATTGGCTGCTAGTCAGATTTCCTTTAGGTAGTTTTAAGAGAAATTTTTAGTTAGAAAGAAGTTTACAAACTGGTGTATTGTTGTGACATGTTAAATCTACTTTATAGTAAAATGAAATTTACAATCTGTTTGCGAGCTTTCTAGATTTGTTTGGGAGCCCTAGCACTTCTCTCGTAGGACTGGTTTTTGCAATGAAATGATTGAGGCCGATTGATGTTCTTTATGGACTTGGCATTTTCTTGATTGACCTAATTGGATTTCACCTGCACCATCAACTTGGAACTAGCTCAACGAAAATTATGAGATATAATGATAATGGTCAATGTACGATACAAATTGTCTTAAACACCATAATTCATCACAATTTGTTTAATGAATTTCACAAATTGATTTAATTTTATATAATATATAAAATCTATTTTATAATAAAAATAATTTTAACGTAATATATTGAAATCACATTATTTTGTAGTTTTTTTATTATAAAATTTCATTTTTGTTAAAAAGTATTTCTCTTTACCCAAAATTTGAACGACATAGACCTGGAAACAGCAAGTTGCCTTCGTGACTACAAGTTACTTTGCATTCAAAAAAATGTTAATGGAATGGTATGTTCTTTGCATTGGCAATGAACTGTGCTGCTTGTAACGCTGTTAAGAAAGAAGTGAACCCTAAATAAGTATAAATATATATATATATATATATTTATCTCCATTTGTTCATTCTTATTGGTCAAATTAATTAGCTTAACAAAGTGATAGATACCACGAATTCAACAAAATAAGTTGGAAGTATCATATGACAATACACGGGTGGGCGAATAAAAAAGGCCTCAGCAGCTATGGTGGACTTTACATTAATGCTGTTCTTGAGAGAGAAATACTTCAGATCACCAATTAGTTTAAAAAAAAAAAAAACATTATACAATGAAGAACACAGTTTTCTCATCAATCTTATGCAGGAGATTATCAACTTGCTTTTCTACCAGGTGCTAAGAATCCAGAATCTGTTTGTTTTCTGCCAAGATGCTATCCAGCAATGATCCACAAGCATCTTCAAGTAAATCCAAAACCTGCCATACTATGAACTTAAATTTGCAGAGGCCAAACTATGAACTTAGAAGTACAGAAAACTCATTATGTCGCCAAGACTACTAGTTTAAAGCAGAATGTTGAGATGCGTCAGCAGTATAATTTAAAATTCTTTGCCTAGAGAGCATTTTGATAGTATCTTAGAATTTTGTTTCAACTCAATCGAGGAGCTCATGTATTCTTGCAAGACAATTAAACATCACTTTGAAATATACATATAGCTCAAATTAGACACCCAACAAAGGACAGACAACAGAAAAAAACCCAGTAACCGGCAAGTTGGTAGAATTCATGGCATTAAGTAGCTCTTGTGCAAGTTTGGTTACTAAAAGTGAATTGATCCACGAGGTGGAAAGTGGTCACAAATTGAAACATGGAAAATGTTGTGTCCAGCTTTCCAACAACCGTCACCTATAACCGTAATTACAAACTCGATCGTCAACCATACCCTCATGCATCTACGGGTGTTGACAAGATGACAGAACAAGATTTCTTAAGCCAAGCTCAAATACCGTAGTTATGACTTTCGAACAAACCATCTAGACTAGTCACACGCTTTGGGAACATTCTCTAACCCTATATTTACAACAAACAAAGGCATGTAGTTCCCCATCTCTGTAAAAGACATAGGTGGATGATATGATCTTATATTACCTTCTCAAAACCTTGTGGTCCAGTGGACCAGTAAGGATCTGGGACTTCAGTTTCGTCATGTTCCTTGCAATAGGAGCATATCAACTTCACCTACGTCAACCATACTCCAATGAGACCACACAACCAAAACAGCACCAGATGATGACAATAATTATTAAACTCACCTTTTTGTGTGCATCATCGGGTAGGGGTTCTCTAAATTTCCACCTATTAAAGGCCTCCAATATATCCTCTACAGCCAAATAGCACCCACAAAATAAGATATCCTATCTCTGTTTCAGTCATTCGAAATTATTCAAGAAAAATAAAATCAACCCTTAATTCTAGAGTACAATGCTAAAGATATCCTACCTCTGTTTTGCTTGTCCATTGCAAGAATCAGATCGAAATCTCTAAAATCAGACGGCCGGATGGGCCTTGATATAGATGTTATCTCAACCCCACGTCTTTTGGAGGCCGCCCTCATTCTTGGGTCTGCTTGATTTCCCTTATAACAGTGAAACATTATTAAGAAAACCAAGAACACCCCCCCCCCCCAAAAAAACAAAAAAAAAAACACAATTTTTCAATTCAGTTACTCACTACTTTCTCAAATTTCTTTTCCTTTCCTCAAGGGTTTAATTGAATGATACCTACCTCATGGTAGTTAATGGTGCCAGCAGAATCAATGTTAAACTTGGAATCCAAATCCCTTTTCTTGACCAAGTCTGTGAAGACTCCTTCAGCAGCTGGGCTTCTACAAATGTTGCCCAAGCAAACAAAGAGCACAGAGAAGGGCTTGGTCCCTGCCTCAGCGTCAGTGTCTGGTGTTGCAGAAGAAGCCATAGATGCTTTTATCAGAGACCCAAACGAAAAGGAGGAAGTGGGCTTGCAAGGGACTCGAGAAGGAATCGAGTTTTGGAGAGACGGGTATTGGGTAGGTGGAAAAAGAACAGGAATCTGGGGTTTCGGAAAGAGGGCCTGGGGGTGGAAGAAGTGGCCACACTGTAAATTTAAAGGGGATGACAGTCTAATTTGGAGTGCCCTCATCCCTCCTGAGTCCTGCGTGTGGAGTGTGGACTCTTCGAGGAACTGGGGTTGGATTGGCTTTTAATGCTCGAACTTCGAAGTATTTTGGAGGTGGAATAGTTTAGACCATTTCTATTGGATTGTTTAAAAATATTTTTTTAAAATATAAATTTATATATTTATTAAAAAAATTTAATCATAATTAATAAAAAAATAGGAAGATAAAAATAAAAAAATTGAAATAAAAATACTTTTTGTAAATAGTAAAACTAAAATTTTATTTAACGAAAATCAGATATGACTTTTATTAGATAAAATTTTAGTTTTATTATTTATAAAAAATATTTTTATTCTATTTTTTTATTTTTATTTTTTAATTTTTAATCAAATATGATCAAATTTTTTTGATAAATATATAAATTTATACTTTTTGAAATATCGCTCTAGACAATTTAATGAGAATCCTCTTAGTCATGGCCCGAATGAGGACAATATCACGGCCACGGTCCAGCCAAAACAATATTTAAAAGTAAAAACAAAAAGAGAAATTTTATTTGCAATTTTGAGTGAAAGATTGTATGTGTAATCCCATGATTTATAGAGGTAAAGAAAAGATAAAAAAACATTATTTGAAAATTATATGTAGAATAATTATATGAGCATGAACAATCCCTATTTAAAAATTAAAGGTAGAATAACTCATTTAAAAAAGTTGTTCCAAGAAACTCAGTTGGGGTGTGCTTAGAAAAACTATACCATCCATATTCTGCCTAGAATAACTCACTTCTATTTCGATTTTAATTCAGGATATTAATTTGGTATTGTTCATGGTTGGTAGTGTAGAGTTCTTTTATAGTTGAATGAAAGTCGACTATTTTCTCAAATAAAAAAAATAAAAAAAAGGTTGGTGGTGCAACCCTTTTCAGTCTCAAATTTGCATTTCTTTTATTTTTTATACTTGTAAGTTTTTATTTTGTTTTGAATTTGCAACTATTTTTTTCGATTACTGGCGTGGTGACTATGCATCGTGGACACGTTCTCTCACTCTATTGGTCTCCATGGCATTACATATGGTTATATTTTGGCTACAAATGAAAGGATGACTCATTTTCTGAACCCACAATTATGGGCAATGCTTCAAGAGGCCAAACTCATGGAATATTGAGCATGAGTACACAAAAAGATGGAAATGAATGGTAAACGAATGATTTGGGGTCGAAAGATGATGAAAGTAAATTGACTGTCATCTCTGCCACATAAATGTAAGGCTGTCAATGAACCAAGCAGAGCTTGACCTGTTCCAGCTTGGCTGATCAAAGTAAAAGATGCCTGAATTAAAAGTTTCTTCCACAAATTCTTAATCAAAGCAAAGAAAAGCTAATGAACAAGACCAGAGCGAGCAAGCAACTAAGAAAAATGCTCCCCCAAATTCCCTTTTCAGACTCTCAGCTACTCTGATTCAGTATTGACATATAAAAATCTATAATTTTCCGCACTGCTATAGATTATTTACATTATAAGCTATATAATCAGTTGCAACAGAGGATGGAAAAGTTAAGAAAAGAAAAGGGTCTTCTAACTAGAATAGTTCAAACTCCACATACTCTCCCCCTGCAGCCTCAAGCTCACTACACTTGGTACTCTCCTTTTTCAGTGCAGCAAATTCAATGTCAGAAGACTTCGGTAGCTCTGGCGGTACTGCACAACGTATCAGAGCCCAATTAAGCCCTTCAAAGAAAGGATGATGCTTGATCTCGGCAGCTCCTTTCACAGATCCTAACCGATTCTCGGGGTCCTTGATTAATAGGCCTCTGATCAAATCTCTTGCATGGAAGCTAACTATAGGGGTACTTGGGAATCTGAGGCTCCGAGACACCACATTAGACAATGTTTCCTCATTTCCTGAACCCTTGAAAGGTGTCTTACCGTATAACATCTCAAACAGAAAAATTCCGAAAGTCCACCAATCAACCGCACTCCCATGACCCTCACCTTTGATGATCTCAGGAGCAAGGTACTCATGCGTACCTACGAAGGAGTTTGATCGGGCATTCGTTGGCTCCACGACAAGTTGTGGCAGAGGGCTGACCTGGGCAGCTAGATCTGCTTTTATCTTTCGAGCTTTGGCTGCAGCAGATATAAGTCTAGGAGTGAAGCATGGGACTTGCCAGGATGGTTGGAGACAAAATGGGTCGATACAGCTGGATTCGGTACATGGACTTGACATCTTTTTTGGGGGCTCCACTACGGGAGAAGATGATTTAACCACCATTGGATTGACAGAACATCTGAGTGACAAGTCAAAATCTGACAGCATGATGTGACCATCTTCTCGGACCAGAATATTTTCCGGTTTCAAGTCTCTATACACAACTCCTAGCATGTGTAAATACTCCAGTGCAAGGAGGACTTCAGCGACATAAAATCTGCAAATGTGATAGCATGGATTATTCCAAATAACACTGAAAGGACAGAGGAACCATCATGTTGTGGGTGACTAATGAAGCAAATTTCATATATATATATATATATATATTTTTTATCTTTTCTGTAGAATGTAATAAGTTTCTGCTACAGAACCTATGGCTATCATGGAGACTCCAACATAACTTTTGCCAATAGAATATGATAACAAGAAAATAATAAACTAAAATTCATCAATACATTATCCAGCCATGCTACTTCGCCAGCATCTGCAGTGATACCCAGTAATGATATGTAAGTTGACATGAATCCAACTTTCACCCTTTTTTTTTATATATATATAAGTAAGAGATAATATTATAGCCATGAATGAAGATTGAAAGACAAATCTGGGTATCACCTATTAAGCATGGGATGTGAGTGACTACCCTGAAATCCAAGGTCAACCTAGATTAAAAGAAAAATCTGGGAGCCAACCAGTTTCCTGTCACTGTTCATACCACTGCTCACTTCTACTTTCATCCATCAATCAGTTGAAAATATAGTTCTGTCTCCAAAGCGAGAGCTTAATTAAAACCTTCTCAACTATTCTCTAATTATTTGGCTCCAAATTCTGAGTCCAGTCCATCCAATGTATCTAGAGGAGGGCATAGCTTCCCTGATTTCCTAACATATCGGAAATTGGCTGCTACAAGGCCCTGAATAAATGCAAGGAATCCTCCTCCAACCTTAAATACTAGAGGTGGATTAACGTTTACCCATGATATTTACCAAACCTAAAAGATTAATTCTAGAAATTAAAAGTAATGGTACATTTAAACCTATAAAGCAAGTCCACTGATGAAGAATGGCAAAATTTCCAATGGTGCCAAAATCTCCACTTTTTCACAATACAACAGCTTTGATAGCTAAAAAAATATACAATTCCTAGAAGGTTATAAACCCTTTATAGAGGGTTGGGTTCGAGTTATACCTATCAATAACTTCCACTATATCATAGACTTATCACACATGCCAAATTTCACAAAAATTACCTATCGAATTCATAAACTTTTTATTTCGCAAGTATATTCAAGAATATTAAAAAAAAACAAATAAACAAACTTGGCAAAAAAAGAGTACCAAAACACTAATATTTGGAACATCTCAATGATAAGATAGTTTTCAATATTCAATCGCCTTAACATTACGTAAGCATGAATGCATGATGGTTAGAAAGACATTTAATCCAGTGGAGGACTTAACAAAATGGTCTAAATAAAACCAATTAAGTTGCAAAATTCTTAATTCAAACCAGGGGAAACTTTAGTCTAACCTATATGTGGTATTTTTTCTTGATAGGAATATAGTACCTAAGCAACAGAAGTGACTAGTGAGAGGAAAAAAAAGCACATCACCGATAAAAAAGCACATCCCAGGACTATATATTTACAGGTCATCATCACAACCCATAACACGACGATGCAAAAAAGGCATGCACAGATCTCCAGAACCAAACCTAACAAGAAAAACTACCTGGCAGCTAGTTCAGAGAAATTTCTGCTGGGTTGCTTCTGCCGCAGCACATGTAAGTCTCCACCTGGACAATACTCCATAACCAAGCATGAAAGCTTCTCCGTTGCAAAATGGGCATACAGGGTAGGAAGGAAAGGATGATCCAGCATTTGGAGTATCCCTCTCTCTGTTTGGGCCCTGGGCATTTTTTTCCTGCTAACCAGGAATTCATTATCCATCACTTTCAATGCAAATAGGCAGTTTGTACCAGTTAGCTCGGCAAGATAAACAGTTCCAATGTCCCCACAACCAAGCTTCCTGAGCAGCTTGAAGTGCCTCAAACCCAAGCTTCCTTGCTGTTTCTCAACACTGCGGATGGCTTCCCATCTCAAGTCTTTTGACATGTGAGGCCTTTTGCCACTACGACTAGAACCACACGCATTGCTTTCATCACTGTTCGTTGTGCTACTGCTATATTCACCAATGCTACTTTTTGAGCTTTGGGAGAACTCTCCCTTTTCTCTTGACCGTGATCTTTCATCAGCTTTTATCACTAGAGATTTACTTCTGTTGGTGCAATTCAAAACGAAACCAGATTTGCTAGAGCCTGTGTCCATGGTACTTGAATTGACATCAACGTTAAGATTCAAACTGCTGGATGCTGGAGAAGCTTTCTCATTAAGTTTCCCATCATGCTCCATTGAACAAGTTTGCCTCTGATTATCTAAATTACTTGTACTAGGAACCAAATCATCCTCAACTTTTCCATTACATGGATTACAACTGCTTGAGGCAGAATTTGAATCCTGCTTTATTTTCTTGTTAACAGAGTTCTTGTTCCCAAAGACTGGCTTCATTGAATGCGGACTACTACTTGTCCATTTGCTTATCCTAGTGGCACTGCCGAAGCTAGATAGGGAAGTCAGAGTATGCAACTTACCTTTCTGCCCCCCATCTACCATTTGAGTTTCGCTTGGAACTTCTACCGAGGTGGGAGCAGCTGTAACCATCTCCTGGCCAGTATGAGTGATTGAAGATTCAGCAGAATTCAGTTTTCCAACCTCTGCCTGCAAAGGAACAATCTGACCATGTGATCTGGTCATCATTGCCTCTGGCATTATTTTATCAGACAAAGAAGTAGGATGAACCCTTTCTTTTGATAACTCTGCTTCTGGCACTTGCATGGACTCAGGCATCATACGAGAAAGTTTTGATTTGTTTTCTTCTGGTACAAGAGTGATTTCCATCAAATTCCCCTTACCTCCTTTTGTCACAACAGTGGATCCATCAGCCTCAACAACCACTGCCCTATACAACCTTTTGATAGTCCCCGCTTCCGAGATCCTTGGCGAACTGGTTGGCTTAGATAATCGCTTCATAGCAGCCATCTCTGATGCCTGGGAGATGCATAGTCCTCTTAGAGCTTGCTTCAAACTCACAGGCTCTGATATTCCAATTCCTGATGAATGGGAGGAACTAACTCTCATTGGCCTTTTTTGTGCACTCTTTCTCAATGGGTCTCCTATTTCATGCGACAGACCCAACCTTTTAGCTTTTCTGAGGTCAATTGCCTGGAAAAGGCAATTAATGTCATCTTCTATAGAATACTTAGTTCCTGAGTCTGACATGCAGTGCTTTCCAGTTTGCTCATACACTTTTGATTGAGAATCAGATTCTTCTGTTGACTCAACAATTTCACTAGTACTGGGTAAGGTACCCATTTTTGCCAGATTCATCCAAACTTCCACAAAAGTTAGACACGGCCTTGCAAAGTAACTCTAGCCCAATTCAAGAGAAGAATTTCGAATAGGGAGAAGCAAAGAAACTAGAAAACACACTGCATAAATTCTGGAGCTTCCTTCAATCATAGTTGCTTGCAAAATTAAATGGCTCCTTCAAAGTTGAAGCATTGAAATCTGTAGGGAGAACAAAATTTAGATAAGTACAGGCCTTAAAACCACATCTTAACAAAAGAGGTTACATTTTTTTCCTTCCACAAAGTGCTAATATATGTACATACATATATATGATATATGAAACCAAAGGGCTAAAGACTCAATTTTTACTTTCATATAGAAGAAGTACACCACCTGATCCAATAAAAAACAACTAACTCTCAGAACACCACTTAGCCATATGTCAACAATCTCCCCCCCCCCCACCCTCCCCTCCCCTTTTTGCAAGTTAGTTCACCTGTGTCCATCACCAATCATTAACTATATTGACTAAAGGTCAGAGGGATATGTAATCATCTGCTTGAGTTAGTATAATGTATTCATGCTTAAAGAAATGGTTTGGGATTTCCTAGCATCTTCTCCTCGAGTCTTTAATCTTCTTTCTTCTCTACACACTTTGAATAGGTCTGTATATGAAGGGTCCTATCTGAACATTTGCAACAGGCTAATAGCAATGGGAAGGAATAGCAACAAGCTTGTAACACTCTTATAACAAAACGTCTCTGTCTTGTCTGCAATTCCTGTTTTCACCATCTTTCTCTGTATGGATTTGAAAAAAAAAAAAAAAACCTCCTTTGGTTTTTGTTATCTTAATTTTATTCTACTCAACAAGAATGTTTTTTTAATAGGTATTCAACTAGAATGTTATAAAAAACTGAACAAATGCAATTACAAGTAAAACTTATTCTTAGACCATAAAAACAAAACCTTCAGCTAGTTTTTTTCCGGAATCAAACATGGATTAACGGAGTTCATCCAAAAGCCTGACTTGATAAGTTTTTTCACTTGACACATTAATTTGTAACCAAGCAAAAAAGTATGTTCATGTATTACCCTCAAAATAATGAAGACATTTTTTTTTTCCTAAAAATTGAATTCCATGTGCATCACTGGCACTAAATACAACACAAATGCTGAACTTTAAACAATTAACAAAAAGAATTGAATGGACGAGCATGGGTGAACCCATGACCCTGTCCCTCAAACCTTTGTCAAGTGTGTGGAGGAAATGCATTTAATCCAACGATCACCGGTAAAAACCATAACAGTTTTTCCTATTCTCTGAAGTTATTTTACTCAAGCTCTCAAACTCTAGAAAATTTAATGTAACATGTTTGCAATATCATAAATCATAACACACGCATCCGCAGTAAAAAAAAGAAAAAAGAAAAAAGAAAAAAGAAAAAAAAGTTCCGCAGTTTAGATCAGCAATTAATTGATCTTAAGACAAACAAACTCACACACACACACACACACACAAAAAAAAAATAAAAGATAAAAGAATCACAAACTCAAACGATCAGTTAGGAACAGCTACTTGATAATCCTTTTTTTCCTCCAAATTATTTAAATATAAAAAGAAACGCTCAAAAAATTTCTTTTTCCTTCATTTGAAGATTTTGAAGAATGCAGGACTTCTTTCTGAAAATATCCTGAGGTAATTACCAATTAACTGAACCACCAAAATTAATCTAACATGTCTAAAGTTGAAATCAAAAAGAAAAAAGAAACTATATAACCATGAATGTGCCACCTCAAAATCCACTCTCTTTTTTATGTACCATAGTAAAACTAGACAGATTTCAAAATAAAAGAGAACTGCAAGTTTTTTTTCTTTTTTGCTGAGTAAAGGAGCACTGCAAAAGCAACGAGAAGAACACCACCACCCACAGCAGCGCAACAACAAAACACAAACTTTTATGTTACAGAAAAGAGTAAAGCATACCCAGAACAAGATCAGAGTGGTCCCAGAAAACACAGAGACGGATCGAAAACCATCCACAAACTAAGTAAGGGGAAAAAAAGCCCTTTCTTGAATGGAAAGAGGCGGACAGAAAAACTAACAAGTGTTCGAATTCTTGAGGAGAGAGAGAGAGAGGCTTTTTCTGGGCTTTCGGATAGGCTACTGGTTAGGGAACACGAGAGAAGGAAGGTAAATTTGGTAAGAGGTTGAGGAAGAGGAGTGAATGAAGAGAGAGAGAGAGTGAGAGAGTGAGAGAGAGAGAGGAAAAGGGTTGAAATGCAAATCACGAGAAATATCAGAGATTACTCCTACTACTACTACTTCTGCTCCAACTACAGCTCCGACTACTGTTTCTTTCCCCTCTCTCTCTCCTCCAAATGGCGGAAAGAAGAAAGTGAGTTTCCGGCCTTCAAAAAATCTCGAGGATTTTAAAAAAATAAAAATCATCATCGTCGCCAAACACCAAACAGTTTTCGATCTCTTCATAGTTCAAACAAGAAAAACATAAAAATCAAAATAATATTTTTAAAAAAGTTCAAACCGAAAAGACAAAAACATGTGACGACCTGTAATCCTATATGTATCATATAAACTATGCTATCATTCTACTTATATCATATTAAATAAAATATAGTATATTTATTATTATTAATAATTATTTATTACATATTTTTTTGCTATCCAATAATAATAAATATGTCATAATTTATATAATAAAAAACAAATAAAATAATAAAATAATATATAACATTACTCATATAAATCAACTCTATCAAACAATTTATGAATTGAAAGATGTTACTCATTCTTGATTTGTAAGGTAAAATAAAAGAGTTGAGCTTTCATGATCAAGAGATTTAGGCTTGGAGAAGAGTAGTGCCATCGTTCCACAAAAAGCTCAACAAACTCTTAAAATGGCATAAGCAAACTTGAGTAAAATTGTAGACGAGACAAATAATTGGGATAAATCTGACTTTCTAATGAGCTAGGACACGAGTAGACCGCTGTTAATATAATTTTGTAACTAATTTATTTCGTCGATTTGTCAGTTGAATAGAATCAAATGCAATCAAGTGTAATTGAGTTATAATACAGACTTTAGGGTTGTAATCAAGTCGAATTTTAATTTATTTAGTTCGAGTTTAACTCAAAATACTTGAATTCGAGCTCAAGCTCGAGTTTTTATTTATTGTTTGTTTAAATTCGATTCGATAAACTAAACTTTTAACTCGAGATTGAGCTCGAACTCATCCCACAAACGAATTTGAGTCGAGCCTAGCTCGATTTGTTTTTTTTAATTTTTTGAATAAAATTTAAAAATAAATAAATAAATAACTTATAAAAAATTAATATTTAATATCTAACTAGTTGATGTTTATTCATCATAACAATATGTTATATGCTTATATATATTATTAATAAATATACATAATATGATAGCATACATGTATTTGACAAACTTTTCATGTACTAATATATGAAATTATTTTTATAGATTAATTATTGTATAATTATAAAACATAACTATAAAGTATATTCATCATATAGATATAAGTAATAAGATTACATATTACATATTTAATTATAAAAATATCATAGCAATACATATATATAACATATATATGTGTGTATATATTTATTAATATATAAATGAATTTTAACCGAATCGAGCTAACAAGTTGACTCGAGCATAAACGAGCAAGCCTTAATAAGTTTTAGCCGAGTCGAGTCGAATTTTGTCGGTTATGCATCATTTACTAATCGAAAGGGTATTTGCTTTCACGAGCGAGTTTTTTTTTACGAGTCGAGTTCGATTCGAGTTTAATCGAGCGAATACTGAGTGGGCTGTCGAATAGCCTGATTCATTTACAGTCCTAAATATAATACTTGGTGGCGCAATGGCATCAACTAATAATATTTTTGATAGCATACTCATAACTAATTTACCTTCAAGCATTTTGTATATTGACAGTTGAAAGGATCCTTTTTACGCTACTTTGTGATTTATACTTTTTATTTCTATGAATGCAAGGTTGATTAGGAAAAAAAAAAAGAATTATAATGCACTAAAAAGATTTCAATTGAAATTGGAAAAAAAATAGTGAAAGAAAATAATCTAATGTTTTCTTTGTATAATTGATCTTAGAGCATGTTTGGAACTTAGACAAAAGGTGTTTGTATTTTTCAGGTCTTTTTTATGTTTTAAAGAGGAGATATATAGAGAGAGTAGATCAGGGAAAAGGAAATTATTGTAAAAGGTTCATATTTTTTTCATGCCAATGTCCTTATATATTAATTGTATTTTCTATGAATATGGTTCGATATATATATATATATATAGTAATATAAGTATGGTGGGTGCACAATTTAAGCAGCTTTTAAAGTATTGATAAGATAAAAGACATTTTGATCGATCATCAAAAGAAGAGAATAGGATGATGGAGAATACACCTTTTTTAATGCAAAGTCAACATAAATTGTTAAAGTAAATATAAAATAATACGACCAATTTTCGAATTGCAAAACCAAATTTATAATTATTTGAAAAAGATATCACAAGTTTTTATGATAATCAACGGGGTTGTAAATATATATATAAATACATATAAACCTAGGTAGACGGGCATTTGTTTCCTAATTCCTCTACTGTATATAGTAAACTTTTTATATATTACGCTATCATCTTATTTTAATCCAATTATGTAGGATATAGTATATTTATCATTAATATTAAAAGATTTTTTTATGATAAATATGTTATATTTTATATAGCATGATAAAAATAAAATAGAAATACGTATAGCATATAGCGCATTACTCTTGTATATATAATATTCGGAGACCAAAGAGCACCTTATCTTAGATTAATATTCCCACTTCACAAAAGGGCTATATAATATGAAAAAAAAGATTAAATACCTCAATGGTCTCCAAAGATGATCATCTAGCGATCATGGAAGAATAGATAAGAATCATCTTGAACCCTAGCTACCTGATCTCTTCTAGGCACCAATTATTGAGAAGCTAAGAATATATTTCTCGTTGTTTGCATGATTAATACTCGCTATTATTAAAAAAAATTATTTATAATTTGTGGTCAGTTCGAAATAGTGATTTTTTTATTAATATAAATCTATTTTTATCGTAAATAATTATTTTGATATCAAATAATGAATCTTTTACTCATTTTTCTTATAATATACATAGATATATATGCCATAACTTTTGATCGGAACAAAGGTAGTGGTAACATGTACTAGATATATAGCCATGAGTTAAAGACAAGCTGCAGGCACGTACGTACAGTACTCTATTAGGAGAATTAGCTAGCATGCCAATTAATCAAGCAAAATCAAGTACTGCATGGCATAAAGAAATTAAAGAGATCGAGATTTCCTCAATTTCTTTGAAGTAGTAAACTTTGGCGTACCTAGCTAGAATTTTTATGCTAGCAACGGTGTCTGCCAGGCCCACAACACAAATTTAGGCTTTAATTTTTAGATAAATATGATAGGCTTATCACTCCAGTCTCCCTTTATCATCTTTATATTATTTTATACCTGCCAACAAATAAAAAATAAAAAAGTTAAAACTAAAATTTTATCCAAGTTTTATTGTAAGGCAATTAATTAATTTGTTTTAAAAAATTTATAGATTAAAGGAAAAATTAATCCAATTAAATCTGATCACTTCATACATTTATTACATCTCTTCCAATATTACATCCTAAACTTGCTATAAAACTTAATTAATGAAAATACTATCTATGTTATATATATATATATATATCATGCTGCAGACAAAACCAATTAACTCACATGCAAGATATAATTAAAAGATAGAACTGAAATTTCCTATAATATTTTCACTATAAGAAAAATAAGATTTTGTAATTAATTAATTATAATAAAAAGATTATTTACGATTAATTTTGACTATAAATAATTATTTTATTAGAATTAACTCACTGTAAAAAAGTAGTTATCTTATAATGAATTTTCCAACAAACAGAGAATTTGAAATCAAGTTTTGAGAGTTCAATTTTGATAAATCACCAAAATCTTGAAATGGAGAAAATAACCCTGATGCAAGCATATATGGACCCAAACCTAGGTGCTACCCAGGACCTCGAATTAGCCTTGTCTGGTTTTCTTTTCCAGAGACAATTAAGGGTTTGGGCGTAGGGCCAGGAATTTTTTAATTTTTAATTTTTGAAAACAGTAGGGCCAGGGATTGCCCCCAAGGGAAGGGAGTGGGGCAAATTATACATTATTAATTAGTACCTAGGTTAACAAGAAGATTCCTTTGAAAGTGCCATTTTTCGTCTACCGGCCCCAACGGTTGTTCTATATATATATATAATCTATTTGACCATTGTATCGATCGGCCTAGCTGCTGTTAATTTAGTCGAACCACATTGGATTTCTTTTAAAGATCAAATAGTATGTTGAATTGATCTATGTGTTTTGTACTTATAGTGCTTTTATATTGAGTTTAATTTGTACTTCATGTGTTTTTAAGATTGATTCTGTTAGTCGCCGCATTAAGATTATGTAATTAAACTATTAGCTACTTAATATTTTGATCTCATATATATATAAGAGAAATATTGCTAAATCTTCTTAAGATTTGTTCTCATAAAAAAAAATATATTTTTTTAATTTTTTTACTTAGTGATTAAGGAAATATTTTTTTAATGATGTTGTGAGTTTTTCCTCTTTTTTTAAAAAATAATTAAGAATATTAAAAAAATGAATGAAAGAAAATAACAATAATTGCATTGAGAAATTGAAAAATGATAATAATTAAATAAAATATTAGAAATTTCAAAAAACAAATATTTCTATAAAAATCAAAATTAAAATCAAATTTAAAAAACCAAAAAGTTTAGTTACAATTAGCTCTTTTAAGAGCATGGATTTGATATTATATTTAGTGCATTTCCTTCAAATTTAAAAGGAGATCAGCCACATAAGCTAATTAATTCAAAATATATCTATATATATATATATACACATATATGTGAAGAGGTTAACTTTTTCGAAAAAGTGAATGAGGAAAAAAAAAAGGATCATGATCATACCAACACACTTAAATACAAAAATGCTTTGTCTGGTCATCAATGGGTTTCAGAATATAGGCCAACCTTTACTTCCATTAAGGGTCTAATCCTTCTGTTTTACCATGTGGCTTGCACTATATATCTGGCCACAAAAAATCGATTCTCGTCCAAATTATGGGTTCATTTTTAGAGAAATTATTAATTATATATAACAAGATCGATCTATGGAATTGGTAAAGCATTTTATAAATTAATCACAAATTATCTGATCTTGATCTTTAAACTGATCTCTTATTAAGATATATATATTATATATTTTTTCCCACTTATGTGATGAAGTTTCATGTTGTGATACATCTAAGTAGCTACTAGGAGGGACCAGCTCGATCCCTCCCTTCGCTCTCCTTTCTATCCTCCTAATTCCCTTCTTCTCTCTCTCTCTCTTTTTTTTTTTTTTCTAATGTGTAAAAAAACAAAAAAAATCTGAACTCTGAGATGGAGATGAAATATATATGTGAAGTGTGATTCGAGGCTTTGACTCAAATAATTAAGACTAGGAAAATTGGGGCGGGAAATACTTGTTCTGGCTCATGTCAAGTCACAAATAGTCATGTTGGTTGCAATTATAAATTAGTTACAAATATCAATTTTTTTTATAGTGAATGAATGAATTAAGAACCTCTCATTAGACCTTTTCAATATACATATATATATATATATTAAAAATAAAATAAAAACTCTTCTAGATTTAATACAAAAATAACAAATTAAATATCAATATATAGCAAGGTGACGAATAGATCCATTCACTTCCCAAAGGATTGGTTTTATATATATATATATATATAGAATCCAACCAACTTTTAGATCACTTCCTCTTTTGTAAGATTTACTCATTACTATAAAACAAAAGTTCAACAACAAAAGTAAAGAACACATGTGAAGAAAAAGGTGGTTAAAGCACACAAGAAAATAGCATATTTGTCTCCCTTAAATGCCACTTATATAGTTGCAACAATATATAAACGCATCGAACTTGGAGTTACCATTCTTAGAAAGCAAAAGGAAGGGACCTTGATTATCATGTACGTAATAATGGTAAACACTAGAACAAAATAATGAAGATGCAACTTTAGAGGCTAAACAAAATAATGTAGGTCCAAAATTTCTTCCTTTTACTCGATAGGTAGAAACCTTTATTGTTTTAACCATCATCATAGATATAAATTATGGAGTTTGAATGCGCGGTTAAGTCTTTGGAGAGTTGGCATTAATTGTGAGAATAGTGCAGCTACTAAAACCAGCCAGCTACATTTTCATGATTTTGGGGATCATCGACATAAAATTAATTATAAAATATTGAGGTTATGATAGGGCAAGTTAAAGACCTTAAATATATATATTTATGTGTGTATATATATGATCTATATATCAACAATATATATATCTGCGTGTGTATGAATTTAATGAAGTGTCATGTTAAGAATTTAGGTACATCATTATAAATTAATAATTTATCTCTTCCCATTAAGTTAAACTCTTGGAATAAATAGTAATTTTACATGATATCATAGTAGATTTCTTGAAATTCGAATCCTGGTAATTTTACATGAAAGCGAGTGAGGATATGTAGACTAAATCTTTAGATCAAATCCTTCGAAGATACATGTTATTAGACTATAATTGTTGATTTAATTAGGTAAAAAAATAATGGTTTAAATTTTAGGAACTTGGATCAATGGACAGTCAACTCATAGATATATACTTAGAGGATCTTGATGCTATTTTCAAGAGGATAAGAGGTTTTAGGTGCACAATTAAGTCATTATAAAATCTGGAATGGAGAAATTTTCCACCAAAAATATCCTTTAATATATATATATATATTTGGATCCTGTTTGATAGATTTCTATGAATAAAAGTTCATGATTTCGAAAAGGGGGGGCTCTAAGACTCTAATTATGACTATATATAACCAATTAATGCAATAGTACTGATCATGATGATCATGATCTCCATTTATAATGTCATGTGCCAATTTCACATTATATTTTTAGGACATCATACTCTCAAGGTTTTCTCATTTTAAAATAGAACCAAAAAGAGAGATAGCAATTCAATCAAGCTTTCATAACCAACTTAGTTTGTTGAATAATATATAAAGTGAAGGGATCGAATTGAATATATCATTTGTTTTTGCATCCATCCGTCTGCATGCATGCATGTACTAAATGTACGATTAAGACAATCTCTTTAACATAGAAGCTGTACGTGTTTTCGCCATCACTTTAATTCTTTGTGGCCCAAATTTATTTAATTCATGATATAGAACAACTCAGTTTCAACTATAAATATATGCAATTCAATGCAAATATTGACGTGTCATTGAAGCAATATTAAATTAGCATGACCAGTTCTTCTATCTCCTTCTTTTTAATTATTAAGAGGACGTTATTTGTTAATATACATTTTAGGATTGTTAACTCTTATAATAATTCTTACAGAAATATTGCTAATGATCACCCTATAAAATCTTTCGACTAAATTTCTCGATGCAAAAAAGAAAAAAAAAATTGTTTAATTACTATATTTTTAATGATGCGGTGAATTTTTTCTTTTTTAAAAAATATTTAAGAATATAAAAAAAAAAATGGATGAAAAAAAGACGTAGGGCTACATCCCCCGACTCTAATTCTTATCCAAGCTATAGGGCGCGCGCACTTTAAAATGAGAGAGAGAGATAAATTAAGTAAATCATATAACATAATTTACAGCTTGCCATGTGCAACTGTACTCTGATCTGTGGAATATTAATGAGATCTCCTTGATCGATTGAATTCAAGGCCGGTTTAGAGTAGAAGAGAGTACTACTAGACGTATAACATGAAGTGAGTTCCACGATAATTATTGAGCATTTAATGTTATAGAGGAATTTACTTCTACTTGACAGCTATAAATGTTGTAAGACCTATCATTACAAGAAAATTGGGTTGTTGTGACATTTTTATGACAATCAAATAAGCAGTTGTTACATTTTTATGTCTCAAATAGTCTATTTGACTGCTATAAAAATGTCATAACAGAACAATTTTTTTGTAGTGTATTTTATATGTCTATCTAAACTATAAAATTCGGTCAATATAACTATTGAGGATATATATCCATCTCTCTAAATCTTTCGTATAACATTAATTCATGCTGATCAATATATATATATATATATATGTGTGTGTGTGTGTGTGTACATAATATTATCTATTTCATATGAAGTACTCACATGAAGCCCACATCAATTTGCAGTGAGATTATGTTGTAACATCTATAGATCAGTATTTATATGAAATTTTGCAATCTAACGAAGATCACATGAAGCCATGCACATCAATTTGTAATATTAGTTTTACGATGTAATCTATTTGTGGTTAATTAAAGTAATTTTTTTATACCTCATGTGAACCAACCGCATATAATTTCGGCCATGATCTTGGCCTATTTGTGTACTTAATGTCTGATCTCTTTCTTCTACATTCAGGTGATCATCATAATAATGCATGTAATCCTCGGAGATATCAAGCTTGATGCTACGTACGTACGTACGTGTTAGCTATCAGCTATATATTTCTTTGATTATATATATCTGTTTAGGAATTTTGATTCATTTATAATATTATTAGCATGCAGTTATTCATGTTCTGACTAATTCGACCGTCATGATCATCACTAAAAACTTGTAGGGCTGGCATTTGATAAATAATTAGATTTTGACGAGGAAATATTTAATTATATTGAACAGTGAACACGACCTCGAGTAAGGAATATTATTCAGTGACAATACCCTGATATTGATGTTGTTTTTTGGAGAAAAATCCCTCTTCATGTATGCATATTATAATCATGTGCTTGTTAGCTAGCTAGCTGCTTAAATCATATAAATATATATATATATATATCAAAATTACTTAAAATTATGTCCAGACTTTAAGGTATATATATATATATTATATATAGAAAGAGAGGAGGGGGGGGGGGAGATATTGGCATATTATAAATAATTATTAAACTTTAAAACATTTATGCATTTGAAACGATGAAAAAACTCGTACATGTAATAGTAAATATTTTGAAACCGTTATATAAATATATATATATATATATATAGATTTTTCATTTTAGACTCTAGATTTTAAATAAAAATTAAAAAAAAATGTAATATTATAAATGCTAGACTGAGAATTTTGTCCTATATTTCGATGTATGGAATGGGAATATTAAGAAAATTGATAATAATACTAATAATATTAATAATATAGTCGATCAATCGGAAGTTGGCATTACAAGAGTTTTTGTGATCAATTATTTGTAATGAAATGATAATTTGTGACTCATTTTGACTGTAATTAGTTATTTTGCTAGAATTAACTAATTGTAAATAAATAATTTTCTTATAGTATGAGATCATATATTCATGATATATAGTTGTTCAATTTAAGTTGTTTTTTCTTTATATAAAATATCTCAAGCATTTAATTAATGAAAAATAAACTCCCAACTTGGCAATATTCAACCCATGCAAATGTTGTTAAAGCATTTTCATTGGATCATGCATTTGCTTTTGCAAAAAATACAAGTTTGCATAGATATATAAAAATTTTGGTAAATTTAAAGGGTTATTATTCACTTTTGAAGATAAAAAATACTTTTATTCTATTCTTTTACTTTTATCTCTTTATTTTTAATTAAATATGATCAAATTTTTTTAATATATATATAAATTTATACTTTTTTTACAAATACAAATGCATAATTGCTCTAGTCAACCCTGCAATTAGAGATGATAAAAAAAACACTCCTGTTATGATTGCAAAGTTTGCTTTCACCTATCGATATCATGAAGTATCAACTAAATAATTTATACATTCTTTCCCTAATTCCCCTAGATTTAATCTGAAAGGTCTCCACATTAAATAATCAAGTTACTTTTTTCCTCCCCGGCCCACATGACAGCTTTTTTCTTGGAACACTCTGCAAATAATATTAAATGTAAGGTCCATATATATAATTGCTTCCACCTCATGAGATATACAAATATTAATCACCACTGCTTATATTATCGCATGCAATAAAGTAGTGTCAATGAATTTGAATGCATACTGTTGTGATGAACATTAAAACTACATACCCTTTTACCTACTGATCATCAGATCCAATAAAGATGAGAGAAATCCAAATCATATTTAAAATACTCAATGATATTATATATGAGTAATACTAAATACAGTTCTGCAATACAAATAATTTAGTATAAAAGAGTTTTGAAATTATAATATCTTTTTTAAAATAATATTTTTTTCCTTTTTACCTTGATTTATTAATAGAACTATAATACAGTTCTACTGTTTAAGATTGTAAAAAGAATTTCACATTATATATATAGATGAAAAGGCCATTCAATTTTTAGTATAGTACCTTAAATTTACAGCTTAAATATATAAAATTAAAGACTTAATTTGCAGATAGAAAACCTTTTTTGGCATTGATTTCTAGCACTTTTAACATCCATATATATCAACAACCCCATATATTTTTTTCTTTTTCCCTTTTTTTGGTCTCAGCAAAAGGGACTTCAACTTCATTAATAACACTATTTTCTTTTTTTGATAAGAAACATTTCATTCATTCAACTACAACTACAATTACAAACCATGCATGTTTTTCAGATCACATAATAAAATCATACATTGAGGGAAATAATCGAGAGGGAGGGGGGAAGTTTTATATATTCTGTACATATAACAGATGTATATATGGTTAAAAGCTGTAATGAAGAGCATTAAAAATGAATAAATATAGGACTAATTGCTTGCATGCATATGTCAAACAACGATCGAGCGGCTAATAAATATTCTTACATACGACTTGATCTTTATGAATCCACATGTCGTTTGGTTTAAAGTAGTAAATTAGAGCATTAAAAATGAATAATAGTATTATTAATTTGCTCGTGTCAAACTACTTATAGGGCTTCTTAATTGGTTATATTTCAAATCGTTTCAATTGCAAAAGTTGAATGAACGTACGGCCATCTTCCAAATTTCTTTACGAGAAAGACGATTCTTTGTTCACAAAGTATCTTAAATTCTTTTGAAATATATATATATATATATATAATATATATATAAAAGCCAGCCTAGATCATATGATTTGGATTTTTTCCGGATCATGATCATCATCTGTATTGGATTTTTGCTGATCATTATTTCGAACCAAAAATAATATATATTGTGGGACTTGAGCTAGCGCTAGCTAGCTTTACCACCTATGATCACTTTTTTTCGGTTTCTAAACTTTAAGGTACAAGACAACAATGCTAATTAAGAGTATCATTCTCTAACATCCATTATATGATCATGTCTGTGTCCATGATCTGATAGCAATATACAAGGAGTACAAGAATATGAAGAAGTAAACAACGTTAATTAATAATAGAAGCTATCCCAAATTATTATAATCTTTGTTACTACATAATAATAAAATAGCCCTCAACTCTCATGTGAGAGTACTGCGACGGACTATATATTATATGATAATTAAATTAATCATGATATGTTTATAATGTGTATTGTTCATTAATGGGAGTAATCTTGGGTTGCGACGTATGAAGGAAACAAAAGGATCGGATGATCAGGTGGGTGAGAGAGATGGTTATGTCTGTTGTTTATGGTTTTAATGTTAAAGACATGTATGCAGTGATACAGCATGCAGCAGATGATCATCCACCAACCGGCCAGATGGTTCCAGTATTCATAAAGTGCATGGCCTTCAAAACCTGTGCATGATATATATAGCATATTGCGCTGCAGCAATCATGAACTAACGTGCGTGATGGTTTGGTTTTAAATCCATGTGGCATGCATGGTGGGTGTGAATAGATTTATGACAACGGTTAGCAACAAAAGTGTTTGTTGACTTCGACAACGATTAGCAAACAAAAGTATTTGTTAATCTCGTGTTTCACACGATGGCTTTGAGCCTGGTTAATTTCAGCAACTCAAGTCTTTTAAGTTGGCTAGCAAAGACTTTTAAGTTGGCTAGCAAAGATGAAGAATAAGAAGGCTGAGAGAGAGTGACCTAGAAGGCCATAGAATCTTTGATATCTGAATTAGTAAGTTGAGTTTTGAAACTTGCGAGTAAATATGAGAGGGTCTAGAGAACTTTTTGGTATCTGAGAGTCGTTATTTATATTTAGAGTTTAGGGAGACAGATCATGCTCGTTTTCATAGGACCATGTCCTTCCTACTATTTTCTAATTTGTCAGGATTTTTTAATACGGAGTGACTCCTATGACAATGTAATTAATTAATGCGATATGTAGTCCAAATTATGGTGTCTAGTCCAAATTATGGTGTCATTAATACGAGGTGACTTTCCAATTTGCTTTATCTTGCAAGCGCATTCGATAGCTCGTTGATGTACTATTGTTAGAGCATCAAACGCTTCTAGCCTTACTTCTCGTTCTATCTAGTACAAGTTCCCATGAGTGGATGCTATTTGAGTGGCATTAGACCTGCCCGTCCCATTAGTCATTATTATTTATTTTTCTTATAGGTGAGTTGCTTCGTGGACAATTAGTTTAGACCCTAGGCCAAGTACTTGGACAAGACCCACTGCATTGAGTTTGAGTGGCTAGTGGACTTATGGGTGAGGGCAAAACCCCCTTATATTGTTGTTGCGACAATTCACGATGCAAAACATGAGTTGTTTATTTAAATGGTAAATATATGAAACTGTGTATTACATCAATAAATATGATTAGAGAAAACAAATATAGAATGAAGATTAATATTAATATTACATTTTGCAAAATGTTGTCCTTTATGTGATTTATTATACTTGTAAAAAGTCCAAATAGTATTTGTTCAGAGAACATTTAACTATTATTCATTACTTTATCATTATTTATATCTAGTACTTTTCATTACTTTTTATTATTATATATTATTTTTAATTATTATTTAAATAAGAGAAACACTTGAGATGGATGGGTTTAAGTCAATTTTTTACACCAACCAATAGCCACGTAGGCATTTTTAGAAAAGATAAAATGCACATACATATACCCAAACTCTCTCCCTTTCCTTCATTCTCTCCCTTTCCCTCCCCTATTTGCGTGTTCAACAAATGCCATTTCAAAACCTAATAATCTCCCCCAACCCCACTCTAAACCTCTCTCCGGAACAAATCCATCCATTCTGAATTGCCTCCACAGCTATAGACCAAACTTGGATGTGCCGCAACAAAGACAATCTAGGACAAACCATCCCTGCCGCTTAGAAATCTCAAAGCTAGTCAATTGCCTTTTCAAAGAACACACCATAGCTTGGCAGAAAAAAAAAACAAAACAAAGAAAAAAGAACCAAAAATCCCCCATCTTGAATTGGTCGGCCTTTCCATTTGATTTCGTGAAGGTCAATTATGATGAAGATATCCGAAAAACGCTTACCATAATTGCAGGCATCTGTAGCAACCAAGACTTATGAATTAGAACAATATAGGCCCGTCTGGCTTAGCCATTCAAAGTCATTAATATTACACAAATAACAAAAGAAATAGTAACAAAAAACCTCTGTTCCTACTATGCATGTGGCAAGTCCAATGTTTGCTTCATGCAAAGCTGGGGCATCGGGCTTCCCTTTTTTTTTTTGGCTTCCAACGTCGGCATTAAGTGCAGGTGGGGTAGGGAAAAGGAGAATGTTAGGGTTTTTTTTGGGTCTTTCGTCGGGATGGGAGCTCAAGAGGGAGAGGAATTGCAAATGGGAAGGAAAAAAAGGAGAGAGTTCGGGCATCTGCAGGTGCATTTCACATTTTCTTAAAATACCTACGTGGCATTGGATTATTGGTCAAGTGTAAAAAATTGTTTTACACCCATCCGATAAGTGTTTCTCTACAAAGACCATTTGAAATCATCTTACTGTCCAAACACAACTTAAAAAATTAAGAAAATTTCTTCAATATGGACAACTACTGTGCACCAATACTAACATGTGGGGGTATTTTAGACAATTCAAATGACAATATGTAGCTTTTATTGTTTCTCTTCCTCTTTCATCTTTTTTCTCACTCTATTATTCATCTTCTTCTTCCTCCAGATTGCTTATCTTATCTGTAACTCATCTTTTTAATCTGATTTTGGTCATTTTAGTTAATTAGTTGTTACCGTTCGAATTTACAGCTTGGAGTATAGATGATAGTTTATTGTGTTTTGTTTGGATGATGAGAAAATGTAAGAAAAAAAAAATTGTTCCAAAAAAGGTCAGGTTCTTGGAATTTGAAAAGCATTCATTTACATGCCGAAAGAGAAATATTTCTAGTTTCGATCAAACCTGGGATAATGGCGAAGTAATTGTTACAACGAACCCCATATAATATATTGATAGAGTCTCGAAATCAAATTGCAAGCAATTCCCATTAAAAAAAAAAGAAAAAAATGCAAGCAGTTGATAAATAGAAATCAAATCAGTAACTGAGATATATTCAAGTTCACCATTATATATGGATCTCGATTCGCTTGGAAATGAGATTTTCTCTCTTGTTTGTACACTGTAAGGATTGAGAAGATGGACAAAATGGAGACGAATTCAACGTTTGCGTTTGTCGCTTCTCTTCTTCCTCAACTTTTCATATATTTCTACTTCTGCTTTTTATTTTTTATTTTCTATTTTTTAATATAATATAAGTATTCACGTCAGCATGGGTACGCAATTGTTGCACAGAATTGCTTGTACCTAGCTGGGCTCAAAAATTAAACTTGTAAACAAATTTTCTTTAATAAAAAATGACAAACCCCCATTCTCAAAGAAGTGAAATCAAAATACTAAGATTTTATATTCAATTTGCAAAAGAGAAACGGTGTTTTTCTCATTTTAGATTTTGTACTTGATCACACTTGTTAATAGAATGTATGTCTATTCATTTCCATATATGAAAGTTTTAAAAATGCGCCATACAGCATCATGTATGCCGGGAAATTGATCGTTATAGTTATAAATATGTACGTCAAAACGTCGTTAGTTACATCTATATGTATATATATAGTTTCTTAATTATATATATATATATATATATAATAATGCTACTATACCTTCTCAATTTGATCATTATAATGCTATTATATGTATAATAATGTATGTCAAAATATCATGAATGACGTGGGTTGTCAGTGTAAATTAATTGTACTTTTTTTTCTTTTTCTTTTTCTTGTTCAAACATTTAATAAAAAAAATATTAATATATTAATAGTCTTTTTCTTAACCATTAAATAAAAACTTCAAAAAAAAAAAAAATTAAATACACAAATAGTCAAAATAGGAAAACAAAATGAGATGACATAATATTATTATTCATATATATAGGATATTGCTTGGGGGTCGTTAGAGTGCCTCATTAGTGTTCATTTTTTTTATTATTTTTTTAATATGCTTAAATATTTTTAAAAGAGAAAATAATTCATAATATGATTAAACAATATTTTTTTAATTATTAAATTAAAAAAATTATTTAAAAAAAATAGAGAGCGAGGCATAAAAAGCACGGGACCCTCCAGCAAATTCCTAATTACCATCTTTCATATATATATATATATATATGATTTGAGGTTATGGCTAGTAAGGATGGAAAATATGTACTTTTCATCCAAATTTAAAAATAATTTTGATAAAAATCATTACCGATACTCTGAAAACACCTCTCTCTCTCTCTCTCTCTCTCTCTCGGACAAAATGCATCCCCTAAAAACACAACATATGCATATCTTTGCGCACTGTACGTACGTACGTGTCTCAGCACTCAGCAGCAAGCAACACAAAAGAACCAGATGCTGACCACTCCAATGGCTAGAGCATGCCTCGTAGACGACACCGTATCTGCTAAAATAACACTTTGTCATACGGCAACCTGTCTCTTTGTCTCTAAATTGTGGGGCTCCTAGTAAACGGCACAATTGGCAGTACGCATAAAAACCGTCATTTTGAGGTGAATTCTATTCTTTTCTTTTCTTTTAATCATTATTTATTACAGTCAAGTTTACTAAAATATTCTTTCAACTTGAACCACTTAAACCAAATATATGAAAGGATTTTGTTAATGAATTAATATTTTTAAACATGAATTTAAATGATCGAATCTATTTTTTAATATTATTTTTTAATAAATTATATTAATATCTAAATTAAATCGATCCTTCCCGAATCCGATTTCGATTTTGTAAAATTTTGATTTTTATTGCATGTGGCCCTGTGGGTTTCTCACATAAACCCGGACCATCTTGTATCAAGACTCCACACAAAACCAAGTTTGGACCTGGCCCCGGCACATGGGCCATGGCCCAAATTGGTCTTATTGGCCCATCACCCCCAACCCCCTCCTCCTCTTCAAAACCTCTACCTCCCTCTCTCTCTCTCTCTCTCCTCCCCCACTACACTCTCTTACTCCGAGTAAAATGGAGCCATGGCTTGACGACTTAGCCGACGACCTCCAGAGCCTGAGCTTCACCTCCACAGCCACCACCGCCACCACTGCCACAGCCGATATCAATCGCGGCACTAGCTTCGGCTCCGAAGCCACTCGCACTGTCTCCTCCGGCTCACTTGGCTCCACCGCTAAGCCCCACTCACCTTCCTCCGATCCGTGCTGGTCCGTCATCCACCGGATCCGGTCCGAGTCCCCTACTCGCCAGCTCGGCCTCTCCGACCTCCGCTTCGCCCTCCGGCTCGGTTCTGGCGACATCGGGTCCGTCTATCTGGCAGAGGTCAAGTCCGCACCGGCCGACTCCGAGGGATGCCTCTTTGCCGCCAAGGTGATGGACAAGAAGGAGCTCGCCAGCCGGAGTAAAGAAGGTCGCGCCAAAACGGAGAGGGAAATCCTCGAAATGTTGGACCACCCTTTCTTGCCCACGCTCTACGCCAGCATCGACTCCCCCAAGTGGCTCTGCCTCTTGACCGAGTTCTGCCCCGGCGGCGACCTCCACGTTCTCCGGCAACGCCAGCCCTCCAAACGCTTTCACCAATCTGCCGTCAGGTGCGCACCTTACTCACTACTCTCCGGCCCTCCCCCCCAAACTCCCGTTTCTTGTTTCGTTTTCCTTGAAATTTGAGGCTGAACTCTAGTAGGAAAAAAGAAAAGAATGAATGAATAAATTCATAATTCCTATTAAACTTTTCAACTAAAAATAAAATAAAAATCTTCTAAATTTGTTCAAAATAACAAACATTCACATTTCCTCTTTTACAACATTTACCAATTTAATGTCTCTCTTTCTTCTACATTCAGATCTTATAATATCAGTTTAGGAATTTTGATTGATTTATAATATCAGTAGTTATCGTTCTGACTAATTCGATCGCCATGACCGGCTACACTTTGATAAACAATTAGCTTTTTTCGGATCAAATTACTGAAACAGTAAAAAAACTTCTACATGTAATATTAACTGTCTGAATTCCGTATAAAAATTCTTACAAATTTAATAGATATGGTAGATTGAGATAATTACTAATTAGTCTTACGGAATCGTTAAAAAGTGATACATCATTTTCTGAAATTAATGGTACATATACACGTACGACTGGTAGTTAGAGAGTCATCAATCCCAGGTTTTATGTCCCAACCCATTTTCCTTAAATTCTTCTGTTGCGACAGTTGGGCTAACCTGCAGGCGCTAATTCACTATTGATTGGTCGGCATTAATTAGATTCTGTTCTAATTCATAAACTTCGGTTGTTTGACTCTCTAAAAAAAAAAAGGAAACTTCGGTTGTTTGAGAGACACGAAATCCTTAAATCTTGTTTGTTTCCTACTGGAATCATATCTTGCCATCTTTATTTATTCGTACTGTTCAGTTCATGAGGCCAATTACACGTCCAGGAAATCCGTGAGTTTTCGCTGGATTTCTGGGTTTAAATTTTTTTTTGGGTAAATTTTGTCTGATACCATTGGCACCTAGCATTTAGTTTATTGCTTTCTGGCCCCGTTTTTATTTTTATTTATTGCCTTTCTAGAGCACCCAAATTTTTTTAAATATCTTACTTTTTCAACCCCTTTTCCCGCCACTTCTAGAATATCTGGACGTACCTTTGCCGTTTATTTTATTACTTTTTTTTTTCCCACTTTCTGTATATTCCTTTATCCTGATTTGGAGCCGTTCAAATAGCATTTGGAAAGATTACGATATCAAGATGGTAGGTAGCAAATTTCTTGCAAATTACTTATATAGGTTTGATAAAACACAAGTTTGCAAAGTAAACGGCAATATGGGGATCGGACTCCCAACACAGTATTGCTCTAGATTTTGATGATAATTTCAAACTCATCTGCTTAAACAAATATGGAAAGTAGACCACCAACATCATAACAAAACAGCACAACCAATCTATTTCATCATTTTCGGTCATATCAGTCCTTTAAGCAAACTAGAGACTAGAGATTGATTCATCATATATTCTTTTCCTTCTTTAACTTTAATGTCTACCTATGGTAATTTGTTTTTTTAAGAAAAATGGTAAGCATTGGCTGCAAAACGGTTGGTTCTCGACACCAACCATATATTATTGTGTTTGTTCTTTTAGTACTGTTTATGTCTTATAATTTTTACTTGAAAATAATCTTAAATCTGTTCATGCTTCTTCAGGTTCTATGCATCAGAGGTGGTGGTAGCTTTAGAATACCTTCACATGATGGGGATTGTATACCGTGATCTCAAGCCCGAAAATGTGCTCGTTAGGTCGGATGGCCACATCATGCTCACTGACTTTGACCTCTCATTAAAGTGCGACAGCTCTACATCGGCCGCTCAGATTGTTTCTGATCAGGACCTATCAAGTCCCGCCCCTCAGAAGGAATGTCCAGTAGATCCACCCCCTTTCACCTCAACATCATGCATTATTCCTAATTGTATGGTCCCTGCTGTGTCATGTTTCCAACCAAGGCGCAAGCGCAAGAAGAAACTGGGCATGCACGGTAGACCCGAATTCGTGGCTGAGCCCGTTGATGTTCGGTCGATGTCTTTCGTTGGAACCCACGAGTATTTGGCGCCGGAGATTGTGTCCGGTGAGGGCCATGGGAGTGCTGTTGATTGGTGGACACTAGGGATATTTATGTTTGAGCTATTTTATGGGGTCACCCCCTTTAGGGGTGTGGGCAATGATCTAACCCTAGCTAACATTGTGGCTCGAGCCCTCGAGTTTCCAAAGGAGCCTGTTGTCCCTGCCTCAGCAAAGGACCTCATATCTCAACTATTGGCTAAAGATCCGGTGAAGCGGCTAGGGAACACAATGGGTGCATCGGCCATCAAGCACCACCCCTTTTTCCAAGGGGTCAATTGGGCATTGTTAAGATGTACAGCCCCACCCTTTGTTCCCCCACCATTCACTAGAGAAGTAGATGAAAGTTGTCCAGAGACGCGTATGGATTATTATTAGTCATAAAAAAAAAATATATATATATATATATATTAAATAAAGAAGATCTCACAATACAAAACATAGATAATGACTTGATTGGTTGGTCCACTTGCCATAATTTGACCCACTTTCATTTGATCATATACGCATTAGTGATTCTACTAGTATTAAGTTGAAAACGGGACAAATGATTGTGAGCTTGATTAAGAGTTGCTATTGCACATAAAAAGACGAACAATAAGAGTCGATGTCAGTAGAACTGTAGATGGATATTCACAAACTTGCCTCAATCAATCAATCAAGGTGGCATGAAGTTGATTACTATCTGATCGGTAATTTTGATCAGAAAGAAATGTGCTCCCGTTTCTTGTAATATATATATATATATAATGAAAGCTTCATACATAATTAGCATAAATATATATATATATATATATTAATTATAATGCAACTCCACAAGAAGTGGTGTGGTTAAGTAAGTAGCAATAAAACTCAATTATTGTTGTAAATACAGCATTGGGGGAGGTGGATCCAAGAACAAAAAACATAAAACATAAAGAATGGTGTTGAATTGGGAGAGTAAAGAGAGTGGCACCGCGTGATAGGCTGTCAAGGTCCACCCATGGCGGGTAAGATGGAGACATGGGCATTGGTTGATGGAATCAGACACACACCCAAAACCAACGCGGAGGCTGTATTTGTTTTGTGTGTTTGGTTGCGAAACCAATGCCCCCACCATGTGCTTTGGTTTGTGCTGATGGAAAAAAGGCTTGTGTCTTCTAGAGCTACTCGTCTTTCATTTTCATTTAGATCATGAAGTCACATGCTCCTTGCTCTGCTCTTCCACAATAATAATAATAACAATAATAATAACAACAACAATAATAATAATAATAATAAATATTATCATTATTATTATAATTTAAAGAAACTTTATTTTCCTCATTTCTAAAAGTGGGGATATGAGAAATCTTATTTATTTACATCATATTTTTCTTATCTATTTAATATATTCTCTCGTTATGATAGTTTTGGAGTAATAGTAAAAAATAATGGAATTGTCGGGTTCAATAGAATGCCAGACTTGAGACTTTCATTATGTATATATAAGAGTTTACAAGATTACAAGAATTTGGAATATAAAACTGAAAAATTACACTGAGATGTTATATAACAGAAAGCTTATAACAGAAAGATATGATAACTACATCAAGACTTATTCAAAACTAATTTATCCGTTGTTTGATTTATTTGGTTAATTGTCCCCTACAAGTTGATGGTGAGAGGTTGAACCAGGAGCTTGTCACACAGTAAACAAAATCTTGTAGTTGTCAATCCTTTGGTGAAAATAATCTGAAGGTTGTGAATGTGTCAAGATGTATTGAGCAATGATGTCTCTATTGAAAATTTTCTCTCTTATAAAGTGATAATCAACCTCTATACATTTTGTCCAAGCATGGAATACCGAATTAGAGGATAATAAGAGAGCACCAAGATTGTCGACCCATAAGCAAGGAGGTGAGGGAAGTGTAAAATCAAGTTCTTTGAATAACATGCGAACCTAATACAACTCAATTACAGTAAGTGCCATGGATTGATATCCGACTTTAGTACTTGACCTGGCAATCACTGGTTGTTTCTTAGTCATCTAAGAAATGAGACATCCAAGAAGATGCAATAACCTGTGGTGGACTTACGATCATCAGGGCTACCAACCCAATCCGAATCACAAAACCCATGAAGAGCTAGGGAGCCTTTGCTGTAATGCAGTCTATGTTCAATGGTACCTTTGAGGTATCGAAGTACCCTTTTGGCTGCTGTGAGATGAACTAAAGTGGGGCAGTGGAGGAATTGGCACAGTTGGTTAACACTATATACAATATCTGTGCGAGTTAGAGTGCAGTATTGCAAGGCTCCAACAATGTGGCGATATGTGGATGGATCAGGGAGGGGATCCACAGAATGTTTGGAAATTTTGCCACCTAAGGTGCATGGTGTGGATACTGGTTTAGTGCCCATCATCTTGGAGTCATGAAAAAGGTCAAGGATGTATTTGCCTTGGTGGAGGTGTAGATGATCTGAGGTACGATTGACTTGAATGCCCAGAAAGTATGAGAGTGCTCCTTGATCTTTAACAGTAAAATCTTGGCTTAGTTGCTTAAGTAAAACTGTCACTGCATTAGAAAAATTGCTAACCACCAAAGTGTCATCAACATAAATGAGAATTAAGATAATGACATCTAATCGGTGTAGATAAAAGAGAGAGGTATCAACTTGGGAACAAGAAAACCAAGGTTTATGAGGCATTAAGATAGGCATCTGAACCAAGCTCTTGGTGCTTGTTTCAGACCATAAAGTGACTTGTGAAGCCGACATACATGAGTAGAAAATGCACTATTTTCAAACCCTTTATGCTACTCCATGTATACTTCTTCCTCAAGGTAACCATGCAAGAAGGCATTGGATATGTCAAGTTGTTTAATCATCCAGCTGTGATGGATTGCCAAAGCAAGCACAAGTTGAATTGTTGCAGGTTTTATAACAGAATTGAATGTCTTATAGAAATCTACCCCGTGTTCTTGATCAAAACATTTTGCTATGAATCGCGCTTTGTACCTCTCAATAGGTCTAGGACACAAGGTCCAAGTTTTGTTGTCAATGAGAGTATTAAACTCAAGGTTCATAGTTGTTGTCCAATTGGGATCCTTGGCTGCCTGTTTGTATGTGCAATTTTTAGAGGAAAAAATGGAGGATAAGGCCTTGATAGGGTGTTTGGTGGAGTAATAGAGATTACCAGAGTTGTTTGGGTTTGAGAGAGTTTGTTTAAAATCTGGTGATCATTTTGTTGGATAAACTGGGATTGGGGGAAGGTAAAGATGAATAAGGCTGAGAAGTATTTGTTAGTGAGGCTAGAGGTTCCTAGTTTGATATCTGGTTTGTCTTAGGGAGAGGCATGTCTGCAAAAATTATGTCAGTAGAAAAATGTGAAGGAGAAGTAATTAAGGATGGTGGAGAATGTGACATACCTATTGTCATAGGAGCAGTAGAGTCCTCGAAAGTATCCTCTAAGTTGGGTGTAGTAGGGAAGGTTATAGGTGGTAGGGTAATGATGATATCAGTAGGTGTATTAGGATGAATTACATGGGCAGCAGGGAAGTTGGTTTCATCAAATACTACATGGCGGGAGATGTATATTCGACCAGATTCAGTGTCAAAAAACCTATAACCTTTTTGGTTTGCAGCATAGATAAGAAATACACATTTCTTGCTTCGATATGTGAGTTTGTGGGGAGAGTAAGGTCTTAAGAGTGGAAAATAGGCACACTCAAAGGTTTTTAAAAGAGAGTAATTAGGTTCTTTTTTAAACAAGGTGAAATAAGGTGACTGGTTGTTAAGAACACGAGTAGGCATGCGATTAACAAGGTAAGTTGTAGTTAAAAATGCATCAATCCAATGTGCAAATGGTAGGTGAGATTGTGTTAACAAATTGAGGCTTGTTTTTATAAGATGTCTGTGTTTTCTCTCGGATATCCCATTTTGCTCAAAGGTGTATGGATAGGTGAGTATATGGAAGATGCCATTAGTGTCCAAGAAGGATTTGAAAGTGAGAGAGATATTCCCCTCCATTATTTGTTTGCAGGTGTTTTATTTTATGGAAGAAAAGGCTCTCAACCAGGCACTTAAATTTGTTAAAGGATAAAGCCACATCTGATTTCTACTTTAAAGGAAACATCCATGAGAACTGAGAGAAATCATCAATAAAGATAACATAGCATTTACAACCACTAATTGACTTTACAGGAGAGGTCCACACATCAGAATAGATAAGTTCTAAGGGGTGAGAAGTCCGATGAGTGGAAGTGGGGAAGGGGAGCTTATGACTTTTAGACATTTGACAGAATTCACACACATGCTTTAGCTTCTGAGTGCCAGAGACAGTAATTACGGAGCCATGAGTGAGTTGGTTGATGACATATTCTGAGGGATAACCCAATCTTGAATGCCAAGTTTGAACAGGAGCTGTAATGCCTAGGAAAGCAGTAAAGGATGGGTTGGACTTCATCTTATTGGATTGAACTTGTTGAAAATGCATTGGATAGAGACCTGCTGTACTCGAACCTTGGAGAAGTACCTTCTTGGTCTGCTGAACCTTTACAACAAAGTAAGATGTAGTGAGAACGAAGTAACAATTGTTATCTTGACATAATTTCTTAATAAACGATAAATTTGAAGAAGTTTTGGGACAGTGTAAGATATTTGATAAAAGAAGAGAGTTGTTATTGATTTTGAGAAGAGAATAACTAGTGTTTTGTATTTGCAAACATCCTCCATTACCAGCTGTTACTTAAGCAAGGCCTTGATAGGGTTGTTGTTGTAAGGTGAGGTTCTCTAAGGCAGAGGTTATGTGGTTATTAGCACCACTATCCAAAAATCAGAGTTGCTCATCTTCCTGTTGGACATGAGTGTGAGCAGCCATAGCAGTAAGCTGAGCATAGAGGTGTCGCCCTTGGTAAGAATTGTCTATTCGATTGCAATTGAGTGCTTGGTGATTGGTTTTTTCACAAATTTGACATGAAGGTCGAGAGCTAGAAAAAGTGAATTAAGTGAATTCATCTTACTAGTGGACCATGCAAGAAAGAAGGCAACAGGTGGCTGTCTAGGAGCAGGAGGTCTGTTTGAGGGGTATGGCTTTGTCCTTTTATTGTGATAAGGTGGTTTGGATTTGTGGGTGAAAAAGGCAATCTGAGTGTTGTCCGGTGGGACAGAATCTGTTGGGACTTGAGTAATTGCTCATAATTGAGCAATTCAATTTGGAAATTATCAAAGGTGATGCAAGATTCTTGGGTTGCAAAGTTTAGGGAGGTGACAAAGGCATGATAGACGGTATTGAGGCCTCTAACAACATAAGAAATTAAGTCCTCTTCATCTACAAGTTTCCCCGTAGCCGCGAGTTGGTCAAACCAACTTTTGGCAGTAAGGAGATAGTCAGTGCATGACTTGGCTTGATGTAGTGTTTGAAGTTGTCACTTGAGCTGAGAGATCCTAGATCAAGAATGAGGAGCAAATCTGTTTGCCAAGGTGTTCCAGACCTAGTGATATGTGTTTTGTCTATAAATAATAGACAAAATCTTCTCTGTAAGAGTGACATTTATCCATGCCAAGATGAATAACAAATAATTAGGGTTAATGACAGATGTGAGTTTGCCTTCAGCATCAGGGACAAACTGCATGGGGCATGGCTCAAAGCCATCCACAATGCTTAAAAGATCATGGCTTTGTAGGACCAGAAGGAATTGGATGGTCCAATTGAGATAGTTGGTTCCATTTAGTTTGACAAAAACCAATGGAGTGATATTGGAGATTAAGGAGGTAGCAGTGGATTCTCTAGGAAGGGCCATAGGGATCAAACGATGGTATTAGCCAAATTGTGGCTTTGGTACCAAGTTAGAAATGGTATGGTTCCATAGAATTCCAAAATCGAGACTTTCATTATATATATATATATAAGAGTTTACAAGATTACAAGAATTTGAAATATAAAACTAAAAGATTACAATGAGATGTTGTATAACAGAAAGATATGATAACTGTATCAAGACTTAGTTAAAATTGATTTATCCGTTAGCACAAGATCTAAATTATCTTCATCATTTGATTGTTGAGACGGCTGAGAGGAGTGGGACTCGATTGTTTGATTTATTTGGTTAACTGTTTTAACACCCTTTCATTTCTCTCTTTAGAGGCATTTTTTTTGCTCTACTAAAGTAACCAAAGATCCCATCCTTTAAGCCCAAAGCGTTAGAGCTTTGGCTCCTTAATCCCTTTTACTCTTCAGCCAATGCTGGAATTGTCCATAGTTTTTTTCCTGATTTTTCTGTAGTTTTCACTCCACAAAGCACCATGTGTTGAGTTGCTCCCTACCGGCCTCCAACGACTGCCAGCAGCCCACCGGCAGACTCTCTAGCATCCGATCTATCGAATGATGGAAGATAAATGACCAAAACAGCAGCACACACATCTCCCGCATGGCTCACATTGAGCATGAAACTCACGTGCCACCATGCCAGGGGGAGTGACATCATGAGTTGCACCATCGGGATCAGTGGCGTCAGATATCTTAGATCAGACACTTACCTTCTTTTTAAGAATGGCGCGTGAACCACACGCGCCCCCACAACAAGTGATGGTCATTTGTTGGGGAATTGACTTATCTTCTGGTTGCTACTCCCCTATATTTTCGTTTTTCCTAACTGATGATCAAAATAAAGTGGTCATGAAAATCTCTTTCAACCAGTCTAGACCAACAAAATACACCACACAACAATCCATTACGACTTTAGTCGAAATTTTATAATATGTTTACCAAACTACACAAAAACAGCTCCAAGTGAATTTCCCTTTGTGTGAAATGGGTGAGAGCTACATTTTTTACTCAGATCCCTCTTTTTTATCTCTATTATGTTGCATTTGTATGTTTTGGGATTATTGTTGGAGGCTCTCACTCCATTAAATCTAATATCTTGTAACTACTTAATTATTACTTTAAAATGCTGACTTAGAAAAATATATATCTTCTCTTGTTATATATATATATATATATATATATGCATAGATGACCGATATCATTTAGGTCTAATTTAGATAATAAATTCATCTCAACTCATCATATTTCATCCTATCTCATCTTAATATCCAAAACATCACAAAAACAAACACTTTTTAATATCAAATATTCAATTTTTATGTAATCATTACCTAATCATTATAACCTTTTCAAATTTTCAAATAAAATACAAAAAATAATTCAACTTTTTTTTTTTTCAAATCTCAAACCATAAATTATATTATAATAATATTTTTATTTAACCTTTTCTTTTTCATTTTCTAATATCCCATCAAACATATATACTCAAATCATTTCACTATTATATACACTAATAGGTACATGTTTGTAAATGACTTGCTACTCTCATTTTATCCTAAAATAATATAATGTATTACAGACATTAGTACTGCTAATTTATATCCGATAGAATTTATTGGATGATTACTGAGTGTAAGATGGAAGGGCGCCCATGTGGGCAAACCCCTCCCTCTCTTGCATACATTACAAGAGTGTAACATATAACTTTTATGGCCATGTGTTCCACTACTTAAAGGAGAAAAACGCATGGCTTTAAACCATGTGTTTCTACCAATTAAGTGGCAGAGTAATGGTTGGCCTTTAAGGCCAGCCGTGTATAGGTGGATTATAAATAATTCCCGTCAGCTTGGTTTTTGGCACCATTTGAAATACACAAAAGCTCTCTCTTTCTCTCTCTTTTTGTTCTTTCTTGATAAAATACTTAGACTGCAAAATTGTTAAGTGTTACTCTAGTTTTATACGACATAATACACTTTGTCACTAAAAGGAAATGCTTGTGATTTGTTAGTCTAGAGAAATTTGTGGAGTAATTAAAAAAATGCGCACCAACTAGTAGTGCTGTGCCATCATAGTGATGCAGCAAGCACCACGGCGGTGGTGAGCCACAACCACAGTGTTTGTTCCTTGCAAAGCCGTATTTTGGCAGCACTAGGATGGCACCGGCGATAGTTATTGCCATCTGTGATTTATTCTGTGGAAGAGGCAGCAGCAGTGGCTGCTTGTGGCGACAGTGGCTGCCTGTGGTGGCAGCAGTTGCCTTGTTGCGAAAAGGGCACTGTTCACGTGAACAGTGCCCTAACTGAGAGGTCGAAGATGACTACTTTAAGTACGGTGCATCACTGTATTGTGTTGGTTTATTATAATTTTTGCATCGATTTTTTTGTCGCAAATATAATTTTATTTTGCGTCAGCTGTTTCCTTTGTAAATAGCTCATTTTCTTTATACATAAAAGGCGTCCATCCTCTATCTACAGTAACAAACAGTGATTCTTAAGTTCCCAAAATTTCACTTGAGCCCAATGCATCTCGTGTTTTTCCATTTGTTTCACAATTTCCCCTATTCTCTTCGCGACAGCACCCAAACCCTTAAGTTCTCCTCCAAGCAACCCATAGTTAGGCCTCATCGTCGGCCACATAGCTTCATCGTCACCTTCAAAAGCTCACCCCTGCTCCGACAAGCAATCCCCCACCGTTGAAGCCCCTTGGTAACCTCACTATTAGTAGCACGCGAGCACAACCCGAAATGGGTTTCACATAAATTTCTCTCCCTCGCGCAATCATACATCGTAAGCACCACCATTGAGCACCACAACCACCCTAAGATCACCCCCTTCCTCCTCCCCTTGACATGGAGCCCACAACTCCTCCCTAAACCCACGCACGAAACCCATCCCTTTATACAAAGATTCCCCACTTTTGCCATCGTACGCTGCCATTTACGGCCTCCAGCCACCACCAGTAGCATCCCCTCTCGCTGGCGATCTCCACATCCTCCTCCCTTTGTCTGGGTTTCTTATACTCGTACTCTATTATTGGAGTTATTTTATTTTGATCCAAACCACCATATTTGTTTCTTTTCATGTAATCATTGGTTTTTTTACCATATCTTAATTCTTGAGCATTTTTTCATCTTACTGAAATTTTAATTTTTTATTTCCTGAGATGAGTATGATTTTGGTACAATTTCTTGAGTTCTTGTGGATTTCTAATGACTATACCTGTTTTAAAGCATAAGAACGAATATGTCGGTGAGAAAATTTTTGATAAATTGCTGTTGCATTATGTTCTGATTTATTTATGGTTTTATTGTATTATTTATAACACATATTGTTAAGATTCCTTATAAAACTTTCTTTGTGTTATGGAAACTTCCTTATAAAACATAGTGTTGAATAGATGGCTTTAAACTCTTTAATGTTCACGTGAACTGATGCCTGTGGTGGCAGCAGTTGCCTTGTTGCATCGCTTTATCTATCATTGTATCATTCTCACTGCTTTTTACTTAATAATCGATCAAATACGGTGCATCACTGTATTGTGCTGGTTTATTATAATTTTTGCATCGATTTTTTTTGTCGCAAATCATAATTTCATTTTGCGACAGCTATTTCCTTCATAAATAGCTCATTTTCTTTATACATAAAAGGCGTCCATCCTCTATCTACAGTAACAAACAGTGATTCTTAAGTTCCCAAAATTTCACTTGAGCCCAATGCATCTCGTGTTTTTCCATTTGTTTCACAATTTCCCCTATTCTCTTTGCGACAACACCCAAACCCTTAAGTTCTCCTCCAAGCAACCCATGGTTAGGCCTCATCGTCGGCCACACAGCTTCATCGTCACCTTCAAAAGCTCGCCCCTGCTCCGACAAGCAATCCCCACCGTTGAAGCCCCTTGGTAACCTCACTATTAGTAGCACGCGAGCACAACCCGAAATGGGTTTCACATAAATTTCTCTCCATCGCACAGTCATACGTCGTAAGCACCACAACCACCCTAGGGCCACCCCCTTCCTCCTCCCCTTGACATGGAGCCCACAACTCCTCCCTAGACCCACGCACGAAACTCATCCCTTTATACACAGATTCCCCACTTTCGCCATCGTACGCTGCCATTTACGGCCTCCAGCCACTACCAGTAGCACCCCCTCTCGCTAGCGATCTCCCCATCCTCCTCCCCTTGTCTGGGTTTCTTATACTCGTACTCTATTATTGGAGTTATTTTATTTCGATCCAAACCACCATATTTGTTTCTTTTCAGGTAATCATTGGTTTTTTTACCGTATCTTAATTCTTGAACATTTTTTCATCTTACTGAAATTTTAATTTTTTATTTCCTGAGATGAGTATGATTTTGGTACAATTTCTTGAGTTCTTGTGGATTTCTAATGACTATACCTGTTTTAAAGCATAAGATCGAATATGTCAGTGAGAAATTTTTTGATAAATTGCTGTTGCATTATGTTCTTATTTATTTATGGTTTTATTGTATTATTTATAACACATATTGTTAAGATTCCCTATAAAACTTCCTTTGTGTTATGGAAACTTCCTTATAAAACATAGTGTTGAATAGATGGCTTTAAACTCTTTAATGTTGAAAGTCATAAGTTGATTTATTGCAAAGCTAAATGCTATGCATGGAGTTTTCGATTGTGTTGTGTATAATTTATGAGTATGAAAATCATCTGCATTAAATTCCATTGTTTTTACAGACAGTTTTTGCAGTTCAAATTGCCATGTTTGAATAGCCGCAATTTTTTGAGAATCCACTTTTCGTGGTTGTTGAAAATCAATATGAAGTTAGTGGAAGAATCCTGATGGTTGTGGAAATTTACTCTCTCCACCATGCATAGAAGGCTTTGTAAAACTGCAGTTTAAATTTGTATATCATGTTATTGCAAATCTACATCTGTTGCTATTACTAGTTTCAATCCATTTGCAAATGAAGAATCATGGTCATATTAAGAACTTGATATAGTGGTTCATATTTAAACTTTTCTTTTTGTTCTCTCTCTGTTCTTTTTTATAATCTACCTGTGATATAATGCTTTTTGTGATCTAATGATATCTTGGGTTTTGTGATTTGACTTGCTTTGTGATCTGATTTTAGTCTAATCTACTTGTGGCCAAATTTTTGAGTGCCCACTGGCCAAATTAACAAACAACAAATGATAGTGATTAAACCTTCGAAAGCTTCAACACAAGGGGAGGAGTTCAAGAATGAGGTTACACTATCAGCAAAACTGCAACATGTTAATCTTGTGAGAGTTTTGGAATTTTGCATCGAAAGGGATGAACAAATGCCTACGAGTACATGCCAAACAAAAGCTTGGACTTGTAAGTTTGGTGAGAATCCTATATGTTCATAATTAACATAATGTAATTTGTTTTGAAATGTTTCACAATTTTTTTTGTGTTGAAAGTTTTATGTTCTGCTGCATTTACAATAGCTATAAGTCACATGAGGCTTCAATATACATTGAGAATGTCTATTAGAGCTTGTGTAGAATAAAAATTTGTTACTCTTATGGTTTATTTGCTGAAGATTAATTAATTTCACACGCAACTTTGAGATACTACATGCATGCTGGGCTATGTTTGCGGCTCTTGCTACTTTCGTTTCTTAGCTTCTAATTAGATGTCTTTCTTTTGTATGCTCCTTGTGTACTTAAGATATGCCTAATTAATTATGAGGATTAATCAATTTTCTCATAAAAAAATTACAAGTTTCCTTTTAACACTCAATGGGCTTTTCCTTGCAAAGACAAATTTTATGTTTCTCTTTGATGTAGGAGTTAAATGTTGATTGGCAAAGAGCTGCAGCAAGCTTACTTGTTTCAATGGGCTCACATTTGACTAACTTAGTGAGTTTCTTGCTTGGTTGCTTATGCTTAAAATATGAGATTATGATATTATGATTAAAATATGATAACAATCAATGAATCATACATCAAGTAGGGTCTACCAAACAGATTCAAAAACTAATCTAACTTTTATCAACAAGTTATAGATAGAAGTATTTGTTAATTATCTTTTCTAATCTATTTAGGCTTTTAATTAATTCCACTAGTTACTATTCAAAAATAAATAACTACTCATCAATTCAATTCCACTAGATAATGGGTGTGGGAGGTTAGACACCATAATTTGTGGGACCTAGCTAATTGATTCAGATGTGGGGGGTGTTGGGCATTTGATATAGACTATAGTTCCCTTAAATATTTTTGTAAATAGATATGGAGTATAAAAGACCATGTCCTTTTATCAAATATATGTGGCAACAATGGTTTATTATTTTGTGAAGTGAAAGGGTTGCTCATGTATGTAAGTGTCTGAAACTTTAATATGTTTTCCCTTAAATAGTATAACTTTATTAGATGGTGCATGACATGTGTCGATAAGGATAGATAAAATATCTTTGTAGTGTATATCGTCCACTCATTGCGTTTAATAACTATTGCTGCAATAGGGTATGAGAAAACATGGGCTAGTTCTGATTTAAAATGTGTAATGACTATAGTTCATAACCATTATATTGCTTGTCTTTATGGTGGTCTAAGAAGTCATGTGAGGGTAATCATTCTGTACAATTTGATAAATTTTGTAACATCTGAAAGCTTTGGATTGCTCTCTCTTATGGCTAATGCTTCCAATTGCTTTCTTCATGCCTTTTCTTTTTCTAGGTTCCATTACCATTTTCTACCTTCATTGATTATAGCAAGCAATTGAAGAAAAAAGCAGACTGTGTGGTACTAACACCAAGCCTAAAAAAGATGCTTCTGAACTAATCTATTTAGCTTAGGCTTGAAACTTAAGGTTGTAGTATAATTAATATTTCTATTGATTTTACTATAACATTAAAATATTTCTTTGTAATAAAATGTTAGGGCCATACCTTGGTTGCTGTTAGGTTATACTTTGCTTCTGTTATTTGATTTTTTGATGGAGGTAATAGAATAAGAAATATGAAATCTGTATTTGAAGACATGTATTCAGGCTTTGAGTATGTTTTCAACCTAAGTACTTGGGCAATTTCTTTGAGTCTGGGATGTTTTGCTTATTACTTTGTAGTTTCCAATTCTTATATGCACTTCGAGGTTCTCAGTCTCCACCAACCACACAACATCCATGTAAATCCCAAGTTTAGAAAGGTAGCAGCTTTAGCAGTCCAGCAGGGTATGTGGAATCATGTTTTAATTTTAGAATTTGGAGTAATTATCCTAGTGTAGCACATTTTTTTGAGGTATTTTGTCACTTAAATCATATAATCAAATATTGAGTGGAACTTGGAAGAGAACCTTTGTTGAGATTTTTGGTATGCAATGTTGTGCTGGATGACATTTAACATGATTATTATCTTCCTTATCTGAAATTTAAGGATTGCATGTCCTGCTTCCATGCAAGTAAGTGGAATTTGTAGTTTGATGAAACTTGTCTGGATCCTTGAAATGCAAGTGATTACTTTCTTCATGATACTAGGGTTCCATCATAATGGTTGCTGTTGAACCTTGCTTTCAGTTTATTCTATTATCTGCATCGTCAGTCTCATGAAAAACATATTCATTATGCCCCATCAAAATTTTGTTTATTAATATATCTATGAATATAGAAGTGGAAGCTGGTTTACTATAGATACCTTTATTTAAGTAAATTTATTTAACTAATATGATCGATAGCATTGAGTTTGCTAGATGTGATCCTAATTCTACATGGGGTTCTATGCGAGCTGCAATGGGACATTCAGAACCTTTTGACTTGCGATATGTTGCTCTTGGGAATGAGGATTGGGGGAAAAAAATTATCAAGGTTTCCATTTATGTTTGATATTGTTGTTGTATTATTGTTATTTTCTTGGTTATTATTTAACAGATGGGTGGATGCCTTTATAGAGATTATAAGTTGGCCTAAAAATGATCTTCTCCATGCATTTACTAATATGACTAAGAATCACCTCTCGATTATTACTCCATATATTATGGGCAATTTTTTTTTTTGTAAACTGATTATATTGGTATGCTTGTATTGGTATGTCTTATAATTGCAAAGGTATGTCCAGCTTTTCTCTAAGGCATACCTTTCTTCAGCATTATAAAAGCACTTCAAGCCTTTTGAGGCTTAGGCATTTTAACTTATTTGTTTTTCCCTTTAAGCGGTATAAACCCCATGCACCTAACCATTGCCTTTATTCTTGGTAACGTCTGTACATAATTTTGAGACACACTATGTATGGAAGAATGGACTATAAAAGAAATAGCCCTTTGGCTTCAATTTTACATCGTCTCACATTTAAACCTGGTTTTAAGATGGTTTCCCCTTTTGATGGCCGACTGTCTGTGACTTTTAATTTCAAGGTGCCATAGGTCATCTTTTGGGGCAGCTAGAGCTGTTAAAGCAATTTTTTAGCCATACACCATGTGAGTAATTGTAGTTTTATTGCTTCCTGTATAAGGAAAATTTTTGCACATATGCAGTACATGAAAATTACCAACACCCCTGTTAAATTAGTTCATGACTAGATGTTTGTGTAAGAAATATTAAAGTGGCAAATGAGAGCTATTTGTGTTGCCTAGATTCCTATAGCTTGGTAATATAATGTATATAATAGTTATCTAAACATGTGTATTGTAATGGGACCATATTTGCAATGCATGCTTGCTATGATTTATGTGTACAAGTATGAGATGTTTGATACAGATATTTATAATGTTTGCAATGAGATATGTTTGTTATGCATGGTTGTTGGCATTTATCTGAACATGTATATATGAACAAGTGACTTATAAATAAAATGTATATATGAACAATTGCATGTGATGATCTTAGTTTTGGCTGAAGGTGTGATACTCCATATGAAAAAGAATGGTAGGTGGTGTATGGGATCCCAAATTGCTTGGAAAGGAGAAGTTCTTGCTCTTTATAAGGTTATAATGAGGCTCCAATTGTATCATTGACTAGTTCTTTTAGAGTATAGGCCATGTGGGACTTGAGCCGTACCACCTATAATGGACAGGCCCGACGAGGACGTCAGGTATTTAAAGGGGATAGATTGTGATATCCCATATGAAAATAATTGGTATATGGTGGATTTTACATTACTTGGAAAGGAGAAGTTCTTGTTCTTTATAAGGTTCCAATGGGGTTCCAATTGTATTATTGACTAATTCTTTTGGAGTATAGGCCGTGTGGTTTGAGCCTTCTATTGAGGCGTTACAGAAGGTATGCACAGATCATCAATATATATAAGCAGAAATTGTTATTTGCAATAGGTTATAAGAACAAATTAGTTGGCTTTGCACATTTGTTAACTCATATTAGGCATGCAAAGGTACTCTATTAGCACTTCAGGTTTATAGAGTTTTAGAACCCTAGTAAAACAGTACTATTTCACTAGTGTTTTTTTTTTTTTGTAAAATATTATTTGAGGCAAATTAAAATCGCCCCAAATGGTAGTTAATTTCGTCGCAATTAACAGTTTGCATCGATATGCCACCTAAGCGTCGAAATGGGTTAAAATTATTTTTGGAAAAAATTGGCCTATTTGTGGCGACAAATAGGCAACAAGAAAGACCAATGGCATCCAGGGCAAACAATTTTGGCATGGTTTTTTCTGGAAAAAACAAACCTTCTTGCAACGAGTAAAATTAGTCCAAAAAGGTAAAAAAAAACAAGCGGCAGTTCTAATTATTCGACTCTGAAGGGCAAAAATAATCAATCGGTGGCATCCAAAGACTGGCACCTCTAAAATCGATGTTTTAGAGCAAAAGCATCAATTTTTGTCACTTTTTGCAACCAAATTAATCGATACAAAAAGCCACATTTCTTGTAGTGAGCCTTGAATGATTAGACATTAGACTTTAATTTATTTTAGTAATAAAATAGAAAATTCTCCCTAAGTAGTCTTAGGTAGAGTTGTCAGTGTGAATGATAGGCTGAAAGAATTGCAGTGACCCCAATAAGAACTATAAATGCATTGTTCAACGATAAGACTATGGTAGACTCAGTAAGAACTGTAAATGCACTGATGGAACAAAAAAAATAGACTGTAATGATCTAATATAAACCATCTTTGTAGACTGGCCAACATGCTGTTATGGTTGGTGTGGCGTCTTTATAGATTAGTCTAAAAGGTTACTGCGATTTTAGTAGGATCTGTCTTTACACGTGAGTGAAACTAGGTGAATACTTTAGGGAGTGGGAGTATGGTTGAGATTTAAGATGACTAAATCTCTCATACTTGTTTTTTTTAATTTGCACGGAAATTAGGTTAGAAGTTTAATAATTGGATATTGTGATGCAAAAGATGATTCGGAAGTTTAGCGATGTTTGATCTTGCGACATGTCTAAATTATTTTTTTCTTACTTGGATGGATGCGACAGCTTTCTTAGGTGTGTGTAATATCCCTTCTTTGCGTGTTGTAGTGAAATGACATCGAAAAATATAATTGCCAATTTAAACAAAGGGGAGAAATTGGATAAGGAGAACTGTGACATATGACATGCAGGGTCCAGTATGTCTTAGATGAACAAGAGGTCTTGAAGGCCTTATCTCACTCCCTGATTGAACCCAAGAAAGGGGACTCAAAACAACACAAGTTAGATCAATTAGCCTATATTGAATAAGCTAAGAACACGTGTGCGCACATAATAATATTAAGCAGCATGCATAATGATCTAATGTGTGAGTTCGAGGCCTATGACACTGCTCAAAACATGTGGGAAGCTTTGAAGATGAAGTTTGGTGGAATTTCAATCACTAGGTTGCATGGATTAACTAGAAGTTATATTTTAGATAAATAAAAAATGTTATTCTTCATTTTAGATTTTGTCTTCCGTAGTCACACTAGCATTTTAAGTGATTTCATATCTCAAATACTTATGCATTTTAAGTGATTTCATATCTCAAATACTTAAATAAAAATTTATCTAGGGTATATCATATAAACAAGTATTATAGCAGTATTTGGGATATTTTGAAATTTATTATTTTAGAAGTGTTTAATTGGAGGACCCTATTTTCATCACCATTGGCTAAAAATATTGCTAACTAGTCGTTATAGCTAATGGGATATTAGTGCTCTAAGTTATCTCAAAATGTTGTAATTAGTAGCGAAGTAGTTTAAATGAAAGTGTTAGCCACAAAAAGAATGCACAAAGAGCTGTTTCCTAACTAGGGGTGTAAATGGTATGGTCCGGTCCGAAAAATTTGTGGACCGATTTCATTCGGTCCAAAAATTCTTTCACCCTGGACCGGACCGAATTCCTATTCGGTCCATTCCGGTCCGGTCCAATTCGGTCCAGGGGCGGTCCGGTCTGGTCCAGGGGTACCCCTATATAATTTGATAAGCAAATTTTAATCTAAAATTTTGAAATGATTAATTTTTTTTTTCACCTAAATTTATTATTTTCAGCCCAATTTACATATTCATCACATATTTAAATAAAAAAATATTTAAAAAATTTACTTTTAAAAAAATAGCAAAAGAAAATTAATCTTAATAAAAAAAAGGATAAAAATTAGTCCTTAAAAATCTAAATAAAATAAAAAAGAAATTAACCCTTAAGACTTGAGACTTAAGAGTTCTTAAGAGTTAAGAGTCCAAATAAATAAAAATAATAATAATTAGTCCTTAAGAGTCCTGACTCCTTAAGAGTCCTGACTTCTTAAGAGTCTACACAATAGATTCCAAATTTACTAAAGAGTCCAAATAAAATAAAAAAGAAATTAAAATAATCCAAAAATAAAATGGCATTCCAAAATCATTCAAATTAAAACATCTCTCAAGCCTCAGCATTGTAATTTGCATCTAGATGACCCTTCCTTTTTTTATGCTTCCAAATCTCAACCGACAATCAATTATTCTGCGAAAAGAGATTGAGTGAATTAAATTAAATTAAGTTAAAAGAGATTTGACAATTAAACTATAATCATGTAATAAAACTCTTATGATCAAAACTATATAATATATATACACTCATTTTGAAAGAAATCATGTAAAAATAAAATATTTAGAAATCACATTGACTTACCCTTCAATCATTACTTTGGGCATGTAGGTGTTGAATTTCGCCTCCATAGAAATAGAATCACCACACTCCCCAACAATTTCTAGACATAAAAATTTAAAAGATAAGTTAAAAAAATTTACAACATAACATAGAAGATAAAACAAAATAAATCATAAAAGCTAACAAGCGAATTAAATTTACTTACCTATACCTTCCAGCTGCTTCTCAAAATCTTCCACATCATCCATTAAAGTCCTAAGACTTATTGGAGTCGAAGAAGATCGAAGCCAATTTTGTGCACATATGAGAGCCTCAGCTATTCTTGGACTTAAACTACTTCGAAAAGGGTCAATTACACGATCCGCTGTGCTAAATGTAGATTCAAAGGCCACAGTAGATACTGGTATTGCAAGTACGTTGCGTGCAATCTTTGAAAGTATGCGATATCTAACTGAATTGGTTTTCCACCAAATTAGAAGGTCGAAATTATCATCTCGACCCTCACATTTGTTAGCTAGATATCTATCAACCTCTGATTTGCTTTCCAAAGAATTTTCTGACTGTAAATGTTGCTCAAATTCATCCTCCATATAGGCCTTATCATCCGATTCCATTCTCTTGAGTCTCTTGGAAGTAAAAGGACTTACATTTTTACTTGGAGAACTTGTGGACTCATGAGAAGTAACTATATCATCTTCCATGTATGCCTCATACAAGCGGGTAAATGCATTTTTTGCCTTCCAACTCAAATCAATGGCCTTCGTAGAGTTATCTTTATACATTTTAGTCAAAGCAAAATCAAGATATCTCATTTTGTACCGAGGATCAAGAATAAGCCCAACATACAGCAACATATTTTGATTATCCAAGTTCTTCCAATACTTTTCAAATTTTTTCTTCATATTTTTTGCCATTACTCCCACCACGGGATTTTCTTCTTCACACACCTTGTTAATATCACTTTGAATCTTCACCAACTCACGGAAAAAAACATTGCAAGTTATATATTCACCGCCTGAGAAGCGTACAGTTGCATCATGAAACAATTGAAGAAACTTCACAAATACCTTTACATTTTCCCAGTCGGTTGCATTGGGAGGCCCTAACTTCTTTGACTTTCTCCTATTCACCACATCATCTTCATCATCGTCATCATCTTAATCTCCAATACTACCAAGGAAGCCCGAATCTTCTTCCTCCAACCGATCAAAAGCCTTTCTAAATGTTAAAGCCCTCTCTAACATAAGATAGGTGGAGTTCCACCTAGTCTGTACATCTAGGCAAACAGATCCCTTGGATTGAATTTCTTCATCCTCCACACATTTTTTAAATGTGCTTAACCTTTGAGGAGATGATTTAACAAACTTCACAACTCCCCTCACCTTCGCAATAGACTCTTCAAAGTCTTTCAACCCATCACGGACGATTAAGTTTAAAATGTGGGCACAACATCGAACATGTAAAAATTCATGCTCCAAAATCGTATCCCTCCTAAACTTGGTTTTTTTTCTAATATAAGAAATAGCCCCATTATTAGAACTTGCATTATCAACAGTGATTGCAAGAATTTTCGGTCGCCCCCAATCATGCAAGCAACACTCTATGCCCTTACCAAGTGTCTCACCCTTGTGGTTTTCAACCAAAGAAAATGAAAGAATCCTTTTGTGTAACTTCCAATCATCATCAATAAAGTGTGTTGTGAGACACATATAGTTGAGATTTTGCACGGATGTCCATGTATCCGTGGTGAGGGAAATTCGTTGCCCTTGAAGAGCATTTTTCAACTTCTTTTTTTCTTCATTAAACACATTATAGCAATCCGAGGCAATCGTAACACGGGATGGAATTCCTAGCCATCTAAGACAAACCACAAGCATAAACTGTTTGAAACCCTCCCCTTCAACAAATCTAAAGGGTAACTCATCAAGAATAATCATTTTTGCCAAGGCTTGTCGACAAGCCTCAACATTAAAAGCAACATTGACAAGTCCCCCACTACTTGAACCTCCATCAACTTTAAACCCTAGAATCGTTTGGCCCGGACCCATGATCTTCCTACCCGGAAATTTCTTACATTGTTTCTCAAGGTGATACTTCAGGCACTTCGTACCGTTTTTATTCGAATCACATGCATACGTTGCTCCACAATAATTACATGCAGCCCTAGGTTTGGTGGGATCACCACCTTCTACAATTTGAAAGTGCTCCCATACGTATGACCTACGTATACCTTTATGTGACCCAGATTGAATACTTACATTGGATGAGATTGGATTTAAGGGTGGAGGCATTTCTTGGACCGATTCCGATTGTGTTGACTGAGGCTCCCGCACCTCATTTGTAGAAGCCTCCATCTACAGAATAAATAAACCAACAACAACACTACAACAGTCAATAAAAGAAATTAAAAATTCTATAAAATGGGTCAACTATCCAAAAAATTCCAAAAAATAAAAAATTCTATAGAATGAAGAATCGGTCAACTCTCAAGCCCAAACTCTTGCATAAACATTAACCATAGACTATCTAGCAATTCCCAACATTCAAAAATATTATTAGAAGCTTGATCATAAGAAATTAAGAATGGCATCTCCCGGATTGTTACAGAGTACAGCCTACACGAACCCGAAACCACATATAATATATATACGATGGAATTCCAATTTCCAAGCACAATCTCACTAACACAGTTACAACTTACACAAATAAATAATAATTATTATTATTTGTAGAGAATCTAGTGAACAACGGATCGGACATGGATTTGCGATGGGCTAACAAGTAAGAAGTTAACAAATAAGTTAATAACAACGGAAGAGTTCAAGAGATGGATTAGGAAAATAAAATACCTGTGCTTCGATTTGCGACCGGACGGAAGGAGATTAGCGATGGACACCCGACGGGATGGACTCGCGACGGCCAAGGGATGAACGGGATGGAGTCACAACGGCCAAGGGATGGACGGGATGGACTCGCGACGGCAAATGGATGAGATACCGGACGGGATGGGGGCACTGGGTTCGACTTCCTGGAGGCTGGAGGGCTGGAGGCGGGGAGGCTGTGAGAACTGAGAAGAATCAAAGAAATGAAGAAGAAGAAGATGCGGGCTGCTGGGGTTTTAGGTTTAGGTTAAGTTATTTACCAAAACGGCGCCGTTTTACTCAAAGTTTGAGTAAAACGGCACCGTTTTACTCAATTTGCACGGCACTTAACCCATTATTTGGAGCTAAACGACACCGTTTAGCTCCAATTAAATTTTTTTAATTTTTTTATATTTTTGGGCATTTGTCAGTTGGCACATAAATTAATAAAAAAATATTTAAATTGGTAATAAAATATATTAATATAGTTATAAATTTTGGTCTATAGATTTAATAAATTAATACTTATAAGCTTGTACTATAAGTTATATTAATTTATTAAATAATAATAAATAGTGATAAATTAGTAATAATATATTAAATAATAATAATAATACACTTATTACTTATATATTAATATTATAAGAGTATATATTAATTATTATATATTAATATGTTAGTATATATTATATATTAAGTATGTTAATAAACTATAACTAATAGTCTAATAGTCTAATAGTCTAATAATACTATTATATTAGTATATTATATATTTATATGTTAGCAAATAGTGATAAATTAGTAATAATATATTAAATAATAATAATACACTTATTATTTATATGTTTATATTATAAGAGTATATATTAATTATTATATATTAATATGTTAGTCTATATTATATATTAAGTATGTTAATAAATTATAATTAATAGTCTAATAGTCTAATAGTCTAATAATACTATTATATTAGTATATTATATATTTATATGTTAGTAAATAGTGATAAATTAGTAATAATATATTAAATAATAATAATACACTTATTATTTATATGTTTATATTATAAGAGTATGTATTAATTATTATATATTAATATGTTAGTCTATATTATATATTAAGTATGTTAGTCTAATAGTCTAATAACACTATTACATTAGTATATGTTAATAAACTATAACTAATAAATAATAACACTATTATAATTTACATTAGTATATTATATATTTATATGTTAGTAAATAATGATAAATTAGTAATAATATATTAAATAATAATAATATACTTATTATTTATATTTTTATATTATAAGAGTATATATTAATTATTATATATTAATATGTTAGTCTATATTATATATTAAGCATGTTAGTCTAATAGTCTAATAATACTATTACATTAGTATATGTTAATAAACTATAACTAATAAATAATAACACTATTACAATTTACATTAGTATATTATATATTTATATGTTAGTAAATAGTGATAAATTAGTAATAATATATTAAATAATAATAATATACTTATTATTTATAAATTATTACTAATATTTTATCTAGATATACTATAATTTATATTTTTATATTATGACTAGTCAACTACTAGTCTACTATAAATCATAATATGTTAATATTATAAAAATATATATTATATATTAATATGTGATAATGTTAATATATATTAATATTAATATTAAAATTTATATATTATTATTTATATATTTATATATACATATATTTAAAAAAAAAAAAAACCTGTAGAGATTCGGTCCGGTCCGGTCCGGTCCGCCGGTCCGATTTGGTCCTTTTACACCCCTATTCCTAACCCTTACCTGGTTGACAAAGTTGACAGTTGGTTTGTCCAACATATTAGAAGGGAAGTTAATGTTGTGGCTCATTTTTAAGCAAAGAACGCTCTTGAGGTATTGTTTCTAAAAAAAATATCATAATCTCATTTTCAAACATTATTTAAATATAAAATATTTATTATTTAAACACAAAAATCTATACAACTTTTACGAACTTTAGAACAAAATAATATTAAAATATTATATTGAAATATTTTTTTAACTTTATCTCTTCACATTCACATGTTCTCATACAATATTTATTTTAAAAGATATTTTTAATCAATTTTCTATCTCTTCTTTATTAGAACTCAATAAAATCTATTCATTCAAACTATTTTCACTACTATTTACAAATTTTGAAATAATTTAGAGTACTAGTATCCATTAGCTATAACTAGGCCTGCTACAAGCATATGTGGAGGCGGGTGACCCTTACCTCACCCCCCGCTTTGCCTAATGCGGGGGCGGAGGATTTTCCTCCACCTCTCGCCCCCGTACCCCTCGCTGGCGGGATACGGAATGAGAGGAATCCGTCTATCCTCGTGCGCCCAGTGATGGGCCTATCATGTGTTTTTGAGCTCCAAATAGCCCACAAACACTATCAAACTAGCCAAAATAATAGGTCATCCTAAACTATTATAATTTACAATAATACAAATCAGTAATGAAACTACAAAACTAAGTTACTAATCTATTAGACTATTACATAATAGTAAAATACAATTTACAAAGTAAAATAAACTACAAAAAAATAATTAAAATGTTTCTCAAAAAAAAAAAAACTGGCTAAAATAAAATTTAACAAATGGAGTCATGGAGTCTCGGCTTGTGACTTAGAAAGTTAGAACACGTGAAATCATAAAATTTGAAACATTAACCATTTAAAATGAGAAATAATAAAATTAGAAATATAAAATTGAAATGATAAAATTATAAAATTACAAGCTTAATACCAATATGATAATATCTGACTAACCAAGATAGGATGAAATGGTCAATCAACTCAACTAGCTGTAACTTGTGAGATGTGAGATCAAAAAATCTGAAATATTAATTAGAAATGATAAAATTAGAAATTTAAATTAGAAAGATAAATTATAAATTATAAATTTATAAAATTAAAATTAAAATCTGACTAACCAAGATAAGATGAGGATATAATATGTTCCCATGAAGAAGTCAAAATGCAGCGGAGATGGATGTCATGTCAACTAAGGCTAGGCTTACAAAGATTGAATTTGACATTGAGAAATACGAATCACAAGAATTTAATATAAATAAAATAAAATATAGGAATCAAATGAAATAAAAATAACAACAATATTTACCAAATCCTGCTTGTGAAATAGCCTCATCATCGGCATCTGCATAGTCAATAACATCTGGAACATGAATGGTAGTCCCCTTGATCCAATTATGCAAGCAAATCAAGGCCTCCATAGCGGTGTCAACTAATGAATTCTAGAATGGATTTAATACACACCATCCGGTGTTAAAGGTCGACTAAGATGTTGTGATGCTAATTAGGATAGCCAAAATACATCAAAATCTGCTGCATATGGTTCCAGACCCACTGCCAAATATTGGTCTATATCTGATTTCATCTCAATAGGTAGAGAGCTTAGTTAGGGGTCTTCTGCGAGGTTTTGGACCCAAACCATCTTACACTTTTGGCCATCTCAACATTTGGAGAAGACGCTACAGTAGGTGTAGGGATGGGTGCACTACCACCCCTAATCAATGTAAAATTATCAAATAATTTGACGAGAGTATTTTTAACCATGCCCACAATCTGAGCATCCCTTGTAAGCCCAAATGAAAGTCTCAACCCATACTTCATGCCCTCAATCTTAATTTGGGGGTCAAGCGCACTGGCCACATACAAAAGCACATTTTGCTTAACCATATCCCCCCAATATTTGTCATATTTAACCCTCATGGTCACTCTCATCTCTCGCATTTTGCTATGGTTACTTAAAGTCATATCATTTGTTTTTGTTCACACCGTATATATTTGTCGAGTAAAGTCATATGAGGTAAGATACAAAGTACTAAATATGCTCAAAGTCACCTTATAAAAAACTCGTAAACAATCAACAAAAACTAAAATCACCTCCCAATCATCTTCACTTGGATGTACCAATCCTCATACTCATCAAAATATCTCATATATTGGATGTTTTCATCACTCACGAATCTAAAAGTTGCTTTATACTCTTGGGCCGCCTTTAATATCATAAATGTTGAGTTTCATCTTGTTAGAATATTTGTACAAAAGCCCATCTTGGACGTTATGCCTGCATTTTTTGCAGTATTTTTAAATTTCTCCAATTTAGATGGAGAATATCTCACAAACTTCACAGCCATTTTGACTCATATAATCGAGTCATCAACATATTTTAAGCAATCAGAAACAATCAAATTGAAAACATGTGTGACACATCTCACATGCAAACAATTATCCCCCATGACTGACTTATTTGCTTATTTGAGATAGGTCTTTAAAAAGCCTAATGCGACATCATTAGAGTCCGCATTATCAACTATAACTTCGAGTACTCTTGTCAAACCTCACTCCTTTATTGAGATCTCCTGGGCCCTTCCAATTGTTTCATCCTTGTGATTTTTTACTGATAAAATTCTAAAATTTCTAATCAGAAGTAATGAAGTGCGCAGTCAAAGACATATAGTTAAAATTCTGGATTGATGTCCAAGTGTCAGTAATGAGACAAACAACTATACCCGCCAACTATCCCATCAATAAATCATTATCGTTTTGGAACATCTTTTTAATATCTTTTGCCACAATGTGGTAAGAAAGAATATTAAATTTAGGTTCCAAGCAACGAGAATATGCTTGGAACCCTTTCCATCAACAATCTGAAATATCATCTTGTCTATAATGACCATTCTTACCAAATATCTCCTATACTCCCCTGGGTCATACTTGGTATACCCCTTTAAAGTAGCACCCCTACTACTACCATCGACCTTTTTTTAGACCAATCTCTAGCCTAAATTGACATTTTTGTTGCAAGGATTTTACTTTAGGACTTCTTTTGCATTGTTCTTCCAAGTGCACTTTCAATTGGCAGGTACCATGTTTCTTGTAACGGCATCTATACAATTTATCACATCATATACATTTAACTTGGGTGTTATCGAGGTCGCCACCCTTTACTATCTCAAAGTGAGACAAAACAATATAAACATGTTTTCTAGAAGTAGGCTTGGGGGCAGGGTAAAGGTCAGTGGGGGCAGGACTAGGGTTGGTGGGGACCGTGGGTTAGGACTTGAATCATCATCATCATGTATGTCAAAGTTGATGGTAGGAGTATGTCATGAGTCACTAAAATTTGATAGAGTGGAAAACATTTTCAACTCGCAAACTTAAATCACAAATTTGAAATTAATACAATTGACAACCAAATTTCAAAAATAGAATATATATATATATTTATATAAGTAACATTTTACTTTCAGTTTCAAATTAGTTACTTAAGTTGAAAAGCACGCAATATTTTTATAAAATCTGAAACAGGTTTTATTTTTACTAAAAGCTGTCAATTCATGTGAAAATTTTGAATTGATGAACATATCCAACTTAAAATAGCAAGTTGTTTACCATTTTAGGGTTTCAAGCCCTAAATTAAGTTAGGTTTTTAAATTAGAACCCTAAATTAGGGTTTCAAATTCCAATCCGAAACTCTAATTAATAGAAAATTAATTTAGGGTTCCATTCAAAAAAAAATTACATAATATATCATCAAACAAATAAACAAATCAATTATCAAAGTTTCAAACACATGCATGACAATATCTATAGCACACAATAACTAAATTTTCATCCTCCATATCTATTTCATCCCAACCAACTTCCAATCTCCATAACTCAACTCAACCAAGTTACCAACTACAAAATAAAAAAATAAATGCAAGTGGGGGGGTTTTAGAACCGCCTAGTTCGCAATGCACTTCGTTAGTGAGAGCTTGAAGGGGGAGGGGAGCTTTCGAGAGGCAACGATAAGTGGGAAGAAGGGAGCTTGCAACCTTCACAGTGATCATGGAAACTGCTCGTTTCATTTAAAATCTCATGCAAAACAATATATAGGTCGGTTTTAAAAAAAAGAATCCCTAAGATGTCATTTTGCCTCTTGGATCTTTTTCTATATATGTGTATATAATATGGGCGAAGTGGGGTGGGTGTTGCCCCTGTCTGCCCCCTACCACCACTGCATGCTAGAACACGGGTCGGGTGCCCCATTTCTTGTTGTGCGAGACTGTGGATCCACCTTACTCAGGCAAGAGCGGGGTGGCAGGGTACAGTTACCCCACCACCCACCCTTAGCTATGACAATTAGTTAGCAGTATTTTTAGCCAATATCTTTTTACCAAGCAAATTATAGATTTTATTCTCTTAATATTCTAACAAACATCATTTAGGCTTGATTTGTTTTTAGAGATGAGATGAGATGAAATGAAATGAAAGTTAAAAAAAAAATGTTGTTGTAATATATTTTTTTAATATTAGTTTTATTCTGAGACTTGAAAAATGTGTTTTGGAATTTGAAAAAGTTGAATTTTTATTATATTTTGTATGAGAATTTGAAAAAATATAATTATGAGTTTAAGATGAGTTTTGAATTTTTGATTTCATTTCCGTAAGCAAACTAGGCCTATTTGCTAAGATTATTTTATCTAACCAAACCATTTTAAATATAAATAAAACAACAATTTTATAAGAATGAATGGAATAATCATGTTATTAAATATAAACTTACCAAAATAGTTTTATGTTATAAATTATAAAAAAGAACACAAAATATATTTATATACGTTTTGTTATTTTTTAAAACATTTATTTAACATTTTTAATTATTAAAAAATATACAATTTTATTGATAGTCACTTTTTATATTATTATTAAAAAGATAATAAAAATAATAATAAATAGATAGTAGGAGGTTGTAACTAGAAAGCCTATCATTATATTCAATAATTAAAAACAAAAAAGCCTATCATTATCAATGACATGAGATTGGGATTTTTTTTTTTATAATAATTTGAGATTTTGGTTTTGAGTGGCATAGAAAAGTAAGATGAATAATTTTACTTATTATTTTCATATATTATATATCATATGTATTTTATTTTATTTTTATAATAAATATGTGATGTATGAATTATAAGTAGAATAACTTAATTAATTTATAAAAATAAAATAAAATAAAAAACAATAATAAAGAAATAATATTAAAATATATAAAATATGTAATGCGGAATAATAAATAATTTTTCTCAAACTAAGATTAGTGGAAAAACAAAAAATAAATAATAAATAATAAATAAATAAAAGAAAAGTGGGAAAAAGTGTGATATCATCCCAACATTCCTAGTCTCCAATTCCGTTCTTCCTCTTCTGCATACTCATACTTGGTTTGAATTGAAAAGGGAGATGAATTAAAATGAATTTAATTTATTTTTTAATATTATTATTATTTTAAAATTTAAAAAAATTGAATTAAAATTTATAAAAAGTGTATTAAAATTTATATTTTTTATAAAAATTTTAAAAAATATAATAATAAATTTGAAATAAGTTAAGACGAAAGCTCATGTCTCTGAATCTAAACCAGCCCTCAAAACTCTTGCAAGATGATAGAGGAAGCATAAAACGGCACCGTAAACTCGGCCCCACGAGGACCGAGGAAGACCCCCTCTTCCTCTAATCGATGTAAAGTGCTAAAATCATTTCCCAACCTTATTCCCACCCTTATACTGCTGCAAAAATAGTCCAATATTTTATGACTCACATGTCATTCGCGAGATTTTGAAAGGTGGAAGGGGCATTGATAAGCCCAAAGGCCCATAACAATCGGACCGGGTCCCGCTGCATGAGCCTGCTCGAAACGTCCTCTCCAGTTCGATTAGTCTTCCTCGACGCGCTTCCCTCCGCCAACTTGTAGGATTGGTACGTTCTGTGTGTTGTTGAGGGTTTTGGGTTTGCTGGATTTGAATTATCTGCTTAGGGTTTAAGGCTTTTGCTATGTGATATGAATTAAGTTTCAAAAAACTTTTACAATCCGGGGTTTTAATTTTATTAGTTGGACAAACTTGGGTTCCATACAAGTGCCTAAGAATGATTTGGGCTTTCTGAAGCAAGATTGTTTAGTTATGGTATAACAGTTTGTGGGTATTAAAGCGATTTCTCGTCCTTGAATCTTGGTTTTACAGGTATGAGAAAAGTTTTATGCACCGTGGCGTGGCTACGCATGTTGCCGTCTCTTTGGCAGATTTTTTCATCACTAGGAGCGCTGATGGTAAAACCAAAATTATCGTTTTATTTTTATTTCATAAACCCCTAATAATCAACCTGGACTTGTTATCTATAGTCTTAGTATAGAATTTAATGAGTTTTGCTTCATAGAAAGAAATTTACGTAGTCATTGGAAGCAAATGGGGTTCTCGGTCTCACGCTATTTATCTTTTTTGAACCGGTGAAGAGGCAATTTATTGATGACAGAAACGTATAACCCAGAATGGAACACACGCACCTATACAAACACTCTTCCAATCCCAATTTTTGTAGGAGACATTGATATATAGTTTGCGCATAGCTAATGGGTCTTAGTGAATGAAGAGTTAGGGCATAATCAGCGGGCTGATGATTGTGAAGTCTTTCATATTTCACATCCTCTGACTAGAAATCCCTATATGTAATTTATTTATTTTTAATGATGGGGAACCATCCACGACTTAGCCCTTAGGCCTCACCCATGGAACCTAAACCCCCAGAGAGACTAGCACAACTACCCACCGCCATGCTCTCCCACTTAAATCGCAATTTGATCCCAGGGGGACTCGAATCTGTGACATGGGGCTCATTCAGATAAGTTCAACCTTACCACTTGGGCTACGCATGTGACTAAAGTTTTCTTTGGTAGGCAAGATAAAACCAGGAAACTTGTATGGTATGAGTGTAATTGAGGGAGGTGGTTGAGAAGTAATGGGATGTGAAAAAATTTGTTGCCCATGTAGGTAGTTACAGGTTTTTATGACTGAAGATAATCGAGAAATTTGGCCAAGATTTTTTCTTCACATGGAATGAGTACAATGGGAGGCAGTAAAGAATTTTGGGTTGTAACTTGGACTGTTGAGCCTATAGTTTGTGATGCCGCAGATTGACTAATGAGTGTAGGTAGCGTATGGAATCCCACATTATTTGGGAGGGTAAAGTTATTGCCATCTAAATGGTTCAAATGGTTTACAATTGTATTAGTGACTAGTGCTTTTGGGCCCATATGTGTCTTGGGCCTCCTTTGGGGTGTTACATAGTTAGCTTCAGATATGATGCTGCATAGTAGATAAAAGGAATAGAGATTCTTCTTGTTGACTTATTTGGTGCTTTATCTAAACTTTTTTATGCTTAGGAACCGTGGAGAACGTGCAAACAGAACGTTTCTTTAATCCAGTTTAAACTTCAGACCCGTGTGAGTTGTAACGTGTTCTCATCACACATTAGGTAAATTATCAATTTTTTACCAATGGAGCACGTCCCTTCAAATTGTTTGGCCCAGTTATTCGAATTTCGGACTTGGAATTGGGGGGAGGGGGAACAGACCCAAGACCAGGGCCCTTACCCACTTGAGCCAACCCCTAGGGTTAGTTGGTACTTGATCTATCATAAGAGAATGTCTTATAGTAGATATATCTTTGGGTCGAGGGTGAGGTTGTTTTGGTTGCTGACAAGCATTTAAGGTGACCCTAGATTATGATATGCATTGCATTTCTTCGTTTTGCTTGCTGCCAAGCATTTAAAGTGACCCTAGATTATGATATGTATTGTATTTCTAGTTCAACAGTGTTTTATGCCCTGCACCTGCATTCAAGATATTGGAGGAGTTCCAACCATGAGAATGGTGTCAATACTTCAAAATAATAAGGCAGGACAAATAAGACTGTATACTGTAAAGAGAGTCTCATCTTCTGTGTCAACTACTATTCAGGTTTGAACTTTGGTTACGATTTCTGTAATTTTTCCGTTCTTGTTAAAATCTCTAACTTGCCTTGGCATATAGAGGTAGGCTTTCGGCTAAACCACTTACAGTTACTTGTGCTTTGTTTTACTCTGTTGATGCTCCACTCTAATCCATGTTTGGCAATAATTTGCAAACATGGCCAATCGCCAATGAACCTTCAGAGAGTTTTGATGTTAAAGAAGATAAAGTTTGGTTTACAAGTTTGCCAAATGAGTGGTAATCAGTTCTTGGATAAGAACTGACACTTCATTTTGCTTCTGCAGCTGATAACTGTTATTTGGTTAATTATATTTGTTAATTGGTAGTTACATAAGATGAATCATGTGTGTTTTTGCTGTTTATGACATGACATGTCTCTCACGGTGTTAGTGTCAAATGCTGGGCTCTAACACAAATGGATCTCTGTTCTTTATAACCACAGTCGCTACTCCTTGGCTGGACAAGAAGCATACAATTAAGGGATTGGGTGTCTTACAGGTATTGTTGAGTTTAGCTATTTACCACATCATTGGTACTTGACAGACACAAAATAAACATTTGACAAGTGATACCAAGATGTGAAAATTTCTGAATGACTGTTCCCAAGTCTTAAAGGTTCTTCCTCCTAATGGTTGAACTCTTAAGAATCAAGTATATGGTTTGTGGTTCCTTGTTGCTGATCTTTGGGCATACATCTGGTAGTTGTTTTGTCTATTTTTCTTTAGGCGGTTATCTTGGAGCATATATGAGGTTTTGTTCTGTGTTTATTGGGGAACATCTATTGGAACAAAGTAGAAAGAAACTTCACTTCAAAATCCCATTTTCTCTATCGTGTATAATGCACTCAATGATGTGTAAGCAATCATTTGCAACCCACAGACACTGTAGATGTACTGATTTTTGTCAGGCACGGTTTGCATATGATGGAATGCATGGAGATTGATTTATTGAATTTGTAGTGGGAGCTGAAATCAACGTAGTTCCTATGAGATTTTTTTTTTTTTTTTGGGGGGGGGGGGGTATTTTCTTTGTACGAGTAGTTTTTCTAGCTGGAACATTCCACCTGATTCATTTATCTGCTGTCAATATGCGGTTTTAAACTACTCTTACGCCCTTCAATAACAAATAGTCACCTTATGATTCTACTGTTTTCAGAAGAATCTACACCAGATTATCTTTTTTTTTTAAGTCTTATAATACATCTCTAAAATATAAAGCCTAAACCCATACATTCCTAACCCTAATTACTTTTAGATCACCTCAAACCACAATTCCTACTGCCTCTTGGGGTGGTAGGAGCAACCTTGAGTGAGAGATGGATGTAGACCGCCCCGACAGGGGGAATTTTGGGTGGTTTGCAGCCACCCTAGGCCAGGTGGGTGGCCTGTGACTATACTTGTATGGGTGGCTGATTAACCGTTGTTGGGGTGGATGACCACTGGTATGTCTTTTTTCTAAGTTTTAATTTTAGTTCTTTTAATTTTTAGTATATTTAATCAGGTGTGGGTATTTACATTTATCATTCGGTACAAAGCTGATGTATTAGCTTTCTGTTGAAGGGTGAAGTAGTCCTGATTGCGGATAAATCAATTAAAATTTTCTTGGATTCATTTTGCTTTCCCATTCTTATATGAAAAGATAGAGGTTGTTAAGATTCATGCATGGTATTTGCAGCATATCTCAATAAAGTTTCACTATTAAGAATTAGGAGTGTTTGGATATTTAGAATGCTTTTTAATTTTTTACAACTTTTCTAATAAGGTGGTTGGTGTGCCATTTTGTACGGTGCCGGGTATTGGTTAATGTGATAATTATGCCTTTGTGATTCTAACTGGAGTTGGACGGATGGAGTTAATTGTAAAGGGAAAAGCTCTAGCCGAATGAGTGATAACCTAATTTTAACACCATCCAATTAAATTTTGCCATCTAGGACGTGTAGGAAATTTTAAGTTACACTCGCTTGCACTAGATTTTCTCTTTGTTTTTCTCTCTCTTTCTCCCTCCCGTCTGCAGCTCCTCCCCCTATTCTCGCTCTCTCCCGTTTACAACTCCTCCCTCTACTCTCTCTCTCTCTCTCTCTCTAACTAAGTAGACTTAGAAAGTTGATGATGGCTCGAGTTACTGAGTCATCTGGTCTATGATGGATGTCCCTAAGTCCCTACTTGCGTTTTCATGTAGGCTGGGCTATCCCGAAGCCGCAAGTCTTCTACACAGAAGGAGAAGAAAGCCGAGCCAAAGAAGCTCATGTGCAGTTTTTCCCTTTTTTTTTTTTTTTTTCTTTCCAGTTTTTCCCAAATTTAGTCTTGTCTCCTTTTTCTTCATCGACTTTATGTCATTTTTCCATATATGTTTATTATGATCAACTTCTGAAATGTATTTTGGCCACAAAACAAGAGATTTGGTAGCTTCTTCTGCTCGAGGCTGCAATTTCATGAGGATTAGAGACTAGAGAGAGAAAATATTAGAGAGAGAGAGAGAAGAGGGGGAGGAGTTGGAGTCAGGGATGGAGAAAGAAAGAGGAGGAGGAGGAAGAGAAAAACAAAGAGGAAATCTAGTGCGAGTGTAACTTAAAATCTCCTACACGTTCACGTTCTAGATGGCAAGATTTTATTAGATGGTGTTAAAATTAGGTTATCACCCCTCCGGCTAGGAGCTTTTCCCAATTGTAAAAAGTTTTAAAATCAAGAATTGAGGTGCTAAAATCGAGAATTCAGAGAGCTTTTTACAAATATGTCAAAAAGCATAGCTGATTTCACTTCTTAACCCAGTTGGAGGTGTAAAAAAAAAGGGAATGGTTGAACCTATTGGTTCGGTTTGATTGATAATCAGATCGATCCGGTATCCGGTATTGATTTTTATATTTTGAACCAAATTGGATATATATATATATATTGTATACTAAATTGTTAATAAATATAATAAGTTTTAATCTTATGACATAAAATTTATATAACAAAGTTTTAATTTAAGACGTGAACATTAATATTAAGTTATTAACATAAACTTACTTATGAGAAGAACAAGCATTAGATGAATCAACTCTCAACTCTCAATTAATGTAGTGCACACGTGCAAACAGCAAATCAAAAAATCACATTAGTTTGGATCCAAATTGAAAAAATTTAAAGTTTCAGTTTTGATAATGAATCTATCTATATTAATTTTTAAAATTGGTATATATCGGTTATTTTATAATTGATCCACAATCGAATCAAACCGGTCTGATTAAACCCCCAGACCAAATAATATTAACTAGTTTTAGTTGTTTGCTGGTTGGCAAGATTTTGGGTGTAGAAAATCGATTCTAAATTTGACACACTTGAAGTTGGAGTACATATTCTTTCACAATGTTAGCTTTGAATTTAAATAAACGAATTTTGAATTTAATTTTGTTTTTTTTTTTTTCAAAACTGGGCATTTTTTAAAATATTCTTGGAATTAAACATTAGTTTTCTTTCTCTCTCCTTTTTAGTAAGTACTTAATGGAGTAAAAGCGTCCATTGTTTTTATTAAGAACATGTATGGAAGCCCAAGAATACTAATATCTGGTGCATTTCTTTTAATGACTAGTGCATTTATCCCATATTCTCCCATTAATAGAGCTCATTAATGGAGTTCATTTAAAGCCATTGTGTAATAATGTCATTAACACAATGTTCTACTCAATTAATAACGTATTTACCGACTCAGTAATTTATTAATAAAGGTGAAGACAAGTGCAAGAGTTCATATTTTCTGTGTGTGCGCGTGTTCTTTAAAGATGGACAACAATTTGAGGTGTTTTAATCATTTCTTTTTCATTAACATTTATAGCATTGTAATAAATTGAGTTGTGTAATGGTTATTGAGCATTAATATTTTTTGAATAATTTCTTGCTTTATTTATATCTTACTAAAGGAGTAATCTTTTCCAATTGAAAGAGAGAGAGAAACAGCATTTTAAAGCAGAGGTGTATATTAATCACATATAGAATTAAATACAGTGAAATTCACGTATTATTTCAAAGAAAATGCTAAATTACTTTAAAAAAATTTACAAAAAAATTTACTTTTTCACATATTAGTTATTGATAAGTTGAAAATTATTATATTTGAAATTCAAATTTCGAATTTAAAAAAAAAAACTAATAAACAAGTGTTGTAAGTAGAAGTGTAAGCAAATTTTGAAGTATATGCATTACTCTATAACATCTCTTATGGATTACAAAAAGATGTTTAGATTATATAATTATAAATAAATCATTATCTTATTCGAAAACTAAAATATAAATCTTCCATAAAACCAGTACAACATCCTGAGTCCTGAGTCTAGTCTAAGAGAAAATAATTAAATACAAAAGGAATTATTGTTGGAAAAAATATCTATGCCGTTTCCTTTGTATGCCACAGAAAAACATGCGAGAAAGCAGAAGGCATGTTTTTGTATTTCACAGAAACATAGCTATTACAACAATGAAGTTGTCTTTCAGAGTTGTTTTGGTACTGCTGTGAGTAAAGGTGCTTTCCATGTATGGGAGAGGGCAGCTCTGACTGCCAAAGCTGGAAGAAACTGCCAGTTTAGAAACATGATAATCATGACCATATGAATGGAAATGCCACCTTTAAACTGAAACGCTCGTTATCCTCTGTGCTACTCTTGCTCAGAAACAAACCCAAATGAGACTGCTCTGAAGACTGACACATGGCTTGAATGTGGGGAGGGGTCGCTGCTATAAATAGAGGATTGTGGCACTTCAAGTTTCACACAACTGCCTTCTTCTGACTTTCCTTGCTTTCTTCTAGTCTTCTCTCGGGTATAGAAAATGGCGGAGACTGATGTCAGGCAACAAATCAAGGACTGCATCAAGATCATGCACGAGCAGGTGTGCTCAAATCCGGTTTTTAATCTTTGATTAAAGATCTCTGTTTTGATATTTTTTATTTTTCAAAAGCTCGGTAGGTTTTTTGTTTGAATGTCAATCTATTAGTTTGAATGGTTAAAGGTATCAGATTGTGGGATTTTGTTTGAATCTTGTGATTTTACTGTAAATAAAAAACTTTGCTACTTCATTTCTGTTTGGTAGCTGGCTGAAAACCCATGAGAGTTGAAGGAGTTGAAAAAAGAGTTGAAGGAGCTGCTAAAGTGAATTTTCTTGGTCTAAAAATGAAATAAAATTTGTCAAGGAAACAAGAAGGCTGTTTTTGCTTTCACCAAAAAGATCCTTTCTCCTTCTGTTTAGTTTTTGTTTTGGTGGGGACGGGGGGGCTGTCAATTTGAGTGTGTTATAGTTGACTATATGAAAAAAGTTTGAGATAATTTGCTAATATATAAGTTAACTTTTGATTTGATCACGATCATCTTCCTTGCAGGGTATATTGGACCACACTTTTGACATTGTTCAAAATTTGCCGTGTGAGGACAATCCTCACTTTCTTCTGGACGTCATCGACATGTTCTGCCGTGATGCAGACATTTACATAGCAGAAATGACCAAATATGTGTAATTTCTTATTATATACCAAATCTTCTAATGGTGCCTCATTTCATGCAACTGTTTTTCCTCCTATGTTCTTATCAGTTTTGGTGTATTTGATCTAAAATCAGGGATGAGCCTATTGTAGACTATGCCAAGCTGACTGATTTTAGCTTTGTACTGAAGGGAAGTAGCTCAAGGTACTTTAGCATTTTGAAAACTAGCTCCGTTCACCTTCTCTTGTTTGCATGCGACCAGTAAGTAGAACTTCATGTAGATATAATAAAAAAAAAAATTAGCTAAAGAGTTCAAGTTAAGAAATTTATGTGCATTGCATGGGGCGGATCATGCATTAGTCAAGAACCTTCCAATATAGACAGGAGTGTGGAGCTTGACACTTGTTAACAACGGTATGAATTGTGAGTTCGTTAATATTTTTCTGTCTTAGACATGCAAAAGAGATCATTAGTTAAGAAGTGTATGCAGCTGGCGCACGGTATGTCCCAAACAGTTGGAGCAATCATTAGTTATGCCAATTCCATACATTTTTTAGACCAAAACACAGGGAGCAATCATTAGTTAGACCTTTTCTTATATAGCACATGATCGGATCTGTAAAAGTCTAGTAACAATCTTCGTTTATAGTTTTTCCAATTCAGCATATACGTAGCATGGCATGTCATGCATGCCTAGATTTGGAAGTAACTTGAATCGAGAATTAAAAGAAATTGCATGTGGACGCGCTTATACCCGCGCGTGAGATTTACTTTAGTTCTTTTCCCCCTTCAATTGATCATTTCTGACACACAACTAGAAGAGGCGACAAACCACTCTTTCTTACAGCACTTCTGTCTTGGGGAGGATCCTTCCTTGAATCACAGCCAATCTTGTATTCTATTGCTGCCTTAAGCAACCTTGTTATGGCCTTCCCCTTGTTATCATGATGCATTCTCATAAATCTGCTTGAATATGACTTTTATAGAGGTGGTATTTGTTGTTTTTTTAATCGTGAAGTAAATTTTACTAATGCATAAATAAAACCAATAAAATGCTGCTTAAAATAGTTTCACTTGGAAGTAAAACGTGGAATGATGGGCTAAGTAAAGAAGTTAATAGCCGCAAGTCTCTAAGATAGTGATGGAACATTCAGCATGATTCTATGGATGACATCATGAAGACATGATATTGCCTATATATATACATATATAAAAGGACACCATCTGAGCTGTCCAGTTTGCAGTCCTTTATACACTAATATAGTGCAAACCCAGAGAGTAAGTTTTTATATGGAATAATGCTTTATCATCCTTAATCATGATGCATTAAATACGATTACAAGTATTTCATCCCATTTATACAGGCCTAAGTGGATGTTTCTTTCCCATACTATAGTTGTATTTATTGTATATTGACTTTATCTCAATCTTATATGGTGTAATGTAATGAAGCGTCGGGGGCTGTCGGATCGTCCTTGCCATTCGTGAGCTTCAAGAAGCTAGTAAAAACAAAATGAAGGAAAGGTATGAAGTCACTTTTCATTCCCGCACTATTATTATTACAATGATGTGTTTGCAAAATATCTGATCTTACCATATAAATGGTTACTAAGTGGGAAATTAATCCTAATTAATTCCCTATCGCATAACCCAAATGTGTCACATGTTTTTTTTTTTTTTTACAAAGAACTACTGTCCATTTTCAAACAAATAGTTTTTGAGTTCTTGGATTCTTTTAATAGAACGCATAAATGATTGAAATGCTTGTAGTTTGGTTCCTGATTCCCAGTTATGCAATTGGATACAAGTTCTGGTGTTATATGTTCAGGCCAAATCACAACTATTTGTTGCCCTAACTTTTGTGAAGTTTCATGTAATATTTGGACGTGAAAGGCTGGTGTGAGTAGGTCAAGGGCAGCTCTGTTGGTCTTGTCAAGCACTTGTGTATGTCGACAAGTGACCATGAGATCATTGGTATAAACATTTTTAGCAATAAAACCTTGGTGCCCAAGTATCCTTGTCAAGGTTCCATTAACCTTATACCATATGATTGATAAAGGTTTACATATTTGCTAATGTTATGTCTTCTAGCTGAACAACCTTTGCTTGTATTAGTACGAAAATAAGGCCAAAGTTTCGAGATGATGGTCATTTTATATCTGTCCTACTCTTAACTCTATTATGAGATCTTTAGTGCACCAATGCAAAGTGTTTTTAACAAAACTCTCAGTGCTCCTAGCATCTTCTTATATCTCTATGCATCTAGCTAGAAAACGTTCTTTTCTTTTATAATCCTCTTTTAAGCTAACCTTTCTGCTTTTAGGTGCCTTGAAGCCATCAACAAGATGAAACGTGAATTCTCCATTGTGCGTGACAATCTCAATGTCATAGCTAAGGTAATACTTAGAATGAACTTTGTCCTGTTGGGTTTAGTATACATGATTAATATACGTCTGGTGAATATTTTATCATATAACTCTGCTAAAAAAAATGTGCAAGACAGAGATATAGGTGCAAGTTAATAAAGAATAAAAATACCCTAAAATCTTTATAGCAAGAGTCTCTGGAATCTACAGAGAAAAAAGAACTTTTAAATTTTTAATGGGAGATGATATAAAAAAAAAAATATTTTTGGTAAGTGAAAGCAGCACATCTTTGATGCTTAATTCCCTCTATCAATTTTACAATTCTACTTGCTTGTTTCATTTGAGTTATTTGATTTGGTAATGGCATCAAAATGGCACTTCTTGAAAAAATCTATTTCCTAGCCATCTTTGATTTTCTTTTATCAATTCGGTTGTATAACTTCTTAGTACTTGCACTGTGAACTTCCTCTAATGACTTTTTCTATTCACAATCATGTACAGATGGAGAGGTCAATCCGTACTAATGACGCCATGACGGGCATCTTCTGAAGATTGGCAAGTTTGGAGACCCGGTTCAGATAAGAAGAAAATAGATATTTTGAATAATAGTGAGAGATTTTGAAATGAGATTTGATGAGAGAGTTTGTCAAAAAGTATGTTTAGATGGTAAGCAAAGATGAGATAGTATTGATTTTTTAGGATTTGATAACTTGGTGGGTCCCACCAATTATGGAAAATCATTTGATAATGATTGAGTAGTTGTTGTGAATTTATTAATAGAAAATAATATTTATGTCTAATTAAACAAATCTATTATAAATTTCTATAAATTACAAAGTATATTGAAAGTTTGTTGCCGAAATACCTCTATAATTCCCAGAAATAATTTATTTTTTTTTATAAAAGGTACTCTTCTAAAAGATTTTATTATTCTACCAAATAATTTAAATCCAAAAATGTATTGAGAAGTTGCTAAATTCATAATTTCTGTTTTGTAAAATAAATTTTTATCTGTTTATTTGCCATTTTTTATTCTATCTGTTGTAATAAATAAGTATGTAAATTATGTTGTAGATTTGTTTTAAATAATTTATAACTTTCAAGTTTCCTAATAAAATCTCAAAATGCACTTCTACTTACTAACAAAATTATGAATTTATTTTCTGAAAATATATTATTCTGATTATGAGCTATTCATTATTCTATATATTTATGAGAATAGTTTTGAGATATGTGTGGCGTAATTATGTTTTCAAATAAAATTGAATATTGTAATATCAATTTTGAATTATTTCAAAACAAGATTAGAATTTTTTTCAACAAATATGTTAAATTCGAATTGTTGAGCAGTTTATGTCAAAAAAAATTAAGCTTAAACAGTTAACAAGCATATTGATTATTGTAATACATCCGGATTCCGATTATCAATCCGGATCCGGAAAATATCATGTCCATATACGCATCCCTAATTACATTTTCAATTGTTATTAAGGGTGTAATCGGTTCGGTTCAATCCGATTTTGAACAAAATTAAGAACTGAACCAGTATCGGTACCACCGGTTTTACATTTCTTAAAACCGATTACACCCCGATTGTCTCCCAAAACCGGTAGTACCGATTTTATCGATTCGATCCAGTTTCGATCCGGTTTTTCGGTTTTAATAAAATGTCAATTTGTAATTTCAATTTATTTTTTTTAAAAAAAAAAAAACTGGTTTGAAAATTCTGTTTTATTAAAAAGATTGTAATCCATTATAAAAATCTGTTTTAGTAAAAAAAATATGTTATATAAAAAAAAAAACTACATTAAAAAAAACTACTATAAAATAAAAATTGCTCTATAAAAAATTTGTTTTAGCAAAATTTGTTGTTAAAAAAAAATATGCATTAAAAAACTGTTTAAAAAAATTGTTTCATAAAAAATCTACATTATCTCATAAATAATTATAATTTATATTATTATATATAGGATAGAACATATTATATAATAATACTAAAAAAATAAAAAATAAAAAAAATAAATAGAACCGATCTGGTTCAATTTGGTCCGGTTTAAAAATGAATGGAACAAGAATCTGACCGATATTATTCGGTTTTTCAATTTATGTAATCGGTACCAAACCGACATTTCTGGTCCGGTCTGGTTCGGTTTGGGCCGGTTATCTGATTTTCTAGTTTAAATTTACACTCCTAATTGTCACTCCTAGCTCTACCCACACCGAGAGAGCAATTAATGTCATCCCTAATAGTACCCATCGCATGGGCTGATTCAGGTGTCATGTCTGTCTAATGATGCCCCCATTTGGCGGGTTATATGGGAATTCTATATCACCGATTCATCCGCCTCCGTAAACAACCAATCATGAGGCGTTGTCATTCTAACGAAATTATGCAGTGTACAATATAAATAATATCCGATCATTTAATGTCACATCATAAGATGATAAGAGGATGATAAAAAATAGGATGATGAATGATATTACTCTTAAGATAATTATGCAGTGTAACGCCTTTTAAAATGTGGTGGAAAATATGTTACCAATTGCAACATAGAAAAACCATGTCCATGTAAGTAGAACAAAAAAATAAAAATAAAAAAGAATTCAAGTATAGCCATCACAAGCACAAAAATTTATATAAACATAACAAGCACATGGGAAGCACAATTTTCATTAACGAAATCTTCATTAAAAGTTAATTGAATATAAGTTTCATAAGGAAATACAACAACCCAAAAAATTGTTTCACAAAATAAAAAATTCTTTCGCACCTTACTCCTCATGCTTGTATCCTATCTTACATAAATGCCACTCCACCTACATATGGTACCACTCTTACATATCACTCCCTATTTTCGTCACAAAAGGACAAGGGGCTTAGTCTCCACCATCGTCATGACTCACTTTTATTATTAGGAATTAGGATCTCCTTTCATGTCAGCGAAGCATCAGGTCACCAACTCTTGAAGGCTACCAACGCAAGCGTCTAGGTTATCAACGCAAGTCTCTAGGCAATGAAGGCCAGTATCATTGCTATCATGGCGAGTATCAATGCGAAGAAGATACTCAAGTCCATCTGTAGGCTTGGTGAGCTTGAATCTAGTGCATAAGTGGATGGCGTAGAGCTAGATGGCTGAGAGCTAGTAACGATGGGCATGGCAAGTAACGATGGAGTGGTGAGGCGAACTAGGTATTAAGGGTGTAACCGGTCCGATTTAGTCTAAATTTAAACTAGATTTGGACTGAACTAGTATGCACCCATTTTATATATTTAAGAACCGATTATATATCAGTTTAGGCAGTTGTTCCCTAAGCTTGTACTTTTGGTTTACAGATTTCGGTCTAGTTCGATCTGATTTTTCAATTTTAATATACTATATTATATATGTTAATATAGATTTTGTTGGTTTGGATTAGTGTAGAAGTATTTGAAATCAAATATGATAAGATTTTATCTTATCTCTAAAACTGGAATTTTGGATCATTAAGTTTGAATTCAAATAGGATAAGATTTCATCTTATCTTTAATTTTGTAATTTTTGAATGAATGTTATTTGAACTATAGAATTTATCCTTAGAAATTTGAATCCATTTAGAAGTCTAGAGAGTCTGTTAGAAAGGTTGAAAGATTAAATTTTGAGTTCTGGAAATGTTATATCAGTAGACAATTCAAATTCAAATTGCTGCAAGAATTTCGGACACCTATTAGCAATCTGTTAGCAGATGCATTCCAGCAACACGCTTTTGTACAATCTATTTAAAACAAATCAAATTGTAACCCTAACAAGGTTTGAGAGGATTCTTGTGATTTTTATACACTTGCGAGTGTGATCCTACTCAAGATTTGAGAGGATCGTTGATTGGTGTTTGTGATCAACCACTGGAGGTTCTAATAGGAAAGACCAAAGATTGGAGATCGTTAAAGGTCCCGACTACCTACTACGATAGAAAACAAGCGGGTTGCGTATTTTAGATAAATGGGTTAAGTTACAAAGGTTTGGTAACCGTTTTACTATAAACATCTTAATCAATAAAATTGATTTTCTTGGATTTGGTTGTCCCGCAGGATTTTACCCTTGAAAAAATTTTTAAAGGATTTCCTTTCGTAACCAATTGTGTGTTATGCTTGATAATTTATTTATTGCATATTTTTTATTATTCACACGATTGAAATCTAATAAGTTTGATTGTGAAATTTGATAGATATATTTGGCCATACAGGGGTACAAAGGGAATTTCAATTGGCATCAGAGCATGGTTCACTCATCTGAGTGTGATCCGTACCCTTGTAAGATCATGTCGACGTCGTTATATGTGCCGCCATATTTCGATGGTGAGATATATGCGTATTGAAAAGTACATATGAGAGCATTCCTCAAGTCATTGGATGAACGTGTATGGCATGCCGTTGAAAGAGAATGGAAGAAACCTGAGACCAGTATTAATACTTGGTCGAAAGATGAGTTGAATAATAGCAATTTCAATAGCAAGGGGCTGAACACCATCTTCATGGCGATATCTCAAGAAGAGTACAAAAATATTTCCATGTGTGAAATAACTAAGAAGATATGAGACATCTTAGAGGTCACACATGAGGGAACAAAAATTATGAAAAATTCAAAACTACAATTGCTAACCTTTAAATTTAAGGAAATGAAAATGCTGGAAGATGAATGCCTTAATAATTTTAATGCTAAATTGAATGATCTTGTGAATTCCAAATTTAATCTCGATGAAAAGCTTGAAACTCAAGAGTCGTGAGGAAAATCTTGAGGTCTCTATTTGAGAGGTTTCGGCCCAAAGTCATGGTTATTGAGAAAAACAAAGACTTTGATACAATCAAAGTCGAAGGGGTCTTTACAAATGTATGAATTATCTCTTCCCCAAACGAGAAAAGGTAAAACTATTATTTTGAAAATTGTGAAAAAAGAGTATGATGATATTTGTGGTGAGGATAGTTTAAATAATGAGGATATAACTCTTATTGTTAGGAAATCCAAAAAATTTATGTTTAAGAAAAAGATTAATGAAAAACAAAAGAGAGCAAAAAAATTTCCAGCAAAAAAAAAAAATGAATCAAAAAATTGAAATAAAGAAAAAGTTGAGAAAAATGATAAAATAAAATGCTATGAATGCTTAGGCTATGGTCATATTAGAATTGAATGTCCTAACTTCAAGAGAAATAAAGAAACAATATCATATATTTCTCTTAATGATACTTCAGATTCTGAGAGTGAAAACTCATCATCGGATAATGAAAAATCTTTTCTAATTTTTTCTATTATTGTGAATTATTTGCCTGAAATTTCACTAATAAAATCTGAAAGTATTTGTGCTTCTAGTGATTCAGACATTGCTCTCGTTGATGTCGACCAAGAACTTTGTGTTCAAGATGCTTACATTGAAGTTTGTGAAGAGGTAGTCAAGCTAAAAAACTCAACAAAAAGCTGTATAAAAACCTTACATCAGTAGAAAATGAGAAAAATAATTTGGTTGAAACTCTAAGTTTCTGAATTTGAGGTTTTGAAACTAAAAGATCAAAATATTGCACTAAAACAAGTGTTAAAAGATTTTCATAAGTGCAAACAAATTTTATCAACACAGAAATTAAATGAGATGTTGAGTTTTCAAAAATCAAGTAGTGATAGGACTAGCCTAGGATATGTGACTTCTCAAGGAAAAGAAAAATAAATACTATCATCCGTTGCGTCTACTTCCAAGGATATTGTGTTTATGAAGAGAAGTCAAGAGAATAACCACCAAAAATCCTTGAGCTGAAAACTGTCCATGCAAGGAACTTGCACAAAGCCAGCACCTAGCATGCTGAAGAAAAGTAGGTATGAATGTAAGTTTACTCCTAATTGTCATAGTTGTAGAATTGTTGATCATATAAGACCACATTGCTTTAATGTGTCTCAAGTGCAGAAAATCAAAACTAGAAAAAGACCTAAAAATAGAGAAAAAAAAAACCTATAAAACCAAGTTGAAACGATGATCCAACAAATTAATTTGTAAATCGTGAGTTTAGTGAATTGGTGAAGCTATGCATTCAAAATAATGGAAAAGACAAGTCAAATCTCAAGGTAAAATTGGTGGTCAAAAAGGATGTTATGTCACATTAGTTTATAGGACTACATGCATGTTCTTGTATTTCTTGCATATCGTTAGTATAGGACATGCATTTTTATTTTGTTTCGTTTTGTTTATATATATATATATATATTTTTTAAATGCATATTTTTTCTGCTTTCAACTTTTTTATTAAAAAAACAAATGTGTTTTGGCCCAATGATGTAAAGTGCATGATTGATGGTGTGTTAAAGTTTTGAGCATGTAGATACTCACATAATAAATTCTTAAACTCATATATTTTTTCTATGTTGTGCATCACACCTTGTGCATACTAATTCTATGGATCATTTAAGCAGAAGTTCATTTTTAATGCACTGTGAGAAACTTATATGGAAGTAATTTTTTTTTATAAAAGAAAGCTAAATAAGTGTTATTGAGATGCTCATCATATAGGGAGTCCAAGTTTGACTAACACTAGTTGAACCTAATACAAAAATTAAAAAATGCCTCTCATTACTAAACATAACTTGTTGATCTATATAGAAAAAGTTGGTGTGAAAGTCATTACCAAAAAAGACTCACATCTTACATAGATCTAATCTTAGAAGTTCTTATAAATAAAAAATCATTGCTCCAATCATTGCGAAAAATATGAGCAACAAAAATGAAGCAAAAATGGGGTATACAAGTAAAATGTTTGGATGAGACACTTATGTATCTAGACCCTAACATAAAGTTTGCCTTAAGGTAAGTGACAAACTCTTGAGAGCATCTTTAAAAGAAAATTCTTCTAAAAAAAATGATGATCAAGAGAAAAATACATTTCATAAAAAAAAAATAGAGAATAAATTCATTAAGAAAAAGTTGCTACATTTCATCAGTTACTCACTCACACGCTCACATGAACCTTAACTTCGATAATTTTATGAGAAGTGAAAATCTATTGTAGGTGTTGCAATCAAGAGGATATATGATCTTGAATTTATTTTATGAATAGCACTTTGATTGAGCCTAGATGCATCTCTTTATGCTACTTGCCTCATTGTTTTTAAAAAAAAACTGCTTATAAACTTTTTTTGGCAATTTATTTTTTGACCAGTTTATTAAAAAAAAAAATGGTCTATTTTGGTGTTGACAATGCATGTGAGATACTCTTTGAAAAGCAACTCTTGAAATTTCTTGAAGTTTACTAAGTGGGAAATTAATCCTAATTAATTCCCTATCGCATAACCCAAATGTGTCACATGTTTTTTTTTTTTTTACAAAGAACTACTGTCCATTTTCAAACAAATAGTTTTTGAGTTCTTTGATTCTTTTAATAGATCGCATAAATGATTGAAATGCTTGTAGTTTGGTTCCTGATTCCCAGTTATGCAATTGGATACAATTTCTGGTGTTATATGTTCAGGCCAAATCACAACTATTTGTTGCCCTAACTTTTGTGAAGTTTCATGTAATATTTGGACATGAAAGGCTGGTGTGAGTAGCTCTAGGGCAGCTCTGTTGGTCTTGTCAAGCACTTGTGTATGTCGACAAGTGACCATGAGATCATTGGTATAAACATTTTTAGCAATAACACCTTGGTGCCCAAGTATCCTTGTCAAGGTTCCATTAACCTTATACCATATGATTGATAAAGGTTTACATATTTGCTATTGTTATGTCTTCCAGCTGAACAACCTTTGCTTGTATTAGTACGAAAATAAGGCCAAAGTTTCGAGATGATGGTCATTTTATCTGTCCTACTCTTAACTCTATTATGAAATCTTTAGTGCACCAATGCAAAGTGTTTTTAACAAAACTCTCAGTGCTCCTAGCATCTTCTTATATCTCTATGCATCTAGCTAGAAAACGTTCTTTTCTTTTATGATCCTTTTTTAAGCTAACCTTTCTGCTTTTAGGTGCCTTGAAGCCATCAACAAGTTGAAACGTGAATTCTCCATTGTGCGTGATAATCTCAATGTCATAGCTAAGGTAATACTTAGAATGAACTTTGTCCTGTTGGGTTTAGTATACATGTTTAATATACGTCTGGTGAATATTTTATCATATAACTCTGCTAAAAAAATGTACAAGACAGAGATATAGGTGCAAGTTAATAAAGAATAAAAATACCCTAAAATCTTTATAGCAAGAGTCTCTGGAATCTACAGAGAAAAAAGAACTTTTAAATTTTTAATGGGAGATGATATAAAAAAAAAAATCTTTTTGGTAAGTGAAAGCAGCACATCTTTGATGCTTAATTCCCTCTATCAATTTTACAATTCTACTTGCTTGTTTCATTTGAGTTATTTGATTTGGTAATGGCATCAAAATGGCACTTCTTGAAAAAATCTATTTCCTTGCCATCTTTGATTTCCTTTTATCAATTCGGTTGTATAACTACTTAGTACTTGCACTGTGAACTTCCTCTAATGACTTTTTCTATTCACAATCATGTACAGATGGAGAGGTCAATCCGTACTAATGACGCCATGACGGGCATCTTCTGAAGATTGGTAGGTTTGGAGACCCAGTTCAGATAAGAAGAAAAGAGATATTTTGAATAATAGTGAAAGATTTTGAAATGAGATTTGATGAGAGAGTTTGTCAAAAAGTATGTTTAGATAGTAAGAGAAGATGAGATAGTATTGATTTTTTGGGATTTGATAACTTGGTGGGTCCCACCAATTATGGAAAATCATTTGATAATGATTGAGTAGTTGTTGTGAATTTATTAATAGAAAATAATATTTATGTCTAATTAAACAAATCTATTATAAATTTCTATAAATTACAAAGTATATTGAAAGTTTGTTGCCGAAATACCTCTATAATTCCCAGAAATAATTTATTTTTTTTTATAAAAGGTACTCTTCTAAAAGATTTTATTATTCTACCAAATAATTTAAATCCAAAAATGTATTGAGAAGTTGCTAAATTCATAATTTCTGTTTCGTAAAATAAATTTTTATCTGTTTATTTGCGATTTTTTATTCTATCTGTTGTAATAAATAAGTATGTAAATTATGTTGTAGATTTGTTTTAAATAATTTATAACTTTCAAGTTTCCTAATAAAATCTCAAAATGCACTTCTATTTACTAACAAAATTATGAATTTATTTTCTGAAAATATATTATTCTGATTATGAGCTATTCATTATTCTATATATTTATGAGAATAGTTTTGAGATATGTGTGGCGTAATTATGTTTTCAAATAAAATTGAATATTGTAATATCAATTTTGAATTATTTCAAAACAAGATTAGAATTTTTTTTCAACAAATATGTTAAATTCGAATTGTTGAGCAGTTTATGTCAAAAAAAATTACGCTTAAACAGTTAACAAGCATATTGAATATTGTAATACATCCAGATTCCGATTATCAATCCGGATCCGGAAAATATCAGGTCCATTTACGCATCCCTAATTACATTTTCAATTGTTATTAAGGGTGTAATCGGTTTGGTTCAATTCGATTTTGAACAAAATTAAGAACTGAACCGGTATCGGTACCACCGGTTTTACATTTCTTAAAACCGATTACACCCCGATTGTCTCCCAAAACCGGTAGTACCGGTTTTATTGATTTGATCCAGTTTCGGTCCGGTTTTTCGGTTTTAATAAAATGTCAATTTGTAATTTCAATTTATTTTTTAAAAAAAAAAAACTGGTTTGAAAATTCTGTTTTGTTAAAAAGATTGTAATCCATTATAAAAATCTGTTTTAGTAAAAAAATATGTTATATAAAAAAAAACTACTATAAAATAAAAATTGCTCTATACAAAATTTGTTTAAGCAAAATTTGTTGTTAAAAAAAATATGCATTAAAAAAATTTGTTTTGTTAAAAAAAATTTGTTTAAGCAAAATTTGTTGTTAAAAAAAATATGCATTAAAAAACTGTTTAAAAAAATTGTTTTATAAAAAATCTACATTATCTCATATATAATTATAATTTATATTATTATATATAGGATAGAACATATTATATAATAATACTAAAAAAATAAAAAATAGAAAAAATAAATAGAACCGATCTGGTTCGATTTGGTCCGGTTTAAAAATGAATGGAACAAGAACCTGACCGATATTATTCGGTTTTTCAATTTATGTAATCGGTACCAAACCGGCATTTCCGGTCCGGTCTGGTTCGGTTTGGGCCGGTTATTTGATTTTCTAGTTTAAATTTACACTCCTAATTGTCACTCCTAGCTCTACCCACGTCGAGAGAGCAATTAATGTCATCCCTAATAGCACCCATCGCATGGGCTGATTCAGGTGTCATGTCTGTCTAATGATGCCCCCATTTGGCGGGTTATATGGGAACTCTATATCACCGATTCATCCGCCTCCGTAAACAACCAGTCATGAGGCGTTGTCATTCTAACGAAATTATGCAGTGTACAATATAAATAATATCCGATCATTTAATGCAACATCATAAAATGATGAGAGGATGATAAAAAATAGGATGATGAATAATATTACTCTTAAGATAATTATGCAGTGTAACGCCTTTTAAAATGTGGTGGAAAATATTTTACCAATTGCAACATAGAAAAACCATGTCCATGTAAGTAGAACAAAAAAATAAAAATAAAAAAGAATTCAAGTATAGCCATCACAAGCACAAAAATTTATATAAACATAACAAGCACATGGGAAGCACAATTTTCATTAACGAAATCTTCATTAAAAGTTAATTGAATATAAGTTTCATAAGGAAATACAACAACCCAAAAATTTTTTTCACAAAATAAAAAATTCTTTCGCACCTTACTCCTCATGCTTGTATCCTATCTTACATAAATGCCACTCCCCCTACATATGGTACCACTCTTACATATCACTCTCTATTTTTGTCACAAAAGGACAAGTGGCTTAGTCTCCACCATCGTCATGACTCACTTTTATTATTAGGAATTAGGATCTCCTTTCATGTCGGTGAAGCATCAGGTCACCAACTCTTGAAGGCTACCAACGCAAGCGTCTAGGTTATCAACGCAAGTCTCTAGGCGATGAAGGCCAGTATCATTGCTATCATGGCGAGTATCAATGCGAAGAAGATACTCAAGTCCATCTGTAGGCTTTGTGAGCTTGAATCTAGTGCATAAGTGGATGGCGTAGAGCTAGATGGCTGAGAGCTAGTAACGATGGGCATGGCAAGTAACGATGGAGTGGTGAGGCGCACTAAGTATTAAGGGTGTAACCGGTCCGATTTAGTCTAAATTTAAACTAGATTTGGACTGAACTAGTATGCACCCATTTTATATTTTTAAGAACCGATTATATATCAGTTTAGGCAGTTGTTCCCTAAACTTGTACTTTTGGTTTACAGATTTCGGTCTAGTTCGGTCTGATTTTTCAATTTTAATATACTATATTATATATGTTAATATAGATTTTGTTGGTTTGGATTAGTGTAGAAGTATTTGAAATCAAATATGATAAGATTTTATCTTATCTCTAAAACTGGAATTTTGGATCATTAAGTTTGAATTCAAATAGGATAAGATTTCATCTTATCTTTAATGTTGTAATTTTTGAATGAATGTTATTTGAACTATGGAATTTATCCGTAGAAATTTGAATCCATTTAGAAGTCTAGAGAGTCTGTTAGAGAGGTTGAAAGATTAAATTTTGAGTTCTGGAAGTGTCATATCAGTAGACAATTCAAATTCAAATTGCTGCAAGAATTTCGGACACCTATTAGCAACCTGTTAGCAGATGCATTCCAGCAACACGCTTTTGTACAATCTATTTAAAACAAATCAAATTGTAACCCTAACAATGTTTGAGAGGATCGTTGATTGGTGTTCGTGATCAACCACTGGAGGTTCTAGTAGGAAAGACCAAAGATTGGAGATCGTTAAAGGTCCCGACTACCTACTACAATAGAAGACAAGCGGGTTGCGTATCTTGGATAAATGGGTTAAGTTACAAAGGTTTGGTAATCGTTTTACTGTAAACATCTCAATCAATAAAATTGATTTTCTTGGATTTGGTTGTCCCGCAGGATTTTACCTTTGAAAAATTTTTTAAAGGGTTTCCTTTCGTAACCAATTGTGTGTTATGCTTGATAATTTATTTATTGCATATTTTTTATTATTCACACGATTGAAATCTAATAAGTTTGATTGTAAAATTTGATAGATATATTTGGCCATACAGGGGTACAAAGGGAATTTCAATTGGCATCAGAGCATGGTTCACTCATCTGAGTGTGATCCGTACCCTTGTAAGATCATGTCGACGTCGTTATATGTGCCGCCATATTTCGATGGTGAGATATATGCGTATTGAAAAGTACACATGAGAGCATTCCTCAAGTCATTGGATGAACGTGTATGGCATGCCGTTGAAAGAGAATGGAAGAAACCTGAGACTAGTATTAATACTTGGTCGAAAGATGAGTTGAATAATAGCAATTTCAATAGCAAGGGGCTGAACACCATCTTCATGGCGATATCTCAAGAAGAGTACAAAAATATTTCCATGTGTGAAATAACTAAGAAGATATGAGACATCTTAGAGGTCACACATGAGGGAACAAAGATTATGAAAAATTCAAAACTACAATTGTTAACCTTTAAATTTAAGGAAATGAAAATGCTGGAAGATGAATGCCTTAATAATTTTAATGCTAAATTGAATGATCTTGTGAATTCCAAATTTAATCTCGATGAAAAGCTTGAAACTCAAGAGTCGTGAGGAAAATCTTGAGGTCTCTATCTGAGAGGTTTCGGCCCAAAGTCATGGTTATTGAGAAAAACACAGACTTTGATACAATCAAAGTCGAAGGGGTCTTTACAAATGTATGAATTATCTCTTCCCCAAACGAGAAAAGGTAAATCTATTGTTTTGAAAATTGTGAAAAAAGAGTATGATGATATTTGTGGTGAGGATAGTTTAAATAATGAGGATATAACTCTTATTGCTAGGAAATCCAAAAAATTTATGTTTAAGAAAAAAATTAATGAAAAACAAAATAGAGCAAAAAAATTTCCACCAAAAAAAAAAATGAATCAGAAAATTGAAATAAAGAAAAAGTTGAGAAAAAGGATAAAGTAAAATGCTATGAATGCTTAGGCTATGGTCATATTAGAATTGAATGTCCTAACTTCAAGAGAAATAAAGAAAAAATATCATATATTTCTCTTAATGATACTTCAGATTCTGAAAGTGAAAACTCATCATCGGATAACGAAAAATCTTTTATAATTTTTTCTACTATTGTGAATTATTTGCCTGAAATTTCACTAACAAAATCTGAAAGTATTTGTGCTTCTAGTGATTCAGACATTGCTCTCGTTGATGTCGACCAAGAACTTTGTGTTCAAGATGCTTACATTGAAGTTTGTGAAGAGGTAGTCAAGTTAAAAAAACTCAACAAAAAGCTGTATAAAAACCTTACATCAGTAGAAAATGAGAAAAATAATTCGGTTGAAACTCTAAGTTTCTGAATTTGAGGTTTTGAAACTAAAAGATCAAAATATTACACTAAAACAAGTGTTAAAAGATTTTCGTAAGTGCAAACAAATTTTAGCAACACAGAAATTAAATGAGATGTTGAGTTTTCAAAAATCAAGTAGTGATAGGACTAGCCTAGGATATGTGACTTCTCAAGGAAAAGAAAAATAAATACTATCATCCGTTGCGTCTACTTCCAAGGATATTGTGTTTATGAAGAGAAGTCAAGAGAATAACCACCAAAAATCCTTGAGCTGAAAACTCTCCATGCAAGGAACTTGCACAAAGCCAGCACCTAGCATGCTGAAGAAAAGTAGGTATGAATGTAAGTTTACTCCTAATTGTCATAGTTGTAGAATTGTTGATCATATAAGACCACATTGCTTTAATGTGTCTCAAGTGCAGAAAATCAAAATTAGAAAAAGTCCTAAAAATAGAGAAAAAAAAAACTATAAAACCAAGTTGATAAGATGATCCAACAAATTAATTTGTAAATCGTGAGTTTAGTGAATTGGTGAAGCTATGCATTCAAAATAATAGAAAAGACAAGTCAAATCTCAAGGTAAAATTAGTGGTCAAAAAGGATGTTATGTCACATTAGTTTATAGGACTACATACATTTTCTTGTATTTCTTGCATATCGTTAGTATAGGACATGCATTTTTATTTTGTTTCGTTTTGTTTATATATATATATATATATATTTTAAATGCATATTTTTTCTGCTTTCAACTTTTTTATTAAAAAAACAAATGTGTTTTGGCCCAATGATGTAAAGTGCATGATTGATGGTGTGTTAAAGTTTTGAGCATGTAGATACTCACATAATAAATTCTTAAACTCATATATTTTTTCTATGTTGTGCATCACACCTTGTGCATACTAACCCTATGGATCATTTAAGCAGAAGTTCATTCTTAATGCACTGTGAAAAACTTATATGGAAGTAATTTTTTTTTATAAAAGGAAGCTAAATAAGTGTTATTGAGATGCTCATCATATAGGGAGTCCAAGTTTGACTAACACTAGTTGAACCTAATACAAAAATTAAAAAATGCCTCTCATTGCTAAACATAACTTGTTGATCTATATAGAAAAAGTTGGTGTGAAAGTCATTACAAAAAAAGACTCACATCCTACATAGATCTAATCTTAGAAGTTATTATAAAAAAAAAATCATTGCTCCAATCATTGCGAAAAATATGAGCAACAAAAATGAAGCAAAAAGGGGCTATACAAGTAAAATGTTTGGATGAGACAGTTATGTATCTAGACCCTAACATAAAGTTTGCCTTAAGGTAAGTGACAAACTCTTGAGAGCATCTTTAAAAGAAAATTCTTCTAAAAAAAATGATGATCAAGAGAAAAATACATTTCATAAAAAAAAAATAGAGAATAAATTCATTAAGAAAAAGTTGCTACCTTTCATCAGTTACTCACTCACACGCTCACATGAACCTTGACTTCGATAATTTTATGAGAAGTGAAAATCCATTGTAGGTGTTGCAATCAAGAGGATATATGGTCTTGAGTTTATTTTATGAATAGCACTTTGATTGAGCCTAGATGCATCTCTTTATGCTACTTGCCTCATTACTTCAAAAAAAAAAAACTGCTTATAAACTTTTTTTGGCAATTTATTTTTTGACCAGTTTATTAAAAAAAAAATGGTCTATTTTGGTGTTGACAATGCATGTGAGATACTCTTTAAAAAGCAACCCTTGAAATTTCTTGAAGTTTATGTTGTGGGTGACCATGTCTCAATAGTACACAACTAAGATTTCTCATATTGAGTGTACACATTGGCTAAGTAAGTTATGTTGGGTCAATTTTAAAGAATGAGTGATTTTTGGTTTGCTTGAATTAGTTTTGTGAGGATAGTATATTTGATGCATGAGTCTGGGAGTTGTATGTGTGGCTTATTTTGATTCTAAGTTAAAAGAGGACCCAATCATTAGATACCGTGCACAGCACGAGTGTTTGTTAAACTAAGATAAGCCGCTTGGACTCATATCCACTGCTCTTGCACACGGAAAAACAAACATGTCTGTCACTTGCTCTCGCAAAACCCATCATCCCGAAATCCTCTTTCATGTGCCCTAGTATTCTGCTGCAACTCACTCGCTCATTTTGGTCTGCACACGTCGGCACTAATCTCTCCATCAAGGTAAGGTTTCTCTTAAAATCCAAGATTGATTTCTTTTATTTTAGGTTTTGGGTTCTCTACCGAAATGAGTTTATGTTTGTGATTTGAATGAAGATTTAGGGCTTGAATGTTGGATTGGTCGAGTCATTTGTGGCATATTGAGTGATTTGAGCATGATTTAGTCATGTATTGAGGCAAATTTTTATATGATGCGAACTTTCACATTTCGAGTTCTTCCCTATGCAAATTAGGTATTCGACACTTTGCCTCACTCATTTTGTCTTCTTTGTTTATCTTTTATTTGCTATGGTTCTCTCATTTAGAATGCATGCATATATGTTTGTGACTATTTTGATATAACATTGCTGGATACCAAACCATATGGTTATTTTTTGGCATTTTTTTTCTTTTCAATGCATGCTTGACACTCAGGTCCTCCTATGAAACTAACTTGTGTTTATTTTATTTTTTCTAATCTTTTGGTTGTGCGTGCTCAAATGAGAACTAAAGAAAAAGCAAAATCATCTCTCACCCGATTCCTCAAGTGAGGCTGCACTCTCAGTTTATACATGACATTAATTTAGCTAAACTGATGATGAAAAGAAGGAGAAAAGTAAGGATTAAGGGGGAGCAGCAACACAAGACTAAGGGGAAGAAGCACTGATGAAATGGGAGAAAGCTCGCGCAAGACATGCGAGCTGAACTAGCTCCTGCCTTTTTTTTTATGCATGAATTTAGAAATTTCTATTTTGATACTTTTAATATTGTCTAACAATAGTATCATTATTTCTTGGAACAATATTTGATATGTTGATATATATCATGAATAATGAACACTATGGTAGATTTGAAGTAAATAGACTAAATTTGATTTTCGATTTTAATTGATTATTTTTTATTTTGTTCATGATCACAGGAAACATACATTCATAAAAAATATTTTATCACCAATCAGCCAAATAGGAAAATAATTAATGCAGATTTTGTTGGTTTGGATTAGTGTTGAAGTATTTGAATTCAAATAGGATAAGATTTCATCTTATTTTTAAGGTTGTAGTTTTTGAATGAATGTTATTTGAACTATGAAGTTTATCCATAAAAATTAGAGTACATTTAGAAGTCTAGAAAATCTGTTAGAGAGGTTGAAAGATTAAATTTTGAATTCTAGAAGTGTCATATCAGCAAACAATTTAAATTCAAATTGCTGCAAGAATTCCGGACGCTTGTTAGTAACTTGTCAGCAGGTCAGCAAACGGATTCTGATAAAAGACGACCTGTTAGCATATGCTTTCCAGCAGCACACTTTTGAACAGTCTATTTAAATCAAGTCAAATTGCAATCCTAGCAAGGATTTTCAGCCATAACTGATATTTAAAAATATTTGAAAGCCGTTTGAGAGGAAAATTAGTAAAAAAAAATTCTTGTGATTTTATACACTTGCAAGTGTGATCTTACTCAAGATTTGAAAGGATCGTTGATTGATATTCGTGATCAACCACTGGAGGTTCCAATAGGAAAGACCAAAAATTGGAACTAGTCAGAGGTTCTGGCTACCTATTGCGATTAAAAACAAGCAGGTCGCGTGTCTTAAATAAACAGATTAAGTTACAAAGGTTTTGTAATCGTTTTACTTGTAAATATCTCAATCAATAAAATTGGCTTTCATGCATTTAGTTGTCCGGTAGGGTTTTATCTTTGAAGAGTTCTTCAAAGAGTTTCCCTTCGTAACCAATCGTTATGTTATGTTTGATAATTTATTTATTACATATTTCTGAATATTCACACAATTGAATAATCAATATATATTCGGTTATACAAGAGTACAAAGAGAATTTCTATATATATTATACAACTATAGTATATAATACTACAGTAATAATATAATGTAGTGTATTATAATTGTATTACAAACTATATGTGGTGATATAATATGAAATTAGGTTTTGAGTGGCATAGATAAGTGGGAAAAAGTGTGATACCACCCAAACATGCTTCAACTCCATTAAGCTCCATTTCATTTTTTCTTTTCTGCAGACACTCAAAATTGTAGCAAGATAATGGAGGAAGCACAAAACGGCACCATATACTCAACCCCAAAGTAGAGACTGAGGAAGAGCTTCTATATAATGAGTAAAATATGCAATAATATATGGATGGATGTAAGTCTGTAACAAAATGATGAATGCAGAAAATGAATGTAATGGAAAATCAAGAGGTAAGTGTGTGTCTGAGGAGTTTCAAGGGTCATCTTCCTCCAAAAAGGGTTCAAGTTACAAATGAGAAATTTCTTAATCAAGATAACCAACCACACCCCCTTCTCTCTACATACAGTAGAAGACGATGACCATAATTCAATAATAACCAACGTATGGGCCCATTCTTGCTTCTGCTAACTAAGTCCATGGGCTACTAACAACAGCAACTCAAGTGTAAATGTAATTTTCATAGTTGACTAGAATTAGATGACTAGGGTTTAAATTTGAATATTGGATGAATGTAATTTAAATAGGACTCTAAGTGTACATCTGATAAGGATGAAGTTGTTGAGGTTTCAACTGTAACTCTTCTCCAATCTTGTTTAAATTATGTGATAATAGTTTACAAGAGTCCTATATGTATTTCAAGTCATAGAGTCAGTTGAAGAAATAAATATTCAAAATTCAAATGAAGAAATCGAAGCTGATTCAAGCTCGAAATTATCTAGTTGGAGTGATCCAGTCCGGGTTGTTAGCAAACTGTTAGTAACGTGATAGACTAGGACTCTAGATAAGCTCAACGGCAAACTCTTTCTCCAGCACATGCACTACACTACTGCTTTGCCTATAAATAGAGGAGTGGGCTATGAGATTAGACAGACGGAAGAGCACAAACAACAAGAGTGAAAGAGCTTGAAGATCTGGGTAGAACTTCAAGTGACTGTATGAGTGGATAATACTTGAGTGAAGGATTTTCCATAAGACTCAATCCGTATGATTGAGTGAGAGCATACTCCAAGGGCAAGTAACTGTGTTTGTGATCAACTACTGGAGGTTCCAGTTGAAAAGTCAAGGATTGAAAAGAGTCAAAGGTTCTAGTTACCTACTGCAGTAGAAGACAAACGGATCGCGTGTTTTGGGTAAACGTGTTGGGTTACAAAGATTTTGTAAACAGTTTACTTGTAAATTTCTTGATCAATAAAATTGAATTTCCTTGGTTTGGTTGTCCCGTAGGGTTTTACCTTTGAGAAATTCTTCAAAGAGCTTTCCTTCGTAACCAAATATTGTGTTTAATTTATTCTGGTTACTAATACGTACTAATAGTATTGGTTTAGCTTTCACGTGTGAATTCAGGGGTATTTGGATAATTTCATCAAGAAAATAAAATATATAAGTAGGAGGCTCATCAATCACTTATTGGGTTCGAAACTTGGCTCTGATACCACTTGTAATGGTCCAAATATTTCAATGATTGAAATATGTAATAATCAATAAGCTTTATCACCTATGTTGGATCACATTTTCAACAAAGTGAGTATGGAAATGCCTTCTAATCTCACCAGACCTTATACTGCTGAGGAGGTTCTTTATACTTTAAAGGAAATGCATCCCACGAAGGCACCAGGACCTAATGGTATGCCCCCCTTGTTTTTCCAAAAAAAATTGGCCTCAACTTGGTTTTAGTATTACTATTGTTGTCCTCAAAGCATTAAATTTTGGTGGGTTCCCTAAAGCAGCCAATCACACCTACATTACTTTGGTTCTAAAGAAGAAAATTCCTATTAAAGTAATTGATTATAGACCTATTGGCTTATGTAATGTCTTATATAAGCTAATACCCTTCCCCATCAAAGTTATTATGGAATGATGTGTTTAGAAGGTTATAAACGTCTTGGGTTATGCTAAAGTCTATGGTTGCAGCACTGGCCAAATGGGCAAATATCAGGGGTATGCAACAGAATAAAGCATTGTGGCAAATGATCCATATTTGCATCATGTGGTGTCCATGATGAGAGCGCAATGAGAAGACGGTTGAAGACAAAGAGAGATCACTTGAGGACCTTAAAACTTTATTTTACAGCACTCTTTGTACTTTGGCCATTGCCATTGACTTCAATGGCTTGGACCTACATGATTTTTTTTTGTCTCTTTTGTGCCTTCTTAGCTAAGGTAGTTTTCTTTGTATTATACTGGGCAAGGCCTATTTCTTTGATTAATACTATTTATTTACCTATATAGAAAATATCTAAAGTCATTGCTAATAGGCTTAAAGTTGTGCTCCTTGCCATTATTTCAGTGACTCAATCAGCATTTATACTAGAAAGATTGATTACGGATAATGTCTTTGTAGCCTATGAAGTCCTCCATTATTTGAGAAGGAAAAATAAGGGTAAGAAAGATTTCACACCCATTAAACTTGACATGAGTAAAGCCTATAATAGGGTTGAGTAGCCAATTTTCAAAGCTATCATGCACAAGTTGGGGTTTCCTGAAGAATTGGTTTATTTGATTATGACTTGTGTTCAAAGTGCTTCCTTTTCTATTCTTATCAATGGTTCACCAACTAGTCACATCATTCCCTCAAGGGGATTGACATAAAAAGATCCTATTTCTCCTTATTTCTTCTTTGTACTGAAGGACTAATTGAGTTATTTCGAAACACTGTTGTTTCCAAAGATATTGCAGGAATTTGTGGGACTCCTCAACTCAACCATCTTCTTTTTGCTAATGGCAACATTAGTTTTTGTGAAACAAATGTTGCTACTAATCACAAGCTACTTAATTTACTGAAGGTTTATGCAGATGCCTCGGGACAATTGATAAACCAAGATAAAACCTCCATGGTCTTCAGTAAGAATGTGTCTGATGCTTCCAGAACTACTATTATGAATTTATAGGAGACTCCACATGACCAGCAATATGAAAAGTACCTTGGTTTACCTTCTATGGTAGGCAAGTCAAAGAAGTCTACATTTGCTGAAATTAAGCAGAAGGTTTGATTGAAGCTCCAAGGTTGGAAAGGTAACATTTTTTTCTCAATGAGGTAAAGAGGTCTTACTGAAAGTTGTGACTCTAGCCATACCCTCTTATGTCATAAGTTGCTTTAAACTTTCTCTTAGTTTGTGTTCTGATCTTAAGAGCATGATGATAGACTTTTGATGAATTGGCATAAATTGTGCAAATTAAAAGCTGTAGGAGGGCTCAGCTTCAAGGAACTATCTATCCACCTTTAACATGGCATTGTTAGCCAAACAAAGCTTAAGGCTTTTGCATAACAAAGAGGGTCTATTTTACAAGGTGTTTAGTGCAAGGTACTTCCCCAATTCTATTGGGTTATATGCTAATATTGGTGGCTCTTCTTCCTATGCTTGGAGGGAAATTTGGGAAGCAAAACAGTTACTACTTCAAGGTGGGAGATGGAATGTAGGAAATGGAAGGGATATTCATACATTAAGAGACCCTTGGATCCCAGGTAATCGAGAGCTAAAGGGGTGTGCATCTACTGCTCCTTCTCAGTTTGATATTCATGCTGCTACATTTGATAACCAGTTGGCATTCGTGAGTGATCAGAATTCACATTGGTGGCATATCCCTACAATTAGGCTTCTCTTCAATCTAAATTTAGTTGAGACTATTCTGAGAATTTCCCTTTAGTACAACTAGTCAGCCAAATAAATGGTTTTGCAAACATGAAATGAATGGGATTTATAGTGTCAATAATGGCTATAGATTTTTCATGTCATTGTCTGCTACTGGTGTGGGTGAATCTTCCAATCGGGCTTCTGTTACAAAGTCTTGGAAAGTTTTATGGAAGCTAAAGGTCCTTCATAAGGTTCGAATATTTGCATGGAGAGTTTTTTCAAATTCCCACTAAAGAAAATCCCCTCAAGAAGAGAGTTGCTATGAAGAGTTCCTGTTGTTTTTGTTCTTAGACTTTAGAGGACTCTAAACCAATGTTTTGAATATCGTACCGGTGGGCGTACTGGTTCAGGCACTAAAATAAAATATTTCAATACCGGTACTATTTTGTGTACCGTTTCGAAATAGTCTATACATAAAAAAAAATTATATATATAAATATATATATAAATTTTATTTCAAAAAAATAATCAATATATAAATAAAAAACATATATAAATATATATGTAAATAGTCTAATCTGAATTATGATAAAAAAAATAGCAAGAAATGAAAAAGAAAAGAAAGTAAAATGCTGAAATTTGGTACGGTCGGTATTTGGGCCAATACAAAATATGTCTATTTCTATACCGGACAACTGGTCGATACAGCATATTTCAATCATACCAGCCGGTACGTTATGATATTTAAAACTATGCTCTAAACATGCACTTCTCTTATGTTCTGCTATATCCCATCTCTGGATGCTCAAATTTTCAATATTGCAACAAGTTGTTCATTCTGATTCTGAGTTGAGTATTGCACTAAAAGTTAACAATTCTGCATTTATTGAGAGATTAACGGATCTAGTACTAATGGCTTGGGGGTCTTCTACCATAAGTGAGGAAAATCAATAAACTTGGGGTAAGATCACTCTTGGATATGTGACCACCATCTCTTTCCCCCCAAAAAAAAAGTACTAATGACTTGGGGAGTTTGGTATAGAAGGAACAAAACGATCCATGAGGAAGTAAACCAACCCCCCATACAGGCCATTGACTATGCTTTAGCCCTAAAACAAATAAGGCCACCTAGTTTTCTATCTACAAAACACTCTAGGAGGGTTAATCACCGATAAAGTCCTCCCCCCAAGAATTAGTTTAAATTGAATGTGGATGGAATCTTGTTTTTTTACTATAACAAAACTGGTAATGGTGTTATACTTTGAGATTCTGATGGTCAAGTGTTAACGTCAATGAGTACACTTGAGAATATGTCACTTGAACCAGAAAATGTTGAAGTTATGGCTATGTTGAGGGGTCTACAAGCATGCTTGGCTATTGGGGTCAACAATCTTTCAATTGAAAATGATTGTCTCCATCTAGTTAAGATTAATAGTGCCACTGAGTTCTTCTTTGAGATAAGGAATGTCATCATTGAGATTCGAAGCCTAATGCAAAGATTTGTGGCTTTCCAAATTCATCATAGCCCTTGGCTTTCCAATGTACTAGCTCATCTTTTGGCTAGACATGCATGGTCCATTGACAGTATGCAACAATGGTGGCATGTTGTTTCTCAGTTTATAGACAATATAGTTTACTTTGATATTCTGTCTTGTAAACTTTCTTAATGCTTTTGTGCCCTTTTGCAATGAAAGTTTTCCTATTTTCTATAATAATAATAAATAAGTAAATAAATAAGAGTACACTTTCTAATCTACCAACTTATTTTTTATCACAATTTCCTATTTCTACTAGTGTGGCATACAGAATTGAAAAACTCCAGCGAGACTTCTTGTGGGGTAGCTTGGGAGACGAATTCAAGTTTCATTTAGTCAAATCGGAGAATGTGTGTCATCCTATTTCTAATAGAGGGATGAGAATTAGAAATATATAGATGTTCAACCAAACACTACTTGAAAAATAGTTCTAGAGATATCATCAAGATCGAGAAGCACTGTAGAAGATGGTATCACATGTGAATATGGAGATACTTGAGGGGATGGAGTATTCAAGAAGCTAGAGGTGCTTATGGAGTGGACTTATGGAAACATATAAGAACAGGTTTGTGAGTGTTTCCTCACCACACTTGTTTCCAACTGGGAATGAGCTCTAGGATCAAATTCTAGAAATACATTTGGTTTGGTGAAAATACCTTCCATGACATATTTCCGACCCTATTTCAAATTGCTTGTGCAAAAGATGAATAAGTGGTAGACGTTCTGAAAAGGTGGGCAAGTCCACTGGAATATCAGCTTTAGTAGGGTAGTACAAGATTGGGAGATAAGCATCTTTGCTAAATTTATTGCCTCCTATATTATGTAAGACCGAACTTGTTGCAAGAAGATGGGTTGTGGTAGCCACCAGAGGGAAAAAGTATTTTTTTTTTTTTTCCATTCGATCCTATCATAAGGCCCTGAGCCTTGTGCCAAACCTTCAGTTCTCCTGGAGAAGGCTTTGGAGACACAAGGCGCCTTCCAAAACAGCTTTTTTAGTGTGGGCAGCATCATTGGGCAAGATTCTTACTGTCAACAACCTTAGGAAACGGAGAATTATTATTGTCGACTGATGTTGTATGTGCAAGAGTGGGGGTGAGTAAGTAGACCACATTCTACTACATTGTGAGATAGTCAGGACTTTGTGGAATGATGTTTTTGGTAGGTTAGAGATAACTTGGGCTATGCCGAAGTCAGTGGTGGACGCACTGGCCAGCTGGACTTCTATTAGAGGCATGTATCAGATTAAACCGATATGGAAGATGATTTCCATCTGTATCATGTGGTGTTTGTCGTAAGAGCAAAATGCACGGACATTCAAAGACAGAAAAATCGATAACGGAACTTATAGTGTTATTTTTTAGCACTTTATGTACTTGATCCATTATTATTAATTTTATTGGTATGAACCTTCATAATTTTTTTCTCTCTATTGGGGCCTCTTAGCCAGGACATGTAGTTTTGTTCTCGTGTATGTATCTTGGGTAAGACCTATTAAGCAATAAAATTTTGTTTTACTGATCATATAAAAAAAAAATGTAATTAACCCAACATATTTACCGACTCAGTAATATATTAATGAAGGTAAAGATAAGTGCAAGAGTTTATCTTTTCTGTGTGCGCGTCCTTTAAAGATTGACAATAATTTGAGGTGTTTTAATCATTTCATTTCATTGACATTTACTGCGTTGTAATAAATCGAGTGGTGTAATATTCATTGAGCATTAATATTTTTTGAATAATTTCCAATTATAAGAGAGAGAAACAGCATTTTAAAATTGAGGTGTATACTAAATATATATAAAATTAAATACCGTGAAATTCACGTATTATTTCTATCTCTTCTAGATTACAAAAAAAAAAATGTATAGATTAAATAATTAGAAAAAAAATCATTATCTTATTTTGAAAACTAACAAATAAATCTTCCATAAAACCAGAAAAAAAGAACGTGGACTCCATAAAAAAGAAAAAAAAATTCACACTTTTTTATAATGAAATTCACTTTTCTATAAAGATCTCGTGCGAAGCTTGTTTTGTATATATATCATTTCTCTTTATTTATTGCTGGAAAAAATAGCTATGCCGTTTTCTTTGTAAAGCCACAGAAAAACATGCTATGACGCGCTCGGTTATTACGATTTACAACAGTGACGTTGTCTATCAGAGTTGTCTTCGTAACTGCCGGAGTAAAGGTGTTTCCATGTATGGGAGAGGGCAGCTCTGACTGCCAAAGCTGGAAGAAACTGCCAGTTCAGAAAAACAATGTCACCTTCAAACTGAAACGCTCGTTATCCTCTGTGCTACTCTTGCTCAGGAACAACCCCAAATGAGACTGCTCTGAAGACTGACACGTGGCCTAAATGTGGGGAGGGGTCGCTGCTATAAATAGAGGGGTGTGGAACTTCAACTTTCACACAACTGCCTTCTTCTGGCTTTCCTTGTTTTCGTCTAGTCTTCTCTCAGGGCAAGAAAATGGTGGAGACTGATGTCAGGCAACAAATCAAGGACTACGTCAAGACCATGCATGAGCAGGTGTGCTCAAATCCTGTTTTGATATTTTTTATTTTTCAAAAGCTTTGTAGGTTCTTTGTTTGAAGTCAATCTATTAGTTTGAATCGGTTAAAGGTATCAGATTGTGGGATTTGTTTGAATGTTGTGATTTAATTGTAAATCAATAACTTTTGTAATAGCCCAAATTTTCTAAGGTAAATTATTTTATGGATATTATTTTAAGGAGATTTATTTGATGCATTTATTTATTAGGAAATTAGAGTGGGAGGTTTAGTTGAGGAATGTGAGATTTCACTTAGTATTGAGAATTATGCACTTTCGGATTTATCTGTCGAGTCTTAGGAAAATGATCATAAGTCAGCCATATGATGTCCAAATGAGGTGATTCCAATTGGTATAGAACCTTAAGAGATAGATTTACAACTTTTATGTTTGAAGTTTCCTGAGATTCGGAGGGAATCAATAGCTTATTCGGGAATTAAGTAGGCAGCTTTAGAATGGGCTTAAATGGAACCCGAATTGGATAATTGAACTAAATTGGGGCATGTAACCAAATAGGCAACTGGTTTTAGGATTCTCTGGGATTAGGACATGTGTAGGGATAGTTAGGAATGGATGGAAAGTTGATTTGGAAGTCAATTGAATGGTTAGTGTGATGGGAACTCAAAGGGAGCCAGAATCTGGTTGATTGGTGACTAAGTGGATCAAATTTGGCTCTACCTTAACTAAACTATGAAGTGACCTTCTAGAACTTGTTGAGGGAAGACCTAAGGGAGTTGGGAAGGAACCAAATGGGTAGGAAGAGCTGGAGATGGGCGTGTGACACAAGGAGAGAGCTGGAGATGGGAGATGCATGCATGGTTAGGTGAAATGCCACCTCACCTCTTATCCCTTTAGCTTGCTTCTCAGCCATGGATCAAAATGGGCAGCCAAACCACCTCAATTGTGAGCCCTTGGATGACTAATCCAGCTGCAAAGCCTAGGATTTGGGAGGCTTAATCCTCATCATTAGATTTCCCTAGATGGACACCTCATCACATGCAAATCTGGCAACTAGGGCACCTTAGGTGCAATTCCTTTTCTCTCCCTCATGTTGGTCGACCACCACCCTATAAATAGAGCCTTGAGAGCTTCCTAAGCTCCTTTAGAAGGAGAGAACACTTGCCTTGTGAAGCCATACCAGAAAACCCTCCCCAAACCCTCAAAGTGATCACTTGTGAGTGAAGTGAGTGTGTGTGGGAGAAAACTTGGAGGAAGTTGGTTGGATCAATTCTCTTGGGCTAGGAAGAAATTGTAAGTCCATATTCTAGCTTAATTTAAGCATGGAAGTGGTTTATTGGCATGATTGAATTATGTTTAATAGTAGTGAACATTTAAGAACATGTTTAAGTGGAAATGGACACATGAGTAGGGGTGAGTATATTTGTCTTGTTTATGTGTTTAATAAAATTGTAGAAACTTGGATTTAAGCTTGTAAGAAGATAAATGGAGTGTATGGAAAAGATTGGCATGTTTTGAGTAGAAAAACCCTTAGAGCCGTGAGTTCGCTCGACTCTCGCTCGACAGGTAAGTCGAGCGAAGGCAAAATCTGAACCCTCGCTTGACTGTCGCTCGATACCCCACTCGAGCGAGTCCCAACCCGAGACTTCGCTCGATACTCGCTCGACAGGCCGCTCGAGCGAGATGCCCTGTTTTGCTTAGGTTTAGGGTTTTCTTGGAATAGAAGTGGTGTTCCAAATGGGAAGGGTTATAAGTGAGATAACTCATGTGTATAAGAGAAGAATATAAAGAAAGAGAATAATATATAAAAGATTAAGTTAGTCACGTCATGACGGGGACGGCGATACGTAACGCCCGTATGACTGACGTGCCGGCAGGGACGGCGATACGTAACGCCTGTCGTGATATGAAAGAATATAAAAATCTTAAGGGAAAACGGGGTAATTTAATATAAGATCTTGGGTGAGTTAAGAAAAGTGTCAGTTAGATAGTGGTCTTGTGAGGGGTATGTTAGGGTAATTTCCCTTGTCAGTTGTGGTATAACTTTATGGTTGTTTTCCCTGTTTCCTTTAAGCTGTTTATGTACTTACTGAGATTTCATTTGAAATCTCACTCTTTTGTGGCTCCATATATTTTGTGCATATTATTTCATACAGGATTCGATGACCAGCCGGGGGACAGCCCCGATGAGGCAGGAGACTTCGGGGAGTCCTGAGGGACTTTCCGATTATAGTCCCTTTTTGGATATTTCTTTTGTTTCCTTCGGACCTCCTACCAGTAGTCGACCCACCGGATATTGGAGTCTTGATGCATCCACTTTTGTTGAGGAGAGGCGACGTACGGGATGCTGCTTAACCTTAGGAGCAGACGGCTCCTTGTCCATGTGTGGAGTTTGTGTGACTCCACAGGGACAACAGCTCCAGCGAGACTTTAGTATTAGTATGGATAGGTTTCGCTATGGGAGAGAATACCCTGAGGTTAAGAGGGAGAAAGAGTGAGGTGAAGGAAAGTTCTTTTGGGATGAATGTAATATATTTTGCTACAGTTGGGTTGTGTATATGTATAAAGTACAATGTTTAAGCTTTAATGAATGTTGTATATATATATTTCCGTGTGATCTTTAGAAAGTCTTATATCTATAACCTGATCCGCTGCGAATTAGATGATTTATGCTTTTTAGTATTGTTAAGTACGAGGGTGAGTAGCCAAGTGTTGCTCATCCAGACACCTTAATTTACGTTAAATCCCAGACGTAAGTTGGGGGCGTCACAACTTTACTACTTAATTTCTGTTTGGTAGCTGGCTGAAAAGTGAAAACCCATGAGAGAACAAGAAAACAGAAGAAACTACTCGATTAAGTCCTGAAAAACAGTTGAATAAGCTGCTAAAGTGAATTTTCTTGGTCTAAAAATGAAATAAAATGTCAAGGAAACAAGGAGGCTGTTTCCGCTCCCACCAAGATCCTTTCTCCTTCTGTTTAGTTTTTGTTTTGGTGGGGAAGGGGGGGCTGTCAATTTGAGTGTGTTATTATTATAGTTGACTATATGAAAAAAGTTTGAGACAATTTGCCAATTTATTTGATTAGTGAGCTTTAGATTTGATCACCGCGCATTTTCCTTGCAGGGAATATTGGACCACAATTTTGACATTGTGCAAAATTTGCAGTGTGAGGTCAAACCTCACTTTGTTCTGGAAGTCCTCAACATGTTCTGCCGTGATGCAGACAGTTGCATAGCAGAAATGACCAAATATGTGTAATTTTTCTCATATACCAAATCTTCTAATGGTGCCTCATTTCATACAAGTACTGTTTTCCCCCCTTTGTTCTTATCAATTTTGGTGTATTTGATCTAAAATCAGGGATGAGCCTGTTGCAGACTATGCCAAGGTGGCTGGTTTTATCCACCAACTGAAGGGATGTTGCGCAAGGTACTTTAGCATTTTGAAAACTATCTCTGTTCACCTTCTCTTGTTTACATGCGACCAGTTAGTAGAACTTCATGTAGATATAATAAAAAAAGAAATTAGCTAAAACAGTTCAAGTTAAGAAATTTACGTGCATTGCATGGGGCGTATCATCCATTAGTCAAGAACTTTCCAATATTGACAGGAGTGTGGGGCTTGACGCTTGCTAACAACAGTATGAACTGTGAGTTCGTTAATATTTTTCCGTTTTAGACACACAAAAGAGATCTTTAATTAAGAAGTATATGCGGATGGCACACAGTATGTCCCAAACAGTTGGAGCAATCATTAGTTATGCCAATTCCATACATTTTATACCAAAACGTACACAAGGAGCAATCATTAGTTAGCCCTTTTCTTATTTAGCATATGATCGGATCTGTAAAAGTCTAGGAACAATCATCTTTTATAGTTTTTCCAATTCAGCATATATGTAGCATGGCATGTCATGCGTACCCAGATTTGGAGTAACTCGAATTGAGAACTAAATGAAACTGCATGTGGACGCACTCATGTCCGCACGTGAAATTTACTTCAGTTCTTTTTCCCCTTCAATTGATCATTTCCAACACACACCTAGAAGGGGCGACAAACTACTCTCTCTTGTAGCAGTCATGTCTTGGAGAGGATCCTTTCTTGAATCACAACCAATCTTGTGTTCTATTGCTGCCTTTAGTAACCTTGTTATGGCCTTCCCCTTGTTATCGTTATGCATTCTCATAAATCTGCTCGAATATGACTTTTGTAGAGGTGGTATTTGTTATTTTTTTAATTGTGACGTAAATGTTGAATATGGGCTAAGTAGTTAGTAGCTGCAAGTCTCTAAAATAGTGATGGAATTTTCAGCATGATTCTATCGATGGCATCATGAAGGCATGATATTGCCTATATATACATATATATAAGGACGCCATCTGAGCTGTCCAGTTGGCATTTTTTTATATGCCAATAAAGTGCAAACCAACAGAGTAGGTTTTCATATAGAATAATGCTTTACCATCCTTAATCATGATGCGCGCATTAAATACGATTACAAGTATTTCATCCCATGATTTGTACAGGCCTAAGTGCATGCTTCTTTGTTCCCATACTATTGTTGTATTTATTTGTATATTGACTGTATCTCAATCTTACTATATGGTGTACTGTAATGAAGCCTCGGTGCTTGTCGGATCGTCCTTGGCTGTCGTGAGCTTCTAAAAGCTAGTGAAAACAAAATGAAGGAAAGGTATGAAGTCACTTTTAATTCCCACACTATTATCATTACAATGATGTATTTGCAAAATATCTGATCTTACCATATAAATGGTTACTAATTTGGAAAAGAATCCTAACTAATTTTCCATCTCATAAACCAAATGCAAAGTGTTTTTAACACAACTCTCAGGGCTCCTACTCCTAGCATCTTCTTATATCTTTATACATCTAGCTAGAAACGTTTTTTTCTTTTATAATCCTCTTTTAAGCTAACCTTTCTGCTTTCAGGTGCCTTGAAGCCATCAACAAGATCATACGTGAATACTTCGTTGTGCTTGACAGTCTCGATGTCATAGCTAAGGTAATACTTAGCATAAACTTTGACCTGTTGGGTTTAGTATACATGTTTAATATACGTCTAGTACTGAATATCTTAGATTCTTATTATATAGATCTGCTAAAAAATGTGCAAGACATGGATATGGGTCCAAGTCAATAAACAAGAAAAATACCCTAAAATCTTTATAGCATGAGTCTCTGGAATCTACAGAGAAAAAAGAACTTTTAAAGGGAGATGATATATATTAAAAAAACAAAATGGTAAGTGAAAGCAGCACATCTTTGATGCTTGATTCCCTCTTATCGATTTTACAATTACCCTTTGAGTTATTTGATTTGGTAATTGTATTAAAATGGCACTTTCGCCCCTGTAAGCGGTGGATGGATGAGGTCATGGCTGTGGGCTTGATTTGTATTTTGTATTGAGCTATTTAAAAGTTCTTACCAACTTTTTTTCTTTTTTTCTTTTTTTGACAAAACGACGTTGCCTCTCTTATAAAGGAGACAACTTCCAAACCTATATACATGTGTGTGTGTGTGTAACAGATTCATGCTTGGGATACCTGACGCACAAGGATTAATATTCATCAATTCCTCAAATAAATTAGATCCCTTCAATGATCCAGTAGTCCAGCTACTTGAAAAAGATCTATTTCCTTGTCATCTTTGATTTGCTTTTATCAATATCTGTTGTATTACTTCTTAGTACTTGCACCGTAAACTTCCTCTAATAACTTTTTCTATTCATAATTATGTACAGATGGAGAGGTCAATCCGTCCTGATTCCCCTAGAACGGGCATCTTCTGAGGATCTGGTAGTATTTGTTCGCCATGTAAGCAAATTCACTATAAGTGAACATGTGTGTCTTGTTTGTTCTGTTATATGTTTTCATCAGTGCTTTCTGTATCAGCTACCGTACTAAAATATAAAACTGCTTCCTTACCTTATTATGTAATGTCAAGGTTTGGATTGTTAGTTTACATCTGTGTAATCCACCTGATTGCCGATCTTTCTTATCGCCGGAAAACTCTTTAGTTTTTTGTTCTCGAAAAAGAAACTGAAACATAAGGAGCATGCAAATGGCTGAGATGAGAGAGCAGTGTGCTAAATGCAGCAATGCCATTAGAAAATGAAACTGCAATGACATAATACTATAATACATGTTGGCTTAGTACTAGTTATACGGAAAAAATGTCTCATTTATTAGCACCTTTAAAAGAGTATGAATGTTAAGATATTGATCGCCAAAATGTGGTTGAATTTCTTGAATTTTTATCACCTTAGTTTCCTTTTTGTTTATATTAGCAATGACAACTTGCTTGAGTGGAAGGAGGACCAATATCTCTATAACTTGTAAGCCTTTTTACCTTCTAACATTCAATAACTTTTATGAATCTTTAGGTGTCTACAGAACAACTACTTAAAACACATGCATGTGGGATGGGATCATGGAATATGTCTTTTAATTTTTAAATTTTTTCTTACAAAATAAATCACATTAAATCATTGGTATGGAAGCTCGAGAAGTATGGTATTTTTTTGTCCAGGCTTATCGAATTCGGTTGCCACAAATGAGAGTTTGGGATGGCATGATGTCGTATTGGTGGGCTCGGGCATCTGGTACTATGCAGGTAGGGTGGATCTATATGGAATTTTACCTATAATAATTTCTTGGGAATTATGGAAGGCCTGTTGTGCTGCTAGGATAGAAAGAATTAAATTTAGTAGCATGGCAGTCTTTCGTGCAGTGAAAGTGAATTTAAGGGCAATTACCAGTTATATTCAGAAATTCAAAAATTTTGATTCTCATGATAGTTAGATTTTAAATGAGTTAAATGTTGGTTTGTTGCTCCTTAATCCCACATGGGAAAGGAGTGGGAGAGGAGGCAGCCCCAAGCCTTATAAAATAAGGCTTGGGCTCCTTGGTTTAAAAACACACCAGTCAGAAACTTATCTAGTAACTTTTGACTTTAGTAAAATTCCTCTGTTGTCCTTTTTGTATGTAAAAGGAAGAGAGGTGAAAGTTAGAGTTTTACTAGTGGGAAAAGTTTTGTGGGTGTCGTTGGGGTGAGGAGAAAAATTGTGTGATTGTAACAATTTTTCACATAGTGTATTTTCTTCTCTGGGTCTGGTGGTTTTTCTCCTGGTTTGGGAGTTTTCCACGTAAATTCTTGTGTTGTGTTTATTTCTCTATTTTTCTTATTATTCTGTTAAAAGTAGATCCTGGTGGGGGGGAATTTGGAAGCCCAGATTCCCAACAAGTGGTATCAGAGCCACTAGGTTCTTTTTGCAGGGTGGAGCTTTGGTGTGGTAGTGTGAATACGTACGGTCTAAGGAGGTTCTGTCTAGGAGATTGGAAATTTTAAGTGTGTCCGTTGTGGCCCTCCAATCTTTCCTGGGAACCTTGAAGTTCTGTCTAGGAAAGATCAATCTTTCCTGGGAACTTACTTAGTGGGTACTATTCATTTCTACGGTAAAATTCATCGAAGTTATGTCAGGAGGTAGAGTTTCAAATCCTATCAGATTTGATGTGGAGAAATTTGATGGGAGAATCAATTTTGGCTTGTGGCAAGTGCAAGTCAAGGATATCTTGATTCAATCAGGATTACACAAGGCGTTGAAAAGTAGACCAATCCCTGAAGTCAGTAGCGGTTCAAGCACTACTGGTGAAACAAAGAGCAGATCTGGAATGAACGATGAAGATTGGGAGGATTTGGATTTGAGAGCAGCAAGTGCAATTCGTCTGTGCCTGGCTAAGAATGTTCTTGCAAATGTGCATGGAATATTCACGGCAAAGGGACTCTGGGAAAAGCTCGAAGAGTTGTATCAGACGAAGGGTGTCTCGAATCGAGTGTACCTGAAGGAGCAGTTTCATACACTGCAGATGAGTGAAGGTACGACTATTTCAGACCATTTAAGTGTTCTCAATGGCATTGTCTCTGAGCTGGAATCTATTGGAGTTAAAATTGATGATGAGGATCAAGCCTTGAGGCTGATCTAGTCTCTTCCATCTTCCTATGAGCATATGAAGCCTATTTTGATACATGGGAAGGAGAAAATAATTTTTTCAGAGGTTACCAGTAAACTTTTTTCTGAAGAAAGAAGGCTAAGTGGTGGAAGTAATGGTTCATTTGAGAACTTAGCAGTGGTGACAGCTGGTGATTGGAAGATGAAGAACTCCATGAAAAAGAAAGTAGTCTGCTGGGTGTGTGGACAACCTGGGCACGTCAGAAGAAATTGTCCAAGAGGTGGAGCAGGTTCGGCAAGAGGCTCCAAGTCAGTAAATGGAGATACTGACAATGAAACTAACATTATATCTCTCTTTACAGAAGATGATGTCTGTTAAAAGGAGACATGTACATCTTTATGGCATGTCGCTAATCCCAAAGTTGCCATGATAGAGGATGTGTTAATGTTAGTTGTTCCACAAGTTTGCACACGAGCATTGGTTTGGCATTGATGCAAGGTGTGTGGTGGAAATTCATGTCGATGGCTGATGAACTTCCAGGAAAGCCAAACGTGGGAGTTGCACCATAATTTTTCAGCAAGATTATTTTCGACATGGGCCGAAGTGAAATGCTTGGAATTGGTTTATTCTGAGTGGTTATGCTTTTATGGTGAAGCATGATAGCGAAAGCTATGAAGATCCTCATTGCGGTGGAGCGTGGCTGTGGGATCAGCCAAAGTCGCAAAGTGGAGATTGTTGGTTTGTTGCTCCTTAATCCCACATGGGAAAGGAGTGGGAGAGGAGGCAGCCCCAAGCCTTATAAAATAAGGCTTGGGCTCCTTGGTTTAAAAACACACCAGTCAGAAACTTATCTAGTAACTTTTGACTTTAGTAAAATTCCTCTGTTGTCCTTTTTGTATGTAAAAGGAAGAGAGGTGAAAGTTAGAGTTTTACTAGTGGGAAAAGTTTTGTGGGTGTCGTTGGGGTGAGGAGAAAAATTGTGTGATTGTAACAATTTTTCACATAGTGTATTTTCTTCTCTGGGTCTGGTGGTTTTTCTCTTGGTTTGGGAGTTTTCCACGTAAATTCTTGTGTTGTGTTTATTTCTCTATTTTTCTTATTATTCTGTTAAAAGTAGATCCTGGTGGGGGGAATTTGGAAGCCCAGATTCCCAACATTAAATTGTCCTATGATACCGATGTATAAAAAGTTACCAAGATTCATATCTTGGGTGCTACCAGTAGAGAGAAGACTTAAGATGAATGTTGATGGGGGTATTGTGGAAACTCGAGGATGTCCGGTGATGGGAGAGTTATTCAAAATTATCAAGGCAAAGTTGTAGCTGGACTTGCGCATTTTTATGGTCATGTAACCAATACAATTGCAGAATGTAAAGCTATTCTTGATGAGTTGCGGCTTTGTAAATAACTTGGTTTGCGAGATTCATTGGTAGAGATTGTTTCTAGAGTATTGCTGATGTGGTTAAGATCGGGTATTTGTAGATATTGGTTTCTTTGGATTATTAGGAAGAAATAAAAGAGCTTGCTCAATCGCTTTGTGTTCATTTTCAACATAAGTTTAGAAAAGCGAATATGGTGGCAGATTTTTTAGCAAAAAAAAGATCTAAAGACAAAACAATGGATTTTTTGGGTGAAGAAGGGTTGCAAGGTCATTTGCGAGGCTTGATTCATATGGACAATTTGGGTTTATCTTTTGTCCAACATTAATGTCCTCATTCTTTTATATTTTATGGTTTTTCATGGTATTTTTATGGAGATGATGCATGGGATGATTTTATTGTATATTTTTTTTATCCCTTGTGTCTTATTATTATCACGGCATTCATCCACCATAAGTGAGGGTATTCAATAAATTTGGGTGGAGGTCACTCTTAAACATGTGACCTACCTCTCCTTCCAAAAAAAAAAATCATTGATATGGAAGTGGAACAATATCATCTTCAAACCTTCTTAGAAATGATAACATAAGGTTTTGTGTTAGAGTTTTTCGAGTACAATATATGCTTAATTTAACCAATTCCAAAACAGAAAGAACTATAAGAAAAAGATATAATAGAATACATATCTTGTTTCAACCTTTATATATCTCCACTACTTTGGGTATTAGTCCATGTTATCACCTTAGTACTTTGGAGATATTTCAACCTCAATTTTCTAAGAAATATGAAAGTTTTGAGAATGTTTTTGAAGAAATTAAAATTCTCATTCGATGGGTTTGATCGAAATTGACAGAGTAATTATTAGGGGATTTTCTCTTGGCCCAATCCAAAACGAGTTGACCCTTCAACCCAATCTGAGGGGAGTTGGCAACACTAGCACTAATAATGGACGGTTGTGCGGAAGACGCTCCCAACATGATGCACGCAAATTAGTAGAGGGCACGTGGGATGAGACTTGCATCCTGGAACACCCATCGAGTGACACTAGACACTCGAGTATTTGTCTAATTGGGTGAAGAGGAATTAAGGAGAGCCTTTAACCTCCTAACATATGGGCATTGATGGGTGATCGAGAAAACTTGTAAAAAGGAACAAGCAAGGTAAACATGCTGCTTTGATAAAGAAGGTAAGACAACCACGTCGCATTAATAACACCACAACTTAGGCTATACGCCACATTAATAATGTTGTCACAGAGTTAACTTTGCAATATAAATCTCTGAAAAAAAAAATATGAAAATGAAGAGAGCCCCACATGGGCAGGTACAATTAGTCTTTCTAGACTCTAAATATAAATAACAGACTCACAAATATGAAAAACTTCTATGCACTCTACATCACTATTTTTTGTACTGTACTGTACCGTACCGACCAATACATACCGTACCGGTCACTTGGGTGGTACAGGTACACTACCTGTACCGTACCGGCCCAAATACCGACCGTACTGGCCTATACCAGCCGTACTGAATTTTAATTTATTTATTTTTTCATTTCTTACTTTCTTTATTTCAATTTAGATTAGATTATTTACATATACATATATTCTATTCATATATTGACTTTTTTTTAAATATAATTTATATATTTATATATATATAATTTTTTTATATATAGACTATTTCAAAACAATACACTAAATGATATTGATATCAAAATATTTCGTTCCAATATCTTGATCGATATCAACGCCAATATAGTATTCAAGGCTTTGTTCTACACTCTCATAATTCACAAACTTTCAAAGCATTTATTAAAGCATAAGAGAACCTTCAATGCTACCCTCTTCCATCTTCTTCTACACCATTTTTGAAGGCCCAAATTTAGAAGGACCCGAATCTCTGGACGCAGCGTTAACAAAACCGTTAAAAATATAAATAAAAACAATAATTTTATTACAATAAACCGAATAATCATGTTATTAAATATAAATTTATCAAAAAAGTAGTAATAATAAATTATAAAAACGAACTTAAAATGAATCTTTATATATATTTTTTTTTTAAAATATTTATTTAACATTCTTAATCATTAAAAAAAAGTTTAAAAAATGTATAATCATAAAAAAATTTAAAAAAAATAAAGAAATTAATGAACGAACAGTAAGAAATAATAATAATCTTATTATTATCCATGACATGAGATCAGGGAATTTTTTTTTTTAATTTGAAATTTAGGTTGAGTGCATTAGTGGGAAAAAGTGTGATATCATCAAATTAAAATAATTCACACTCATTATATTTATCTTTACAAATAATAATATATTATTATTTATATAAAAATAAATGTGATAAATGTGAATATTTTGGCCCAGTTTGAATAGTAAAATGAGTTTAACTCATTTTAATTTATTTTTATTTTATTATTATATTTTTATAATTTTTTATATAAAATATAAATTTTTATATATCTTTTTAAATTTTAATATATATTTTTTCAATTTTTAATATATCATTTTTAATTTTTAAAATAATAATAATATTAAAAATTAAATTAAATTTGTTCAACCAATCTCAAATCCAAATAACTTAAGGGGCTGCTTGGATTCGGAAGTGGGTTGAGCTCATCTCAACTCACTTCCATTTCATCATTATATTTTTATAATTTTTTATACAAAACACAAATTCCTATACACCTTTTTCAAATCCCAATACAGCTTTTTCAAATCTCAACACACCTTTTTCAAATTTCAACACACCTTTTTCAAATCCAAAAATAATAATAATATTAAAAAATAAATCAAACTCATCTCAACTTATCTCATCTCCGAATCCAAGCAGGGCTTAATCTTCATCCAAATATTCTTAGGCTGGATTGACTCGAGGAAGACCCCCCTAATCGGACCGGGTCCCGCCGCACGAGCTGCTCCAAACGTCCTCTCCAGATCGAGTAGTCCTACCTCGACACGCTTCCCTCCGCTAACTTGTAGGATTGGTATATTCTGTGTTGTTGAGGGTTTCGGGTTTGCTGGATTTGAATTATCTGCTTAGGGTTTAAGGATTTTGCTACGTGATTTTGAATTAACTTTTCAAAATTTTTACAATTCGAGGTTTTTTAATTTTATTAGAATTAGATGGACAAACTTGGGTTCTATACAAGTGCTTAAGAATGCTTTGTGCTTTCTGAAGCAAGGTTGTTTAGTTATGGAATAACAGTTTTTGGGTATTATAGACGATTTCTCATCCTTGAAGCTTGGTTTTACAGGTATGAGAGAAGTTTTATGCACCGTGGCGTGGTTACGCATGTTGCCGTCTCTTCGGCAGATTTTTTCATCACTAGGAGCGCTGATGGTAAAACCAAAATTATCGTTCTGTTTTTTATTTCATAAACCCTAAATAATCAACGTGGACTGACTTGGAAGGAATTGGGGTTCTCGATCTCACGCTATCTATTTTTCTTGAACCGGTAAAGTGGCGTTTTATTGATGAATGAATGAAATGGGCATAACCAAAATACATGGAACACATACAGGAGCAGCACTTATGCAAACACTCTTCCAATCCCATTTTTTGTAGGAGATATTGTTTTATAGTTTGAGCATAAGCAATGGGTCTTAGTGTCAATGAAGAGTTAGGGCATGATCAGTGGGCCGATGACGATGAAATTTTTCATATTTGGCATCCTTTGAAACCTCAATGTATTTTTTTTGTTTTGTTTTTTGATGGCGGGAGAACCACCCTACGACTTAGCCCTTAGGACTCACCCATGGAACCTAAACCCCTGGAGAGACTAGCACAGCAGCCCACTGCCATGGTCTCCCACTTAAGTCGCAGTTTGATCCAAGGGGGACTCGAAACTGTGGCATGGGGCTCATGCACACAAGTTTGGCAATATAATTTGCAAACATGGTCAAACGCCAATGGACCTTCAGAGAGTTTTGATGCTAAAGAAGATAAAGTTTGTTTTACAAGTGTGCCAAATGAGTGGCAATCAGTTCGTGGGGAAGAACTGACACGTCCGTTTGCTTCTGCAACTGATCACTGTTAATTGGTTAATTATATATGTTAATTGGTAGTTACATAAGATGAATCATGTGTGTTTTTGCTGTTTACAACATGACATGCCTCTCGCTACATCAATGGCAAATGCTGGCCTTTAACACCAATGGATCTCTGTTCTTTATTACCACAGTCACTACTCCTTGGCTGGACAAGAAGCATACAGTTAAGGGAATGGACGTCTTACAGGTATTGTTGATTTAGCTATTTACCACATCATTATTACTTGACAGACATAAAATAAACATTTGACATGGAATACCAAGATGTGAGATTTCTGAATGACTGTTCCCAAGTCTTAAAGGTTCTTCCTCCTAATGGTTGAACTCTTAATAATCAAGATATAGTTTGTGGTTCCTCGTTGCCGACCTTTGGGCATACATCTGGTAATTGTTTTATCTATCTTCTTTAGGCAGTTACCAACTGGAGGTTTTGTTCTGTGTTTATTGGGGAACATCTATTGGAACAAATTAGAAAGAAACTTCACTGCTCATAAGGTCCTTAAATATGCTGATACCAGTGTGCCTGCATGAAGATCTAATTCTATTATTCTAGAAGAGTAATGTTAGATACAGTCATGGCTTGTACAAGCGTCACGCATGTCGTTTGAACAATAGTGGGATCCATCATTAAAAAATTAATGTTTACGTATGAGTCCTATATTTATTCACTTTTTTCAAAATGAGCATGCGGCACTTGCTCAACTCATGGACCATGATTGCAAATATCATTTCTCATTCTAGAAATAATATTACACATAAAAATTGGATCATACAACCCACATTTTCCTGGATTTTTATTTTTTAGAGATTTTGTACGAACTCTAAGGCCTAGAGTGGGAGAGAGATAGACATATAAAGTGGGTCCTACACCATTTATAAAGTGGGTCCAAGAAATTCATTTGGGCAGCCATAAATGTTATGAGACTCATTTTATGTGTTTATCTCTCTCCTACTCTATGTCCTAAAGTCCAAATAGGAACTCTAGGGAATCAAAATCTCATTTTCTCTATTGTGTATAATGCACTTGATGATGTGTAAGCAATCATCTGCAACCCACAGCACACTGTAGATACTCATTTATTTTCAGGCACTTTTTGCATATGAAAGAATGCAGAGAGATTGATTTATTGAATTTGTAGTCCCAGCTGAAAATCTTTTGCTCAACGTAGTTCCTATGAGATGTGGGGGGTATTGTCTATGTACGAGTAGTTTCTCTAGTTGGAACATTTGATCTAATTCTTTTGTCTGCTGTCAACATGTGATTTTAAGCTACTTTTATGCCCTTAAATAACAAGTAGCCACCTAATGATTCTACTGTTTTTAGAAAAATCTACACAAGATTATCATTATTTTTAAAGTCTTATAATAAATCTCAAAAATATAAAGCCTAAGCCCCTAAGATTCCTAATCCTAATTACTTTTAATATCACCCCAAACCAGAACTCCTACTGCCTCTTGGGGGTGTTGGGAGCAACTTTGAGTGAGAGATGGCTGTAGACACCCCGATAGGGTGGATTTTGGGTGGTGTGCATCCATGCTAGGCCAGGTGGGTGGCCTGTGACTATACTTGTCGGGGTGGGTAGATTAACCCTCGTTGGGGTGGACAACCACTGGTATATCTTTTTTCCAACTTTTATTTTTAGTGCATTTAATGAAGTGTGGTTTACATGTTATCATTCGGTACAAAGCTGATGTAGCTTTCTATTGAAGGGTGAAGTAGTTCTGATTGCAGATAAATCAGTTTAAATTTTCTTGTATTCATTTTGCTTTCCAATTCTTTTATGGAAAGATATAGGTTGTTGAGATTCATTCATGGGTTTCTGTAGCGTATCTCAATGAAATTTCACTTTTTTAAGAATTAGGAGTGTTTGGTTGGTCAATAATACAGGGATTTTTGGTTGGTCACTTTTAATCAGTTGGGGTTTACAATAGGCTCTAGAAGTATCCAATTTTAGGGTTTTAACCTTGAGTTTAAAATTCTTTGCAATTAATTCCTTGGTCCAACTCTCGGTTGATCCGTTTACTATGGAAGATGTTCCTCTTCAAGTCAAGTGAAATGTTGTGAATGTAAAGAATGGGATATTTTGGTCATTTTACATGTTACCATAATGTGAAATGATTAAGTAGCTCATGTATTATACTAGATGAATATTATCTATTTCACTTGAAATAGTAAGGGTTCTTGTCGAGTCACGGTGTGCTTATCACTTGGCATTAATGTCGTGTTAACTAATTAAAATTCAACCTATGGCAGAAAGATAGCTAGCGGCCTTTTTACAAAGAGGGTAAAAGGCAAAACTAGCCTTGGTTTTTTTTTTAGCAGTTTATCATTCTAACCCTTTATTTTGAAACGACCTATAAAAAAATTTAAAAACCCCTTATTTTGAAACTTTTTGTAATTAATTTCTCCCATCCAACTCTCACTAAAACTATGCATAGAGGTGTAAGAAAAAATCGAAAAATCAATAAATTGGATCAAACTGGTCCAAACTGATGGAATCGGTCCTGTTTTGGATAGGTACTGATTCAAAATTGGTTTTTATAATGTTAAAACTGGTGAGTATCAGTTTAATTTTGGTTCTAATTTTTTTAGAATCGGACTAGATTAGACTGAATTGGTTTAATAGAATATAATTTTAAATTATTTTTTTAATATGATACATAATATATAATTATTTTAATCATTATAAATAATACTAATATATATTAATAGTCTAATAAATTAATATAAAATAATTTAAAATCGGACCAAATCTGATAAACTGGTACTATTAATTTTGAGGGATAATTGATGTGGAATTGATTTTTAAAAAAGAAATAGAAAATGGGTAGGACCGGTTTAATTTTAGATTTTATCCAAAATTGAATTGAATCGGGTTAGTTATACTCTTAATTATGTGGTTACCATGTATAAGAATGTCACAGAAAAATTCTTAATCTAAGCTGATGTTTAGTAAATATATAAATATATATATTTATAAGACATGATTTGATTCAAAAAATGAGTTTTAAAATTTAGATATTACAAATTAAATTTATCATTTAAGTAATGCGGATATTGTGATCTACATATTGACTTAAGAATAAATTAACTATAAAAATTATGAGTAATATTGAAAAATTTTGAACACGTCACACCCCTTTCGTCCCCGCACTCCTCTCTCGCTTGTGGAGGATCTGTTTATTTTCTATTAGAAAAAAATATTTGGATTTTTTATTTGTTTTATTTAAACGTGTTAATAGTTTTTGTTTTATCGAGAGATTTTTCTTTGCTTTTGAGCCGTGCCGGATATTTGGTTAACGTGATAATTATGCCTTTGTGGTTCTAACTAGAGTTGGACGGATGGAGTTTAAGGGCAGGTTTGAAAATAAAATCTTTTCAAACATTTTCAAATATTTTTTACTATTATTTACTATCTTATTATTATTTTTTATTTAATTTTTTATTTTTTATTATTATTTTTTATCTATTTTTTATTATTATTTATAAATATTCTTAAACATTTTAGACATTCAAACGTAATCTAATTGTAACAATTTTTAAAATCAAGAATTAAGATGCTAAAATCGAGAATTCAGAGTCTTTTACAAATATGTCGAAAGACACAGCTGATTTTACTTTCTAACCCAAGTAGAGGTAAAAATAAATCTGAATGGATGACCCTACCGGTTCGTAGGGGTGTAAGGAGTCTAGTCTTGACAAAAAAAATTGATTGGACCAACGATTAGGACCAGAGTCTCCATGCTGGATCGGGTCGAATTCTAAATTGGTCAGTCTCGTTCTTATAAATTGTGGATTGAAAAAATTACAGTTCAATCTCATAATCCATTAAATTTGGACTAGATTGAACTGCTTATATATTTGAAAAATATGTTTAATAATTTAATATATTATATTTATATAATCTTATATAATTTAATGAAGTAATTGTTATCTAATTTATTATCATTGATCATATAAATTTTTTTTAATGAGTAAATTACATAATTTACGTTAATAAATCACTTAATTTTAACTTAGTAATTTAAGTAGATCTTTTTATTAATTTATTTGGGAAAAAAATAAAGAGAAATTGGACCTAACCGATTGGGTTGGGCCAGATCAAACCAATAGCTACCAGTCCACTCCAGAGAAAATGATGGATCGAGAAATGTGGTCCATCACCCCTGGACCAAACTAGATTCAGACTGTTCGAATTTACACCCCTACAGGTTTGATCCGATTCATAACTAGGTCAATCTGGTATTGACGTTTACATTTTGAACCAAAGTGGATTTATATATATTTTTTAATTTGTTATATTATATCATATATATTATATGCTAAATTATTAATTAATATTATATGAAATTCTAATTTTATTCTTTATCTATATTGCTTTTATAACATAAAATTAATATAACATAAAGTTTTAAGTTAAGACGTGAATATTAACAGTAAGTTATTAATTAAATTACTTTTGAGGAGAACCAGCATTAGAGGAATCATCTCTCAGTTCTCAACTTATGTAGTGAACACGTGTAAATGCCAAACTGTATCAGAGAAATTATGTCAGATCTCATCAAAATTAGAAAAAATTGAAAGTTTCGGTTTCGATGATGAATCGATCTAGGTCAAGTCTTAAATTTTAACAATTGGTATATATCAGTTCAGTTTTAAAATTTATCCTCGGACTGATTAAACTCTTAAATCACATACTATAACTAGTTTTAATTGTTTGCAGGTTGGCAAGATTTTGGGTTTTGAAAACCGGTTCTAAATTTGACACCTTCTCTTTCAAAATTGGAGTATATATTCTTTTGCCAGATTAGCTTTGAATTTTAATAAAAGAATTTTGATTTTTTTTTCAAGTTTTGGCAATTTTTTTTTATATATATTCTTGGATTTTCAACATTATTTATAAATAAATGCTACTTCCCCTAGCCACTGCCAACAAAATCATAGATATTCTTTTTCTTTAACAGTTTGTTTTTTTTTTTTTCTATTTCTTTTTTTTTTTTGGGAGGGGGGGGAGGTGGTGCTAAGCAGTCAATGTCAATGAAATAGAATTGGTTTTCTTCTTTTTTTTTCTTTAGTAAGTACTTAATGGAGTAAAGCGTCCGTTTTATTTGTTAAGAACACATATGGAAGCCCAAGAATACAAATATCTGGTGCATTTCTTTTAATGACGTGCATTTATCCCATATTCTCCCATTAATAGAGTTCATTAATGGAGTTCATTTAAAGCCATTGTGTAATAATGTCATTAACCCAATGTTCTACTTTAATTAATAACATAGTTACCAACTCAGTGTTTATTAATGAAGGAAGACAAGTTCTCTTGTTCATCTTTTCTGTGTGTGTGCGTGTTCTTTAAAGATTGACAATAATTTGAGGTGTTTTAATCGTTTCATTGTCATTGACAAATATTGCATTGTAATAAATTGAGTTGTGTAGTATTTATTGAGCATTAATATTTTTTGAATAATTTCTTGCTTTATTTATCTCTTAATAAAAGGATAATATTTTCCAATTAAGAGAGAGAGAGAGAGAGGGAGAGAGAATTTTAAAACTGAGGTGTATTGTATACTAATCACATATAAAATTAGAACAATGCTACGTACAATCCCTATTTTGAGAACAACTATGTAGGCCTAAGCAATTTTATCTTCAGATATTTTGAAAATTACAAAAACACCCCTCCTAAAATGATGTTTTTTCTCGTTTAATAAAAGAATAATTCTTTTTGTAGTCCATATTTGATGGATTGTAATGCAATCCACATAGAAACATTATCATTTTATGATTAAATGAAATGAATTTTTTAAAATTTCTAAGGTTTTTTATCTATAAATGAGAATATTTTAATCAATTCATTTTAAAATAAGAATTTATTTATTTATTTATATATTGTTTAGACTGCAAAGAAGTCTACTTTTTTAGACTGTATATAGCATTGCCCTTAATAAAAGGTCTGTACATACAATCTCCAAGTGGGGACATCAAATAGAGTTTCTCATAAAATATCATTGTGAAATTAATGTATTATTTCTATGTCTCTTCTAGATTACAAAAAAATGTTTACATTAAATAATTATAAAAAAAATCACTATCTCATTTTTTGAAAACTAAAAAAATAAATCTTATATAAAACCAGGACAAGTTCACAACATTTTGATTCTAGTCTAACAGAATAAAATTAAATATAAAAGGAATAATTGCTGAAAAAAATAGCTATGCCGTTTCCTTTGTAAAGCCACAGAAAAACATGCGAGCGCGTGTACTAGAGCGTGGCTGTTACAGCAGTGAAGTTGTCTTTCAGAGTTGTCTTCGTAACTGGTGGGAGTAAAGGTGTTTCCATGTATGGGAGAGGGCAGCTCTGACTGCCAAAGCTGGAAGAAACTACTAGTTTAGAAACATGATAATCATGAACATATGAATGGAAATGCCACCTTCAAACTGAAACGCTCGTTATCCTCTGTGCTACTCTTGCTCAGAAACAAACCCGAATGAGACTGCTCTGAAGACTGACACATGGCTTGAATGTGGGGAGGGGTCGCTGCTATAAATAGAGGGGTGTGGCACTTCAACTTTCACACAACTGCCTTCTTCTGGCTTTCCTTGCTTTCTTCTACTCTTCTCTCAGGGAAAGAAAATGGCGGAGACTGATGTCAGGCAACAAATCAAGGACTACGTCAAGACCATGCACGAGCAGGTGTGCTCAAATCCGGTTTAAAAACCTCTGTTTTGATACTTTTTTAATTTTCAAAAGCTTGGTAGGTTCTTTGTTTGAATGCCAATCTATTAGTTTGAATCGGTTAAAGGTATCAGATTGTGGGATTTTGTTTGAATCTTGTGATTTTACTGTAAATCAATAACTTTGCTACTTCATTTCTGTTTGGTAGCTGGCTGAAAACCCATGAGAGAGCAAGAAAAAAGAAGAAACTACTCGATTAAGTCATGAAAAAGAGTTGAATGAGCTGCTACAGTGAATTTTCTTGGTCTAAAAATGAAATAAAATTTGTCAAGGAAACAAGAAGGCTGTTTTTGCTTTCACCAAGAAGATCCTTTCTCCTACTGTTTAGTTTTTGTTTTGGTGGGGAGGGGGGGCTGTCAATTTGAGTGTGTTATTATGATAGTTAACTATATGAAAAAAGTTTGAAATAATTTGCTAATATATCAGTGAGCTTTTGATTTGATCACGATCATCTTTCTTGCAGGGTATATTGGACCACAATTTTGAAGTTGTGCAAAATTTGCCGTGTGAGGACAATCCTCACTTTCTTCTGGACGTCATCGACATTTTCTGCCGTGATGCAGACATTTACATAGCAGAAATGACCAAATATATGTAATTTCTTTTTATATACCAAATCTTCTAATGGTGCCTCATTTCATGCAACTGTTTTTCCCCCTATGTTCTTATCAGTTTTGGTGTATTTGATCTAAAATCAGGGATGAGCCTACCGTAGACTATGCGAAGCTGGCTGATTTTAGCTTCGTACTGAAGGGAGGCAGCTCAAGGTACTTTAGCATTTTGAAAACTAGCTCTGTTAACCTTCTCTTGTTTGCATGCTACAGCTAGTAGAACTTCATGTAGATATAATAAAAAATGAAATTAGCTAAAAGAGTTCAAGTTAAGAAATTTACGTGCATTGCATGGGGCGGATCATGCATTAGTCAAGAACTTTCCAATAAAGACAGGAGTGTCGGGCTTGACACGTGTGAACAATGGTATGAATCGTGAGTTCATTAATATTTTTCTGTTTTAGACATACAAAAGAGAGCCTTAATTAAGAAGCGTATGCGGCTGGCACATGGTATGTCCCAAACAGTTGGAGCAATCATGAGTTATGCCAATTCCATACATTTTTTAGACCAAAACGCGGGGAGCTATCATTAGTTAGACCTTTTTCTTATTTAGCACATGATCGGATCTGTAAAAGTCTAGTAACAATCATCTTTTATAGTTTTACCAATTCAGCATATACGTAGCATGGCATGTCATGCGCACCCAGATTTGGAAGTAACTTGAATTGAGAATTAAAAGAAATTGCATGTGGACGCGCTCATACCCGCGCGTGAGATTTACTTTAGTTCTTTTTCCCCTTCAATTGATCATTTCTGACATGCCTAGAAGAGGTGACAAACTACTCTTTCTTACAGCACTTCTGTCTTGGGGAGGATCCTTCCTTGAATCACAGGCAATCTTTTATTCTATTGCTGCCTTAAGCAACCTTGTTATGGCCTTCCCCTTGTTATCATGATGCATTCTCATAAATCTGCTTGAATAGACTTTTATAGAGGTGGTATTTGTTGTTTTTTTTTAATCGTGAAGTAAATGTTACTAATGCATAAATAAAACCAATAAATTGCCGCTTAATATAGTTTCACTTGGAAGAAAAACGTGGAATGATGGGTTATGTAAAGAAATCAATAGCTGCAAGTCTCTAAAATAGTGATGGAACATTCAGCATGATTCTATGGATGACATCATGAAGACATGATATTGCCTATATATATACATATATAAAAGGACATCATCTGAGCTGTCCAGTTTGCAGTGTTTTATACACTAATATAGTGCAAACCCACAGATTAAGTTTTCATATGGAATAATGCTTTATCATCCTTAATCATGATGCATTAAATACGATTACAAGTATTTCATCCCATTTATACAGGCCTAAGTGGATGCTTCTTTGTTCCCATACTATAGTTGCATTTATTTGTTTATTGACTGTATCTCAATCTAATATGGTGTAATGTAACAAAGCCTCGGTGGCTGTCGGATTGTCCTTGCCATTTGTGAGCTTCAGAAAGCTAGTGAAAACAAAATGAAGGAAAGGTATGAAGTCACTTTTTATTCCCTCACTATTATCATTACAATGATGTGTTCGCAAAATATCTGATCTTACCATATAAATGGTTACTAAGTGGGAAAATAATCCTAATTAATTTTCTATCTCATAACCCAAATGTGTCATATGTTTGGTTTTTTTTTTTTAACAAAGTACCACTCGGTTCATTTTCAAACAAACAGTTTTTGAGTTCTTGGATTCTTTTAATAGAACACATAAATGATTGAAATGCTTGTACTGTGGTTCCCGATTCCCTGGGATGCAATTGGATACAAGTTCTGGTGTCATATGTTCAGGCCAAATCACAACTATTTGTTGCCCTAACTTTGGCTCTATTGGTCTTGTCAAGCACTTGCATATATAGACAAGTGACCATGAGATTATCGGTATAAACATTTTTAGCAATAGAACCTTGGTGCCCAACTATCCTTGTCAAGATGCCATTAACCTTATACTTTATGATTGATAAAGGTTTACATTCGACCTCATGTATTTGCTAATGTCATGTTATCAGCTGAACAACCTTTGCTTGTATTAGTACGAAAATAAGGCCAAAGTTTCAAGATGATGAGGTCATTTTATATCTGTCCTACTCTTAACTCCATTATGAATTCTTAAGTGCACAAATGCAAAGTATTTTTAACAAAACTCTCAGTGCTCCTAGAATCTTCTTATATCTCTATGCATCTAGCTAGAAAACGTTCTTTTCTTTTATAATCCTCTTATAAGCTAACCTTTCTGCTTTTAGGTGCCTTGAAGCCATCAACAAGATCAGACGTGAATTCTCCATTGTGCGTGACAATCTCAATGCCATAGCTAAGGTAATACTTAGAATGAACTTTGACCTGTTGGGTTTAGTATACATGTTTTATATACGTCTAGTGAATATTTTATCCTATAGATCTGCTAAAAAATTGTGCAAGACATAGATATAGGTGCAAGTTAATAAGCAAGAAAAATACCCTAAAATCTTTATAGCATGAGTCTCTGGAATCTATAGAGACAAGAGAACTTTTGAAGGGAGATTATATTAAATAAACTTTTTGGTAAGTGAAAGCAGCTCATCTTTGATGTTAATTCCCTCTATGATTCTATCGATTTTACAATTCTACTTGCTTGTTTCATTTGAGTTATTTGATTTGGTAATGGTATTAAAATGGCACTTTCCTGTAAGGGGTGGATGGATGAGGTCATGGTTGTGAGTTTGATTTGTATTTTGTATTGAGTCATTTAAAAAGTTTTTACCAACTGCTTTTTTTTTTTTTTTTTTTTTTGACAAAATGACGTTGCCTTTCTTATAAAGGAGGCAACTTCCAAACCTATATACATGTGTGTGTGTGTCCTTGGATAGATAAAATTTATTGTAACAGATTCATGCTTGGGGTACTTGAAGCACAAGGATTTATATTCTTCAATTTCTCAAATAAATTAGGTCCCTTCAATGATCCAGCAGTCCAGCTACTTGAAAAATATATTTCCTTTGTCATCTTTTATTTGCTTTTATCAATATCTGTTGTATTACTTCTTAGTACTAGCACTGTAAACTTCCTCTAATAACTTTTTCTAATTCATAATCATGGACAGATGGAGAGGTCAATCCGTACTGATGACGCCATGACGGGCATCTTCTGAAGTTTTGGTAGTATTTGTGCCGTCGACTCATCCACTGAATATCGAACTTTCTGTTAATCCTCATGTAATAAGCTCACTATAAGAGAACATGGTGTCTGTGTGAGAGTAGTCCAGTGTCTTGTTCCCCATGTAAGCAAATTCACTGTAAGTGAATATAGTCTGTTTCTGAGGAGTCCAGAGTAAGTTTATTCTGTTATCTGTTATTCATCAGTACAGTCTGTATCAGCTACTGTACTAAAATATAAAACTGCTTCCTTACCTTTTTATCTAATGCCAAGGTTTGGATTATTAGTTTACATCTGTGTAATCCACCTGATCGCCATTCTTTCTTATTACCGGAAAACTCTTTATTTCGTTCTCGAAGAAGAATCTGAAACATAAGTAGCATGCCAAAAGCCTGAGATGAGAGAGTAGTGTGCTAAATGCGGCACTGCCATTAAAAAATGAAACTGCTGAATTTCACAGATGGATTAGAACTTTGCTGAATTTCAATTTGAGTACCGGGTTAGGTCCTGGGAAATAGGCGTCTCTTTAATCTTAGTTCAAAGTTTTAATTATAGAAGCCCACTAGTCACAGGCCAGAGGTATAGCTAAATTTATTTCATGAATAAATACTACAATGACAACCCGCTTGAGTGGAAGGAGGACCAATATCTCTATATTAAAGTGGGATGGGATCATGGAATGTGTCTGTTAATTTTTAAATTTTTCTTGCAAATTGAAGCACGTTACATCATTGGTATGGAAGTGGAATAATATCATCTTCAAACCTTTTCAGAAATGATAACAAAAGGTTTTGTGTTAAGAGTTTTTCAGGTACAATATATGCTTAATTTAACCAATTTCAAAATAAGAAAGAACAATTAGAAAAAGAAATAATAGAATATATATCTTATTTCAACCTTTATATATCTCTAATACTTTGGGGATTAGCTCATAATGTCACCTTAATACTTTGGAGATTTTTTTACCACAATTTTCTAAGAAATATGAAAAATTTTAGATGTTTTCGAAGATGATATTTTTTGGTTTGGAACCCATTAAAAATGTATTTGGATCAAGAAATTGTTCTGAAAAATCTGTTATTTAGATTTGAAAAAGTGGTGAGGCCCTTTAAAAATATATTTAAGGAATATGAATTTTATGAAATGTTTTATTTTTAGTTTATGTGAAAAATTGTTTCAATTTTTTAGGATATCAAGGTATGTTTTGGTCTAAAGATGTAGGGATTGAGAGTAAGAAAAATTTTAGGAAATTTAAAATAAAATAAAAAATAAAAAAACCCTTTGTTTTCAAGCATGCTAAAACCACGGTATCTTATGGTTTGACCTATTGAGTCTCTAGCTAGTCACACTTTCCGAGTCAAGAATGAGAAGTGATCCATCAGCCTTAAAGCTCTTCAAGCTCAATTATGAGGTAATTTGTGGAAGAATGGATTTAGATTCTTTAAAATTATTGGCTGAATTTTAGGTGAACTGAGATAAACACATAAAGCACATAAAATTTTGTGTGTTTAATTATGCCGACGAGTTCATTCTAATAGTTGTATGATCTATTTTATATGTCTTATCTCTTTTATATTCTAGACTCATCAATCACACAATCCTTGATATAGACTAGGATCTTAAGATTACACGACGATTGGATGAGTGACTCTTGCTCAACTTGTTTTAATCAGTCAATATAACACTTGTATTTCCTAATCTTGTCTAATTTATAACCCTCCATGGCTCCATGGCCATCCTTTATGGTATCTTCTTCCTTCTATCTTTTCTTCTTTTACCCCATAGTGATCCTTTCTTTCCTGCAGTTTTCCTTCAATTGCCTTCATGGAGTTTATTACCCGGATCGTATTCTTTGCTAAAAATGAAACACGAAAAGCGTCCTCTTAAAAATAGAAATATTCATCATACACAATTTATGGCACCATCTATACATCATGTAGAAATATGCAATTATCTCTGTATGAAATTTCATGACTATGTGTCATTCGGTTGTGAAACATATTGTTTGATGTTGATGTACAGATTGGAACGTTTTTTGCTGATAAATGTTGTACTCTAAAAATAAGCTACTAAGTTTAAAGACACTTCTTCACCTTCTCGAATAACATCTTTCATCATTGATTCAACAACGTTTATAGGTGAGAGAGCATTGGGTCAGTTCATGGGCAGCTCACATAAGTTTATAGGAGAAAGGGGTTTCCACTTGCTACCCCGTTTGTTTTAGCAAAATGATTTCAAAATAAAAATTAAGAATTTAAAAAAAAAAATCAAATATTCTTTTTATTGTTATTTTTAGCGTCCTGCTACATACCGGCCAAAATGGGGCCTGCTCGCACACGACTTGCCACGTTAGCACTATTATTATATATATATAAATGGTAATATTACATACAATTTAAAAAATTAGACTCTTTTATAATTTAAATAATAAAAAAATCTTTATTTTAAAATAAAATTAATTAAAAACCTAAAAAAATTATTTTATTTAGTCATAAAATATGAGTATTTTTATGTAAACTGTAATACAGTCTATCAAATATAAATTGGAAAAAAATTTATTCTTATAAAAAAAATAAAAATAAAAAGAACAAAAGAGAAGATGATGGATTCCCAAAATAGAAAGGAAAACAACAGTGACTTGTTTCTCAGTCCTGCTCTTTCGTCTCTCAAAATCGTCTCTCAGTTCTCTCTCTCTCAAACGGGTGCATCTCTATTCTCATTAAACTTGCATCAACCTATGTCGTCTTTCTCACATTTCCGTCAAATGAAGGGACGAAGAACCATGGGGTAGAGGTGAAAGACTCGGCCCTAATTTTTTGTTCTTCTGCAGATGATTACAGCCCCATCTTTAGATATTTGTTCGATTTCTATTTCATTTCTAATTTGAAGTTTTTGGGCAACTACAGATTTTAACCGTTCAATTTCTTTGACAAGTTGCCACATCATTCATATCAAAATCTCTGTTTCCAAACTCGAAGTTTCCCGATTTCTTTCACTTGACATTATTTCTTTATAGGCTCTGGCTGATTAATCTCGACAATCTGGAAGAACAAGAAAGCAATCTGGAAGGGAACCCAAAACAATCTGGAAGAAGAAGAAAGCAAGACAAAGCGTACCGGTTAGCACAGATGTGACTAACCCCCTGAGAAAGGTCTTGGGTGTAAAAGTTCAATTCAGAAGAGTATAGAATCAGATGCACAAGCAGATTATACACCCCCAAATAGCCTCAAGCTATATGAACTTCTATAGTAATTGAATTCAACGTTCAAATTAACTGAAATACAAAATTTAGTAGTTTTAACTCAAATGTGTCTAGACGGAAATCCAAAACTTTGGCAATCATAGCTAAAACCAGATCCAACTACAGACTCAACAACTTCAAAATTCTACCAAAAACACTAGCAGAAGATAAGAGTCTTAATGCACAGCAAACCACCAGGTTTCCAGCTCTTAATCAAAGAGGCTAAATCCCATATCCTGCAGCAAAACAAATCCACAGGTTAGAAAAATACACCCCCTCCCCACTCAAAATATAGAATTGTAATACAAGAAGAGATAAATAGCGAGGTAACATGAATGTGGCAGGGTCATGGAAAGTGGCAATAAAAAATCCACTGCAAAATCTTACATCGTCGGACTCCTCTTTCTCTTCCACTTTCTCTTCTTTCTTTGGCTCATCTGCTGCAGCAGGAGCACCGCCAGCAGCACCACCAGCAGGTGCAGAAACAGCAAAACCACCACCACCACCAGATGGGACTGATGCCAGCTTCTCCCTTCCAGCTGCAATCAGTTCTGTGATATCTTTTCCCTTGACTTCGGTCAAGAGCAACTCAATCTTATCTTCATCGCAGTCAGCTCCAACTGTAACCCATGAAATTCATATCCTTTAGCATAAGTTCAAAATCTATATCATTTAAATAGCATTTTTATTTTGAATAGCATTTATCTAAGCATCAATTCAAAATTAATAAAGAACTAGATTGTGGCTCTGTAATTTTTGTTCCTGTTCTAGAAAATCTTTTCAGTTTCCCATCTTTTCACATAAAGCAGAAAGAAAAGCTTACAAATTGCTTCAGAAAACACATATTTCAATGTAATAGTGGCCAGAACACAAGAGTGCTACAACTCAGATATAAATAACATATAACAATAGAAACAAGTTACATATAATTCAACTAATAAACCCTAAGAGCTGTATTTCATATAGCATTGCCCAAGAATTAAATAAAATAAACCAATGGGGTGAAGAGTCTGCATATAGCTTCTGATTATTTTAAATGCAAGCTCACCTCGCAATAATTTATAATCAACAAAAAATACTCATTTAAGTCATTTTAATAGGAAAAGGAGAAGCATGGATTGTATCGGCCGAAAATGTCCCCAAAATTCTGCATCAACCAAATAATTGTTCCAAGAAACTGATATGGAACAAAATAAATCCAAAAAAATAAACAGAACATCGGAAATGTTGATATTAGCACATATAAGGTCATCTAAAAATGAACGGCAAAGAAACAGTACTAAAACGATTTGAGATATCTTTATTTGCTTTAAAAGAATGCCCTAAGAACAACGCGAAAAACAGTTTGTAACATATGCAAATCAACTAGAAGCCATAAACTCAAACACACCATGTTATGCTTCTGATGAACTAATCAGACCCAGAAACATTATACGCACAAATTCAAAACGCTTAAGGATTTCTTACACACATAGATATGTGAAACCTAACAATTTGTCTATCATAAAAATCACTGGAAAAATCATCAGACAAGAAAGGAGTACCTGATCCGAGGATATTCTTCAAATCATCGGCGGAAGGGGTGGTGTTGCCTCCCAACACGGCCAACAAGTACGCGGCGACAACCTTCATCTCTGCTAAATCAACCAAAAATATATGCAGCAAATCAGCATCAAACTTATACACACGAACATACGTAAACAAAAACAGAGAAAGAGAAGATAGATAAATAGAGTACTTGGGTGGAGATTCGGACGCAGAGGCTGCGTTGGATACTGATGGAGTATGTGAGGTAGCGCCGAGGGTTTGTACTTTGTTCTGCTGGAACGAGAAGCTTTCGGAGTGTAATAGGGGTTTATATAGCTAGGGTTCGAGATGATTCCGACACGCGTCAGTTTGATTGGATCGTGTCAGTTCATATTATGTTTTTCATTTAAAATAATAAAAAAAATGTTAAAATCACAAAAAAAAATACACCCCACTTTAAAAAAAAAAAAATCTTATTTTTTATTAAATAATTAAGTAAGTGTTTTTTTTTTTATTGTAAATTTTTTTAAAAAAAATATTAAAACTAAAAATTTATATAAATGAAAATAAATAAAAATAAAAGAAAAACCTTTTTACCTTGATCATGAGTGACTCTAGAAACACTCTTTAAAATAATATGTTATTATTCTTTTATCACAAACTTATTATTTTATAGTGTATTTTTAAATTTTTTTGTTTTAAATATTTTTTAATATATTTATTAATACAAAAAAATGCAATTTTATTAATAATCATATCTTTATTTATTAAGTAAAAATAATAATATGAAGTAGAGCATTGCCAAATGCCAATGAGTCAATGACTTCTTTATCTTATTCTTTAAAATATATTATTAAAATATATATTTTTTATTTTACATATTAAATTTTAAAATATGATATACATCAGCTTATATATATATATTTATATTATTTAAATATTATATTTTTATTCATTTCAAATATTTTTTCTAACTATTAATATTATATTTATATTTTTTAATATTTTTAATATCTCTCATATACAATATCATAATTATATTCTATTTTAAATTAATCCGAGTTTATAAGCTAAACTAAAGTATATATTAAATAAATAGCCATTAATTCATATGAAGCTTGAGAAATCAAAGTTTTTAAGTAATCTGGATATCTCAAATAATGTATGCCAGCATCCTCTTGAAAAGCCACGGTAATTGTTGCTACTACAACAGCGAGAAGAACAAAAAAAGCGATGAAGACTTTGATCAGGGGCTAGAAGACTCATCGATCGAGAAAAAGATAAATTAATTTAAAATATTTATACTCGAACTGTTTCCTCCGCATCTAAAAGTGTATTGTAGGCTTGTAGACAAATATAAAGTAGAGAAAATATATATATATATATATATATGTAAAGTAGAGATAAAATACAAAATTTATTACAGGACACTTTTGAATATTTTTTTTTAAAATTTTAGAGAAGAGAAATGCTCAAATCATAAACAAAAATCACATTTCATTAATTTTTTTATTTAATAACTGAATATGTGTTTTTTTAATAATATTGTGAATTTTTTAAAGATATATTAAAACTGCTTAAAAAATAAATAAAGAAAAAATTCAAAAAAATTAAAAAGACAAATTTACCTTGACAGTTGGGATCCCGTAGAGTGCCACTCTTTAGAGAAAACCGTATTTTACAGCATAGGATGCTAGCTTATATTTTCCTTTAATAAAGAATATTATTATATTTATAAAGAATTTATATAAATTAATATATTTTTATCTGATTTGTTAAATTTATTTTGTAATAAAAATAATTTTATATCTAATAAATCATATTAATTAAGATTATTTTTATATAATTTTTTATGATTAGCTTATTTTCCTTAATAAATCAGTGTATTTTTCACCCAATTAACTTTTCAAAAAGTAAGAGCTTTGGATGGTTTAGTGGAACTTGTTATTTTGTTGTTAATGAAACACGTCATTTCATCTTACTCTCCATTTCCACCCCCCCTCTTTCCCTTGAAATTTCTTTTCCCGCTCCTTCTCTCCATCTTTATCTCCATCTCCATCTCCCTCTTCTCACCTCCAACCGACCTCTCCATCCCCGTCGAATCTCTTCTTCTCCATTTTGTTTCCTCCTCTCTCTCCCTCTCCATTTCATAACCATAAATCCATCCCTATCCATTTCCATCCGTCCAGTTCGTAACCCACCCTAATTCAAATTGATGTTTTCAAAATTTGAAAGGAGCATCAAGGTTGACTTGTGATTGGAGGTAATTTCTTTTTTTCTACTTATGAACAAGTTTTTAGCTAACCACTTAACGTTTTGTTAATGTAGATTTTGTTGGCTTTGATTAGTGTTAAAATATTTGAATTCAAATAAGATAGGATAATCTTATATTTAAAATTGTGATTTTTGAATTAATGTAATTTAAATTATGAGATTATGTATTTTGAGACCATTTAGGAGTTTAGGAATATATTAAAGAGGCTAAAAAGTTGAATTTCAATATATGGAATGATAAAATTGGAAGACCAATTCGAAATTCAAATTGCAGCAGTAAATTTAGAATCCTATTAGCAACCTATTAGCAGACAGATTCTGATGAAGAATAACCTGTCAGCAGACGTGTTTCAACAGCACTTTTCGGATTTTCTATTTAAATCAAGTCATATTGTAACTCTAAGAGGGGTTTTCGGCCAGAGCATATATCTAGAAATATTTGAGAGTCATTTGAGAGGAAAATTAATAGAGAATTTTTCCTGTAATTTTTATATACTTGTGAATATAATCTTACTCAAGGTTTGACAAGATCATTAATTGGTGTACGTGATCAACTACTGGAGGTTCCAAAAGAAAATGCATAAATTGAAGATCGCCAGAGATTCTGGCTGCTACCACGGTAAGAATAAACAGGTCGTTTGTCCAGTCAAGTAAAAGAGTCAATTAATAAAGGTTTTGTAATTGAATAACTTACTTGTAAACTAATTTTCTATCAATAAAAATGATTTTTCTGGATTTTGTTGCTCCGTAAGATTTTACTTTTGAAAAGTTCTGTAAATGGTTTCCCTACATAACCAATCTATGTGTTATGCTCATAAATAATTTATTGCATATTTCTGAATATTCACATAATTGACATCTAACAAATTGGAGTGCCATAATTGTTAGATATATTCGGTCATAAATGGAATTTCAATTGGCATTAGAGCATGGTTTACTCATCCGAGTGTGATATGTGCCCTTATAAGGTCATGACGTCGTTACATGTGCCACCATATTTCGATAATGAAAACTATGGAAAATATGTATGAGAGCATTCCTAAAATTATTGAATGAACGAATATAGCATGTTATTGAAAAATGCTAGAAAAAACCCAAGACCGGTATCGAAGCTTGGTTAAAAGAAGAGTTAAGCGATAGCAATTTCAATAACAATGGGTTGAATGCCATCTTCATGGTGGTATTTCAATAAGAGTTCAAAAGAATCTCTGTGTGTGAGCTAGCGAATGAGGCATGAGACATATTGGAAGTCACGCATGAAGGAACAAACACTGTGAAGAACTCAAAATTACAATTACTAACATCTAGATTTGAAGAAATTAAAATGCTTGAAAATGAATGCTTTAATGATTTTTATGCTAGAATGAACGATCTTGTGAATTCTAGGTTTAATCTTGGAGAGAAGGTTGAAAACTCAAGAGTCGTAAGGAAAATCTTGAGGTCACTATCTAAGAGATTTCGGCCCAAAGTCATGACTATTAAGGAAAGCAAAGATTTGGATACATTCAAAGTCGAAGAGTTGTTCGAATCCTTACAAACGTATGAATCTTCTCTTCCTTTAACAAGCAAAATTAAATCTATTGTTTTGAAAACTATGAAAGAAGAAAATAATGATGGTTATAGTGAAGAGAGTCTAAATGATGATGATATGGCTCTTATTGTTAGGAAATTCAAAAAAATTGTTTAATAAGAAAACAAATGGGAAACAAAAGAAAGCTAAAAATTTGTCAACAAAGAAAAATGATTATGAAAATTGGAACAAAGAAAAAAATGACAAAATGAAGTGTCATGAATGTTTAGGCTATGGTCATATTAGGGTTGAGTGTCTTAACTATAAGAAAAATAAGGAAAAAGCATTGAATGTATTGCTTAGTGATACTTCAAATTCTGAGAGTAAAAAGTCATCTTTGGATAATGAAAAATATTTTATGACTTGTTCTACTATTGTGAATGATTTACCTGAAAGTTTACTAACAAAATCTAAAAGCGTTTGTGCTTCAAGTGATTCGGATATTACTACAGTTGATGCCGACCTAGAACTATGTGTTCAATATGCCTATAATGAAGTGTGTGAAGAGATAGTCAAGTTAAAAAAGCTCACCAAAAAGTTGTATAGTAATCTTACAACATTATAAAATGAGAGAAATAATTTGCTTGAGGCTTTAAAAGTCTCTGAGGTTGAAGTGTTGAGACTAAAATATCAAAATGTTGCACTAGAACAAAAATTGAAAATTTTTCAAAAGTGTGAACAAAATTCAGCAACCCAAAAATTAAATGAAATGTTGACGTTTCAAAAATTAAGTAGTGATAAGACGGGATTAGGATATGTGGCTTCTAAAGGAAAAGGAAAACAAATACCTTCATCCGCTGCATCAAGCTCCAAAGGTATTGTGTTTGTGAAAGAAAAAAAAAAAAACACAATAATCCTCCTATGCCGAAAGCTTATCACTCAAGAGACTTGCAAAAAAATTCCTTACCGACCATGATGAAGAAAGGTAAATATGAAGGTAAGTTTACTCCTACTTGTTATAATTGTGAAATTATTGGGCATATAAGACTACATTACTTTAATGTGTCTCAAGTGCAGAAAATCAAAATTGAAAAAAATTCAACAATAAGTGAAAAAATTATACAAAACCAAGTTCATGAGATGGACCAACAAATTAATTTTGTAAGTTGTGAGCTTAGTGAATTTGTAAAGCTATGTATTCAAACGAATGAAAAGGACAAGTCAAATCTCAAGTCAAAATGAGTGGTAAAAAAAAATGTCGTGTCACATTAGTTTATAGGATCACATGCATGTTCTTCTTTTCTTGCATATCGTTAGTATAAGACATGCATTTATATTTTTGTTTTGTTTTGTTTTATGTTTATTGTTTAAAAAAAAAATGAAAAAGAAAAAAATGCCTATTTTTTTTGGTTGGTTTATATTGTTCTAGTTTTTTTTTTAAATGTGTTTTTTGGCCCAATGATATAAAGTGCATAGTTGATAGTGTATTGAAGTTTTTGAGCATGTTGATACTCACTTAATAAATTTTAAAACTCATGCATTTCTTATTTGTTGAGCATCCTACTTTGTACATTCTAACCCTATGGGACATCATAGGAATATTCATTTTTAATAGACTGTGAGAAACTTGCGTAGGTGCACTTTTGTTTGATAAAAAAAATGACTGAATAAGTGTATTGAGATGCTTATCATAGAGGGAGTCCAAATATTAAATTGACTAATACTAGTTGAATCTAGTACAACTATTAAAAAGGTATCCCATTGCCAAACACCACTTGTTGATCCATATAAAAAAAGTCGGTGTGAAATTCATTGCGGAAAAAGACTCACATCCCATACGGATATAACCTTAGAAGTTCTTATAGAAAAAGTCATTGCTCCTATCATTACGGAAAAATATGAGCAATAAAAATTAACCAAAAAAGGGATATGCAACTAGAGTGTTTGGAGGACACCCTTATGTTTCTAGGCTCTAACATAAAGTTTGTCTTAAGGTAAGTGAGAACCTCTTGGAAGCATCTTTTAAAAAAAAAATTCTATTAAAAATGATGATAACAAAAATAAAGAATAAAATCATCAAGAAAAAAGTGCTACATTTTTTAAGTTGCTCACTCACACACTCACATGAACTTTGTCTTTGATGATTTTATGAGGAGTGAAAATCCATTGTAGGTATTGCAATCAAGAAGATGTATGATTTTGAATTTATTTTATAAGTAGCACTTTGATTGAACTTAGATGCATCTATTTATGCTATTTGCCCCATTGCCATTTTTTTGTTTAAAAAAAAATTGCATATAAACATTTTTTTGGCAATCTATTTTTTAACCAACACAAAAAAAGGTCAAGTTTTTGGTTTTGCAAGTGCATATGAGGCATTATTTGAGAATCAATGTTTAGGACTTCTTGAGGTTTATATGGAGTAACTATGTTTTTACGGGACACAAAAATGGTGCTAATGTTGAGTATTTGTGTGTCGGGTATCTTTTTTTTTAGAGTCAAAGTTGTGTGTAAGTCCAGTGAGACACAAAATGAGGCTGTTGAGCTGTTTTTTTAAGAAAGAAGTGCATAAGTTTGATAGTCGGATATTGGGCACTTGATTTGTGTCTAAGTTATACCAAAAATATGACTCTATCATAAGAGCCCGTGCTCAGCATGAGATTAGTTTTAAAACTGAGTACTTAGGCACATACTCACGGCACGACGCACACGAGAACTTAGACTTATTTTCTACTCTCTCACAAAACTCAGCACGCTGAAAACCTCTGCTGCTTGCCCTAGCATTCCTTTTCAATTCATCTACTATTTTTGGCCTGCAAAATTTCGGGACCCATTGCATCATCACGGTAAGAGTTTCCTAAATCTCTAATCTCTTTCTTTCTCTCAAGAGTATAGGTTTCGGTGTGTATATGGGGTATGGATTTTGGATTCCTTTCATATGTGGAGTTTGAGCTTGATTATTGGTTGGTTTGTGTAGTTGGGTTTACATTGCATGTATTGAGATTGATTTTTACATGTATTAAGGCCGATTCTTCATGGCTACCAAACTTCTTCAATTCAGTTTCACAGCTGCACACCATGTGTTTGAGATTGTTTCTAAGTCAACCCATATTGCTTATTTGTTTCTTATTTGCTATGGTTCTCTCATTTAGAATGCATGCATATATGGTTGTGACTAGTCTGAGATAACATTGTTGGGTATTGAACCATATGATTATTTTTTTTGGCATTTTTCTCTTCAATGCATGTTTAACACTCGGGTTCTCCCATGAAACTAATTTGTCTTTGTTTTTTTTCTAACTTTTTAGTTGTGTGTACTTAGATGAGAACTAAAGAAAAAACAAAATCCATCATCACCAGATTCCTCAAGTGAGGCTACACTTTCAGGTTATACATGACATTAATTTAGCTAAATTGATGACAAAAAAAGGGAGAAAAGTGAGGAGTAAGGGGGAGTAACAACACAAGACCAAGGGGGAAAGTCCAAACAGGACATGCGAGCTGAACTAGCTGCTAATTGTTTTGATACATGAATTTAGAAAATTCAAATTTGACACTACTAATATTTGTCTAACCATAGTGTCGTTATTCTTGGAACAATATTTGATATGTTAATATATATGAATGATGAACACTATGGTAAATTTGAAGTAAATAGACTAAATATGATGTGATATGATTTTCGATTTAATTTATTATTTATTATTTTATTTATGATCATAGGAAACATACATTCATCAAAATATTTTGTTATTAATCAGCCAAAGGGGGAGATCGTTAATGCAGATTTGATTGGTTTGGATTAATGTTGAAATATTTGAATTCAAATAGAATAAGATTTCATCTTATCTCTAAACCTGTAATTTTGGATCATTGAGTTTAAATTCAAATAGGATAGTATTTTATCTTTTCTTTAAAGTTGTTATTTTTGAATGAATGTAATTTAAACTATGAGATTTATCCATGGTATTTTGAGTCTATTTAGAAGTCTAGGAATCTATTAAAAAAGCTAAAAAGTTGAATTTCGAGATCTAGAAGGATGAAATTAAAAGGCAAATTCGAAAATCAAATTGCAGCAATAAATCCAGAATCCTGTTAACAATTTGTCAACAGACAGATTCTGATGAAAGATGACCTGTCAGCAGGCACGTTTCAACAGTACTTTTTGGATTGTCTATTTAAATCAAGTCATATTGTAATCTTAAGAGGGGTTTTCAGCCAGAGCACATATCTAGAGATATTTGAGAGCCATTTGAGAGGAAAATTAGTGAAAAATTTTCCTTATAATTTTTATACACTTACAAGTGTGATCTTGCCGAAGGTTTGAGAAAATTGTTGATTGGTGTACGTGATCAACCACTGGAGATTCTAGTAGGAAATATATAGATTGAAGATCGCCAGAGGTTCTGGCTGCTATCGCGGTAGGGATAAACGGATCATTTGTCCGATTAAGTAAGAGAGTCAATTGACAAATGTTTTATAATTGAATAGCTTACTTGTAAACTATTTTTCAATCAATAAAAATGATTTTCCTTCATTTGGTTGTCCCGCAGAGTTTTACTTTTGAAAAGTTTTTCAATGGGTTTTCTTTCGTAATCAATAATTGTTTTATACTTGTCAATCTATTTATTGCATATTCTTAAATATTTACATGATTGATATCTAATAAATTTGATTATCAAAATTGTTAAATATATTCGACCATACCGAAGTAAAAAAAAATTTCAATTTTGTTAGCAATTCACTATTATAATAATGCAACAGCTCCACGACACAAATGCCAGATGAGTTTTGCAAGAGGGAACTTAAATTTGCAGAGAATAATACCTCAATGCTTTTTCTACTCTTAAGTTCAACAACCCAAACCGTATTATATGGATAGACTTCAAATGGGTCGTGGGTATAATGATTTTTGTTTGATGCAATCCACTGGCCATTGTGTTTTAATTTCTTTGTTAATTAAAACACAATGTTTCCCCTGTCGGGTGGGTTGGGAAAAAAAAAAAAAAAATAGGCATCTCGCGTTTTCATTCATAGGCGATAGAAATTCTACTTCATTTTCGTGGTTAGCTGAGCAGGTCGGGCCATATCTTTTCAATTTCTTACATTTGTTTTTTTTTTTTTTTTTCTTGAAAGGAAGTTTCTTACATTTGTGGAATCTAGAGTTTGAGGGAGTTAATCCAATACTTTTTTTTTTCTTGGTTTTTTGTTTTTATTTTTCCCCCCTTCCACCTAAGCTCCCCCATACAGCTGGTTACCCAATGCCACTTCTACCTAGCAGAGCTGGAACAGATAATTGTAAATGGAAATGCTATTCTATTTTTTAAAAAACTTTTTGTTTGGATCGAGATTTATTTATTTTTTAAATTTTTTTATATGATTTTAAAGTAGGTATTTTTAAATGATATTATAAATTTTTTTATATTTTTAAAATATATTTTAATAATTTTAATATTTTAAAATATTAAAAAAATTATATAAAAAACAAAAAACAAAAAACAAAAAATAAATCTCAAAACGAAATCGAAACAAAAAACTTTTCAAAATATGAGTAGCCAGTCTTAATTTACTTTTAAAATTGAGTTTTATTATTTATAATTTATTTTATATTTTTAACTTATTTTAATTATTTATTTTAAATTTTAACTTATTGTAATTACTCATTTTATTATCATTCTTAACTCATTTTAATTCTTAACTCATTTTATTAATATCTAAATTTAAGGAAACTCTTAATATGCCAGCCCTCGCAAACAACCTCAGGTGTGGTATACTTCTACAAAAAAGTGGTGCGGTGTTGCAAAACGGTGCTTATTATTATTATTATTTTCATTTTTGTTATTTGTCAGTAGTTGGAGAACACAAAAGCGCGGGAAATTCACTCCGCTCGCCAAGTCCCTAGGCTCCACACTCCATCGCCACTCCATCGGCTTCTCACTTAAAATATCAGAACTTCGGAAGGGTTTTGAATCCTCCCTCTCTGACCGGGAGTCCATCAGGTAACGAACCATGAATGGCGAAGGACGAAGGCGGGACCGCCAAAACCCTCGGAGCACGAAGAAGCTGAAGTTAATACGCAACGCTGAGGAGGATCTCGAGTCCAAGCTAGGGTTCGATCTCTTTTCCGAAGGCGACAAGCGGCTGGGATGGTTGCTTACATTCGCTCCCGTAAGTTAATTTTGCAATACTCACTTTTGCCCCAATGCACTTCTATTTCTCCTAAATGAACGCATTTTCTGCCTTTATGTTTTGCATCATCATATATATATATATAATATATATCAATTTGGTTTTCATTAACTATCTCATCTTTAAAGTCGGTTTATTTGATGGGAAAACGAAAAACTTAAAAATGCGTGGCGTATTTTTTATTTATTTATTCATAAACTCGGCCTAGTAACTAAGTAATTGTTGCAATATTCATGTCGAGGGCCAAATAATTTAGAAACTCTACTCTCACGAACGAAAACTAATTTCTTATAATATGGGATTCACAAAGTTGAGTTTTGTTTCGTATCCATGAGATTTCATATCCAACACGGTAAAGTTTGAATTCAAGCTCCTTAAATTTTGTCATGTGGACATTCTAAAGGCCTACTTGTAATTTTGCAGTCATCTTGGGAGGATCAAGACAGCCGACAAGTCTATAGTTGTGTTGACCTTTATTTTGTGTCACAGGTAAACTTTCATTGAATATATATGATTTTGGGTCAGGAGGTTGCCTGCTGTAATACGTTCTTTCTTGCGTGGGTGCTAACCGAATTTGACTTGAACATACATGATTATATAACTCTTTTTAGTTTGATTGTAGGATGGTTCTACTTTCAAGTCAAAATACAAGTTCCGACCTTATTTTTATGTTGCCACCAAGGTATGCTTTCTATATTTAAATGTTGTTATTTTCGATCAAAATTTTAATGTTATCATTGGTCAATAGTTTCCATGATGTTGTTTGCATTGATGATGTCAATATTTTAGGACAAAATGGAAACAGATGTTGAAGCATATTTGAGACGACGCTATGAAAGACAAATTGCTGATATTGAAATCATGGAGAAAGAAGACCTTGATCTAGTAAGCAACTATGCTTTTGGCTCAACTACTCTTTAAATTTTTTTGCTTCTTTAAAAATACTAAAATTCTTTGATGCTTTTTTTTTTTTTGATTGGTAATCAAAGCATTTTATTCATAAGAGTATGCAAAGCCCAAGTATACAGGGAGTATACATGAGAAATACCTAACTAGAGTTTACAACTGATAGTAAAAAGTCATGGACATTTATTTCGTTACAAACAATAGGCCCTGCCCATGAGAACAATGTTTTAAAAAAAAGAACTTTGAGCTCCTCCATGGTCTTCTCACGGTTTTTGAAGCTTCTATCATTTCGTTCCCACCATATACACCAACAAATTCAAATAGAGATCATTTTCCAAATTGCTGCGACTTGTGAATTACCATGAAGACCTCTCCAGCTAGCTAGAAAATCCATCAAACTAAATAGCATGACCCATGATAAACCGAGTCCTGGGAAGAAGTAATATCACATGTTCCTTGCCACCTCACAATGTAGAAACAGATGATTTAACGATTCCCCATCTTTCTTGTACATACAATACCAATCCAAAACCATTATCCAACGTTTCCTCAAGTTGTCTGTGATGGAGAATTCTGCCCAATGTCGCTGTCCAAACAAAAAATACAGCTTTTGAAGGAGCTTTTGTCTACCAAATGCTCTTCCATGGAAATATGTGCATGCTTGAGCTCGTTAAAACTTTGTAAAAAGATTTGACAGTGAACTTGCCTTTCTTAGATGGACTCCAAATCATCCTATCCATGGTACCCTTTGCCATAGGTACAGAATACATTGCCGCGTATAACTCTGTGATCATCTCACACCAAGAGGTCTCTTATCGCTGCCTTCTTCACTTGTGCGAGCTCAAATATGGCAGGAAAAATATCTTTGAGGTTTTGTTCACCACACCAGTTGTCGTACTAAAATTTGACACGAGAGCCATCACTCGCTACAAAAGGTGCATGTCTCTTGAACGTCTCCCAACCTTTCCTAATGTATTTCCACAGAGTCACCCCATATGAGCTACGTACCTCATTTGGACACCAACCTCTTATGTCTCTTCAACCTGCACATCTATTACAAACTTCCACAGGGCCCCCCTTTCATGTTGATACCGCCATAGCCATTTGCCAAATAGAGGTTGGTTGAACTTCATAAAGTTACGAATTCCCAATCCACCTCTTGAAATTATAGTACAAACCATTGACCAATTAACCAAATAGAATTTGAACTCGTACCACAAACCACTCCACAAAAAGTCACGTTGTAGTTTCTCAAGACGGTCGTCGGTTTGCAACCTTTGCTGATAACGGGAGCAAGGACAAAAAATAAGTAAGTTGGACAAAAATAATTTTAATCAAAATAAGCCTACTACCTTTAAACAAATACAACCTCTTCCAAGATTTCCAAGATGCTAGTCTGCGTTCCACCTTCTCAATTACTACATTCCAAATCTGCTCTGATTTAAAGGATGCGTCCAAGGGTAAGTCAAGATACTTCAAGGGTAGAGAAGACACCTTACATCCCAAGAGAAAGGCTAGGGTCGCCACATCAGGAAGTCCTCACCAGACCATTTCAGACTTTGAGAGGTTAACTCTCAAACTTGAGACAGCTTCAAAACAGAGAATTATAGTCCTCAAAGCTTGGATCTGTCTGGTATTAGGTCCACAGAAAAGTGAGAGTATCATTTACAAGCAACAAGTGAGAAATGGAAGGGGATTTTCACATGATGCAATCTGGTTATTGAAGAGAAAAGAGAAAGAAATAAAAGATGGTTTCCTAAATGGTCTCTTGCTTGGCCACATGTCCCTTGACATCACTGTGGTGTGTATGTTGCAGTTTGAACACAATAAGCTTGTTGTCATACCCTGTGCATTGATTTTCTTTGTTTTAGTTAGACTTCAGATCTGTTGACAATGCAACTGCAAGTAAAAAACTTATACAAAAAAGAAAATTCAACTGCAAGTAAAAGACCAGCACTTTGAACTGTTGTCATATTCATAAATAACTTCTAACTGGGAAACTTTTTGCGATGTTTCCTTTATATATTTTACGATTTAAGCACTGTACATTTTACAAGTAACAGACCAAACTACTGTTAGGGCCTATAGTTGTCTGCTCTGATCCTTGCTAATCAGTTGATCATTACATCCCTTGGTCCTCAATTCTTTTCTCTTTAGTTGGGGGAACTGTTTGCTAACATTTTTCCCTTTAGATGCATTCTGATATCATTGTATGCTCCTTGACAGAAAAACCATTTATCGGGTTTGCGCAAACCTTATTTAAAGCTATCTTTTGACACTGTTCAACAATTAATGAATGTGAAGAGTGACTTACGGCAAGTTGTTGAAAGAAACCAGGAAAAATTTGAGGCTGCAGAAGCATACGAGTCCATAATAACAGGGAAAAAGTAAGGCTCTATTCTCCAGGTTCAGGTTCTATTTGCATTGGAACAACCATTGTTTTGCAAAATAATTAATATTAGTTGTTACTTTGGTGGAAAAGTTTATTGTTTTTCTTTCTGCTGTTCTACCTTGTAACTGCTCTTTCTGTTGCTTCTCTTTCTGGATTGAGCTCCTGACCTTTTCCTCTCATCATAAGTGTTACCTGTTTGATGATTTCAAGACTTTGTGCAGAGAACAAAGACATCAAGATTTTCTAGATTGCATTTTTGACCTCCGTGAGTATGATGTTCCTTACCATGTTAGATTTGCCATTGACAAAGGTGATTCTTATCTCTTGATGCTGGTTTTGAGATTTTACTTACTTTTTATGAAGATTAAGAAGTTATGTTTTATTTGCATATCTTTTTTTCTAGACATTGAGAATTTCATGTGATTCAGATGTACGATGTGGGCAGTGGTACAATGTTAGTGTATCTAGTAGTGGTCTTATGCTAGAGAAGAGAACAGATCTTTTGCAACGTGCTGAAGTGCATGTTTGTGCATTTGATATCGAAACCACAAAGCTTCCTTTGAAATTTCCTGATGCTGAATACGATTTGATAATGATGATCTCATACATGGTTGATGGACAGGGGTACCTGATCATTAACAGAGAGGTAACATATAATAGGCTTAGGCTTAATGCATTTTCAGTATTTCTTCACTTGTTCCTTAACAAGATCTTGTGATTTCTAGTCTGGAGCATATGTTCAGACATAAGAGCTGCATAATGTTTTAAGTAGTATTTTATGGCTTACATGCTTGAACTTAATCTTGCATCTGTTCTATGTATAACTGTGATCATTCTACATGACTATAATCTGGGTTTTGATTCTGAAGTTTGAGATCTATTGGTAGAAGTTGCTTCCTCTCATAAATGCCTGTTTAACATCTAAGTTGGGTTTTGATGCTGATGGATGAAGTAGAGATGATAAGTCATAGGAATAAACTCTCAGATAGTGATTTTCTGGTTTTACTACTGATTTTCTAGCCGGAGATATTATATAAAGAAGTCTCTAAGACTTGCATAGCCATTTCTAGTGAATGATATCTAGAGCTCTTCCATGTGTGTTGAAAAATAAACATTCTGATATCATGGATTAAGTTCGCTTATAAGCATTGAAGATCGTCTTTTTGCAATGTCTAAAGGTACGTTTGGTGGTGAGAAGTGTTGAGAAGAGTTGTGAATAATAGTGAAAAAGTAATAATAGAATATTAATAGTAGTGAAAAATAATGAATAGTAGTAAAAAGTAAGTAAAAAGTAATAATAAAGTAATGAACTGTAGTGGAGTATTCTGAAATACCTTGCTTGCCAAACGTAGCCTAAAATACTTATGTTTTTAGACAATTTGTGATACAATGGTATGTTTGTATTTGTACTTAATTAACCAAGTTGATGGTAGAATTGATTATGTCTGGCATATGGTTGTTACAAGTCTTTTTGGAATTAATCACGCCATTTGTTGATTTTCTTCTCAGATGACTGATGAGGCTTAATCATCATTTATTTGTTTTGTATCCATGTAGGCCTCATTATTGCCTATGCCCACTGTCAATTGATCTCTTAGTTGAGATTTAATTGGATGTGTTCATAGACTCGATTTCTTCATTGCAAGTTGTTATAAATCTACACCATTTCTCAATTTCTTTGTTACTTACAAGAAAAATAACATCCACCATTTATTTTGTTTATCTCCAGTGCGTTGGAGATGATATAGAGGACCTAGAGTACACCCCGAAACCAGAATTTGAAGGGTATTTTAAAGTGACAAATGTTAAAAATGAGGTAATAACACAAACTCACACACATATGTACATTCCAATTTAATTGTGTATGTAGGTATTTATCTAGGCATCTGTTTACTTATGTCTTTTATGTTGCATAATTTCTCCATGTATACACGCGTATGTATTTACATAAATTACAATTCTGTTATCTGGTACTCCTTGCAGGTAGAGCTTCTTAGACAGTGGTTTGCCCATATGCAAGAGCTCAAGCCCGGTATTTATGTCACATACAATGGTGATTTTTTTGACTGGCCATTCCTGGAAAGCAGAGCAGTCTATCATGGCATTAAAATGAGTGAAGTGCGTTGTTTATTTCTGTTAATTGAAGTCCAACATCATCATCTTAAAATTTTAGCTCTTTTAATTACCGAGAAGGAAAAAGCATAGTTATTTTAGCTGCCTGCATAAGGTTTACTTTATGTTAATCTATAACATTTTTTGCTTTTGTAGTATTTCTTTTAAATAATTGAAGATTTTATTAAAAAACGTAATTAGCATAGCTCAAGTACTGGACATCAATGAAATTGCTTCCTAATTAGAAATGGAAAAAGATACAAGAAAATCATGGAAACTCAGCCTGGTAAAATCTATGGTGGCTGACCAAAGAAACAAAGGATTGAAAAAGAAAAATTTAAGCTCCTTCAACATCCACTCATTATCCTTAAAATTTATTTCAAAGTGAAAAAAAACTGTTCTTTAAGCTCCTTCAACATCCACTCAACATCCATTCCTATCGATTTGCTCATTTACTTTTTCCACCACTCTCGGATCCCATAGCACAATGACTTCTGTGGGAAGAACTAGCAGGACTTCATAGTGTGTGGAATTTCCCGTGGTGCATAGGTGGAGTGGGAAAGTCACTTTCCCGACACTTTACAAGAATGCCTGGATCACTTATCCTCAGATCATTGGCTGATCCTGCTAGATTGTGGCGGCCTACGGAATGGGAGGTGGTACTTCAAATTCGAGAATGTGGTTGAAGTCAGAGGGTTTTGTTGAAAGGGTTAAACAATGGTGGTCATCTTATCAGTTCGATGGCTCCCCTAGTTACGTCTTCACTAATAAGCTTAAAGCCTTAAAAGGAGACTTGAAGTTATGGAATTCGCAATCATTTGGCAACTTAGGGGAAAATAAGAATGCTTTATGGAGGGATATTCAAGAACTAGAAAGACTTCAAGAAGGGCAGGCTCTCACGTAGAGGAACAAGTGCAAAAGACCTCTTTGACAGCAGACCTCGAGCGGGTGATTTTGATGGAAGAAATTTCTTGGTGGCAAAAATAAAGAGCTTTGTGGTTACAGGAAGGGGATCGCAATACGAAGTTCTTTCATAGAGTTGCAAACTGCCATAGTAGGAATAATAACATTGAGGTGCTTAAAATTGATAGTTTGGAGTGCAAAGATGAAAGGATTATCCGTAATTACATTGTCAACTTTTATGAGAATCTGTTGACGGAACAGAAGGATTGGAGACCTAACCTGGATGGTCTCATTTTCGATATTGTTGACCCAGAGGATGTGGCTCGGTTGGAGAGGACGTTTGAGGAAGAGGAGGTCCATAAGGTCATTTGGAAAATGGTCAAAGATAAAGCACCTGGACCTTATGGTTTTTTGTTGGGTTTCTTTTAGGAATGTTGGGAGGTAATAAAAGAAGATCTCATGCGGGTGTTTCAGGAATTTTTCTCATGCCATAAATTTGAATAAAGTCTCAACTCAACTTTCTTGGTTCTCATACCCAAAAAAGTGGGGGTCATAGAAATCAAGGACTTTCGACCTATTAGTCTGGTTTGTGGGGTTTACAAGATAATTTCGAAAGTGTTGGCTAACCGTCTCAGTGAGGTTATTGGGAAGATTATCACCAATTCTCAGAATGCCTTTGTGAAAGGCAGGCAAATTCTTGACGCTGCACTGTTAGCTAATGAATGTATTGATAGTAAAATTAAAGCAGGTGAGATTGGAATTTTGTGCAAATTAGATATGGAAAAGGCATAGGACCACGTCAATTGGGAGTTTCTTCTGTATCTTCTTGGCAAATGTGGCTTTGGAGAAAGATGGAAGTCATGGATAAGATGATGCATATCCACTCCAAGATTCTCGGTCTTGATAAATGGGTGTCCTGAAGGTTTCTTTCCTAACTCACGTGGTTTAAGACAAGGCGACCCATTATCCCCGTTATTATTCGTTTTGGTTATGGAAGCACTGAGCAGAATGATGTCGGCCCTGGTGGATAATGGTTTGGTAAGAGGGTTACCAATTAGATCACCACAAAAAGGTTTTGCTAATATATCTCATTTGTTGTTTGTAGATGACACTCTTATCCTGTGTGAGGCGGAGCTAGGGCAGATGCGAGCTCTAAAGGTTCTACTTCTTTGTTTTGAAGCCGTGTCGGAGTTAAAAGTGAACTTTAACAAATCTGAGATGGTTCCATTGGTGATGTGCGTAATATACAAGAGTTGGCTGGATCCCTCTGATGCAAGATCTCCTCGCTTCCTTTGACATATTTGGGACTTCCTTTGGGTTCACCTTCAAGGGCGGCTGAAATTTGGGATATTGTGTTTGAAAGAATGGAAAGGAAATTAGCAGGGTGGAAAATGATGTATTTGACCAAGGGGGTGTGTGTCACTCTTATCAAGAGTACTTTTTCGAATTTACCCATGTATTTTCTATCCCTTTTTCCTATCCTGGCTAGGGTGTCAGGCCGCCTTGAGAAGCTGCTACGTGATTTTTTGTGGGGAGGTTTGGGTGAGGAGTTTAAGTTTCATTTAGTAAAGTGTGAGAAGGTGTGTCGCCCCTTATCGGAAGGTGGGTTGGGCATTCGTAATTTGAGGATGTTCAATAGAGCGTTGTTTGGTAAATGGTTGTGGAGATATCATCAAGAACCATAAGTTATATAGAGAATAGTGATTGATCACAAGTATGGGGAAGCCTAGAGAGGGTGGAGCTCAAATGCTGTTAGGGGGTCGAGTGGTGTAGGGGTGTGGAAAAACATAAGAAATGGGTGGGATACTTTTCATTAACACACTAGGCTCTTTTGTGGTGCAGGTTTAAGAATTAGATTTTGGAAGGATGCCTGGTGTGGCCATAGGGCCCTGTCTGACTTGTTTCCGTCTCTTTTTCAGTTGTTTGCGCAAAAAATATCACTGTGGCGGAGACGGTGGAGTCAAATGGAGGCCGTTTACATTGGAATATCAATTTTAACTGGGCGGTGCAGGATTGGGAACTAAACTTCTTTGTGGATTTTTTTAGTCTTATTTACTCATAAAGACCAAACCTCCAGACTCAAGATGGCTTATGGTGGATCCCAGCAGGCAGAGGAATCTTCACAGTTCGTTCATTCTATAAGGTGCTCATTCAAGGACCTGCGACATAGTTTTCGTGGAGGAAGATTTGGAGACATAAAGCACTTCTGAAAGTAGTATTCTTTGTTTGGACAGTTTCGTTGGGGAAGATTCTCACTACAGACAACTTGAGGAGAGGGGAAATTATTGTCACAGATTGATGTTGTTTGTGTCGTAATTGGGGGGGGGGTCGGTCAATTACCTTCTTTTACATTGTGAGGTAGCCAGAGTTCTTTGGTATGACGTCTTCAGTAGAATAGAGTTAGCTTGGGTGATTGATGCCAGAGACCGTAACGGCAACAATGGCATGCTGGACCTCCATTAGAGGCGAGCGACATTAGAGTTGTTTAGAAGATGATTCCCATATGCATCATGTGGTGTCTTAGGTCAGAACGTAATGAGAGGACATTCGAAAACAAGGAGAGAACCAATGAGGAGTTGATTGTTTTATTTTATAGAACTCTTTGTACTTGGATCATTGCCATGGATTTCAACAACATGAACCTTCATGATTTCCTAGAAACCAATGTACCTAATTGATAGGTCATGGAGAATCTTGTAATTGGCTTTTGCCTTGTTTAATAAAATTTTAGTTAAAAAAAAAAAAGAGGTGCCTTAGTTTGCCAAATGCTCCTCATATGAAGAGTTACCATCTTGGGGCAAAGTACCGAGTAAATGATCTAATGGCGTACTCCCTTTCTTGGAAGGGATGAAAGAATTTTAATTTTGACCTCCAAGATTTAATCTAGTGGAGTACAAGAGATTGAAAAATTCCGTGATGATATCAAAATGCCCCAATGGAAAGCCAAAACCACATGGCCTATACCTCAAAAGGACTATTCAATGATACAATTGGAGTCCTATTACAACCTTATAAAGAGTAAAAACTTTTCATTTCTAAGTAATGTGGGATTTCATATACTACTTACCATTATCCTTATTATATGTGGTATTACAATGAGCTACTTTGAGAAGACTAACATTCTATTTAGGTGAAACACCAGAGAACTACAATAAATTAACTACTGAAATCTTATGCACATGCATGTGAGCCTTGTCTATATACCTTAGTTCATGCCAAAATCTAATCTTACAGCCATCACCCACCTCAAGTTTAGTGTGATAGGAGAAAACTTACCCTCCCCCCCCCCCCCCCCCCCCCTCTCCCCCCCTTTTGATATTTTTTTTCACAAGCTTTCATACAACCCATGTGCCTCATTAGAATGCTCACCTTAAGTACAACCAAATATAGAAGCCACTACGGTTTTACAGGAGGCCTTCCTTATCTTAGTAACGCCAAAGCCACTTTCAAAGGAGAGCTCGATGGACCAAGAACAAATTTTGAACTACCAAACCTCCCTTGGAAATCGGGGAACTTATCTTGGCCTAACTTGATAGGCGAAATTTGAACTCTTCACCTATCTTTCTCCATAAAAAGTTTTGCTATAACTTTTTTATTCCATTGACCAATCGATTCTCAATCTTTACTATCACACCACTCAAAATGGACTTGGCTTTTAAAGAGGCTCCCAAGGGGAGGCCAAGATATTTCATATGCAAAGAGGATACCTTGCAACCTAATATGCTAGCTAGACTATCCACTTTAGAAACATTACAGACATCCCAATTTCACTTTCAACCTAGAAACATCTTTGAAGTACAAAAAAGTGCCCTCAAAAGGCAAAGGTGGCATGGGTTTGGCCCAAAAAATGTCAAGGTATCATCTGTAAACAATTGACGTGAAATGTTGAGTGCAACAAATTGCTATCCCCCATATAAGTGTTGAGAGAAAGTCTTCATTAGGAGTGTAAATGAACCAGTTTGTTCGATAGCCCGCTTGATACTCATTCGGTTAAACATGAATTGAACTCGACTCGTGAAAAAAAAAACTTGCTCGTGAAAACAGATATTCGCTCGATTAGTAAATGACACATACCTGACAAAATTCGACTCGACTTGACTAAAACTCGTTAATGCCCGTTCGCTTATGCCCAAGTCGACTCATTAGCTCGAATCAATTAAAACTCATTCATATATTGATAAATATATACATGCACTTATGTGTGTGTGTGTGTATATATCTATGTATATGTATTAGGTAATAATATAGTATAGCACTTTTATAATTAAATATATAATATGTAACTTAATTGCTTATATCTATATACTGAATATCTTTCATAGTTATATTTTATAATTTGTATAATAATTAGTCAATAAGATTTAATAATTTCATATATTAGCATGTAAGAACCATATATGAAATAGATACATGCTATCAAATTATGTGTATGTATTAATAATTTATGTAGGCATGTAATATATTGTTGTTATGGATAAAAATCAGTTAGACATTAATGATTTATAAAGTTTTGAAATCTTATAATTCAATAGAGGTTCTACTTGTTAATTGTACAAATTCAATATTATATTTATTTATTTATCTTTATTTATTTGGTTTATTAATTATTAAATTTTACTAAAAAAATAAAAAAATAAACAATTTGAGCCAAACTCAAGTTGGCAGTTTAGCTTATCGAGCAAGTTCGAACAAAGAATAGATAAAAATCTTAAACTCGAGTATTTTGAATTGCGTTGAGCTGAGGTTGGGAAGCTAAAAACCGGCTCGGATCAGCTCGATTACAGCCACAGTTGCTGACAACATTTTGTTGAGGCCTTCATGAAATGAACAAACAATAACAAAGACAAGCGATCACTAGTCTCAGATTAGAGAGGCAAGAGCTATTGAAAAATCTAAGAGGGAATGCCATTAACCAATACATAAAGTGCACCGAGTAGATACATTACACTATCTGAGTTGCTCCCCAAAACCATATCTCCAGACTTACCAATCAAAATAGAAAGAAGTCATATATGCCAAGTAAATAATAATGAAACTCACAGTTAACATGATTGTAGGCCTTCTCAATATCTATTCCAAAGTACCCTTGGCTCACTTGAGCTGGGCCTACTATCCAAGCATTTCTTATCTATAAGCACCGAGAATAAAATCTGTTTACCTTTGACAAATGCATTCTCTAGTTTTGATAGAACCTTTTTAATAAGCTTTCTCAACTGATTACCAGGACTTTAACAATTATCTTGTACATTCTATTCACAAGCTAATCGGTTGGTTATCTTTAAAACCCATTGCCTCAGCTTTCTAGAAATGAGAGCTGAGAAAATGCCATCAACACTTCAAACTTACTAGTTGTTTGAAAATTCTGGAATTCCTTCACAATGTTGTCTTTAATCACATCCTTGCAAGCTTGAAAGAAAGCCGTTGTAAAACCATTTGGGCTTGGTGCTTTGTACCTCATACTTTTTACCACTTTTAGAACCCCATTCTCTTTGAAGGTCCTCTCAAGCATGTGACCATGTCTTCCTCTATGGTCTCATATGCTAGTCCTTCAGACTTAGGCCTCCAAACAAATCTCTCAATAAATAAATGTTCATAGCATTGCACAATATGATCAATGACTGTAAATAGTACTGCACAATTCGTAGTGTGTAAACATAATTAACTGTAAATAGTATCATCGTAGTAAGTGACCATTGCCTACTGTTGGCTAATGACTTCTGGCTTGTAGAAGAAGATTTCAGGAATATTTTACCAAAAAAAAAAAAAAGACCTGGCTTCATATTGTTGTCTATGTTTCTGCCTGCATCTGTTTTTCCTATAAATTAGTGTTATTTTAGTTGTCTAGATTATGTCTAGGATTTTCAGATATGTGGTGCCTTATTATTATTATTATTTTTTGTTCAGCTTTTTTAGCATTTAACTGCATTTGACACACATGAATTTTTTTGACTCTTGGCATTTTGAATAGAAAGAATTATACTTTGAACTTATGGTTTTGTATTAATATCATATAAAAACTACAGGGTAGGATTTTGAAGGAGGTCATGACAATTAAATTTCTTTTGTTTCATTGGACCTCAATGCTTTTTTGGTTTGATGTGAGTTTGCCATTATTCATTGTATAATGATAGTATTAGAATAGTTGGCAGCAGCGTGGGGGATGATTCCTTTGTGCATAATATATTAATGTGGTGTTTATGGATGGAAAGGAATGAGAGGTGCTTCAAAAACAAGGAGCGAAATGTGGAGGATATCTGGAAATTGTTTCTCTTCTTTGCTGCAGTGGTTTTTGGCTATTGTCCTTGTTGGAGGGAATGCTCATGAGTTTTTGTTTTCTTTTCAGGTTTCTAGAATGTAATTAGGTGTTTCTTTTGTATACTTCTTGTGTACATGGGCTTTGCCTAGTTTCATTCAATAAAGTTTCTTACTTAAAATATAGTATTAGAATAATCTTGTTCTTATATATGGTGGATTTTGGAGATACTTTCTTTTCAGTTCTCAATGGGGTTCTTTATTTAAGCTCATGCTAGTTGTAAAAAGTTATTGATTTACCTATAAAAAAAAGTTATTGATTTTTTCCCTCTCAATCTGAACTTTGTTTTTCTTTTTTGGCATACAGGAATTAGGATTTCAATGTGACAAGAATCAAGGGGAATGTCGTGCTAAATTTGCTTGTCATCTGGATTGTTTTGCTTGGGTCAAACGCGATAGTTATCTCCCACAAGGAAGTCAGGGCCTAAAGGTACAAACCTCTATCTTGGTTTTGCTAAAAAACAAGAATTTGTTTCTTATAAGTTCACCTTGTGTTTGTTATAAGTGCTCTTATTTCCCAAGAAAGTCATCTTTTTTTTTTGATAAGTAAGAAGTAATTTTATTGATATGAATGAAATAGGCAGAGTCTATGTACACAGGAGGTATAAAAAAGTAGGCCTAAATACATTCAAGAGAGCTAAATTAAAGATAAAAACTCATGGACGTTGTTTCCATTAAGCACTATGGCCGAAAACCATAACATGAACAAAAAAATTTTGCAGCTCGGCCATTGTGCGCTCCCTATCCTCGAAGCATCACGCATTCCTTTCCGACCAAACACACCACATAATACAAAGAGGAATCAACTTCCTTGATGCTTTCACTTGTGGACAGCCATGAATTCCCTTCCAACAAGCGAGTAAATCAACCACCTTCGACAGCATTACCAAACCAACATCCATTCTTTTAAAAACTCCATCCCACAATACTCTTGTCGCATCACAATGCAACATAAGATGGTCCATGGATTCTCCCGTCTTTTACACAAATAACATTAGTCCATCACAATGAGCGCCTTCTTTCTTAAATTGTCTGTGGTCAAAATGGTTCCAAGTGCTGCACTCAAAAAAAGCTAAGAAAAGCTACTTTGTGGAGGATAAGACTTTCAAATGCTTTTCCACGGTAAAGAAACAATACCTTGTGGAGTCAAAATTTTATAATATGCCTTAATTGGGAACTTCTTGCTGCTTGTATATCATATAGAATATGCATAAAAATGTAAATAACGAGAGGGTTTCTCATGGTTAGTGCTTTTAGTTGTTTCAACATATAAATATCTTTATTCTGATTATCTTCTTATAAAAAATCTTTCCATTTTGATTACTATTGGTAGACGTAAGAAACAAATATATTTAATATTGTTTTTCTACTATCTATTTTTTGAGGTCTCAAATGACTAATAGATGTGCCACTTGCTGGTGATATGTAATATATTTATTGAGTTTTTGACATCTAACTTTATGTGATGTTTCAAAAATGGGACTGGACATTAGGGACAAATCTCAGGTGACCCCAAAATCTGGGGGAAAAGAAATCTTTTGGCCCCCAAAATTCAAAATAGAAATTCTTCGGACTTTTAATATTTTATTAATGGCGCCCCAAGATAAAATTCAGTCTAGTTCGGCTTCCTTGTAATAAATATTCAAGAATGAGTAAAGGTATTCAAGAGTGAGTAAAGGAGGGTGGTGAATGAGATCCTACTTGCTTCGGGAAGAAGTTATTGTCCTTTATAATGATGTGAGGAGATCCAATAGTTACAGTGACAAGTTATTTTGGAGTATAAGCTTAAATGTGGCTTGGGCTTCTTTTAGGTTGTTAAAAATGGTATCAAAGTGAGCATCAGTTAGAAGTGTGGATCTTTAGCTGTGCCACCTACAATAGAATGACTTTATGAGGATGTCGGGGATTTAAAGGGAGGGACTGTGATACCTGGGATGGAGTATAAGAGGCGGTGAATGGGATGGCATATTGCTTGGGTATAAGCCCAGATGTGACTTGGTTTTTTGGGTCCTTACACTCCAAGAACAAAATTTTAGCTGTCTTTGTAAGACTAGATCCATTTGGGCCCGTTTGTCAATGACTAGTTGCCAGTTGGTATCTATTTAAAAAATTGCCAACACCCATTGGAATGGATTCTTATGCGAGGTTGAACTTTTTGTGGCTCTCACAGTTTGAATAGGCTTGTGTTCCTCTTGATATTCTTTAGCAAATGGCTTTTAAGTTTAATGCCAAAGCTGCCACAGCGCAGTGTTAATGCAATTATGGGGGTGGGGCATAGGAGGGCTCTTAGGTGTAATCTTCTTGTTGACCGAATATAGAGAAAAAAAGGAAATTGCTTATTGCAAGAGCAGTAATCATTTGAACTAATATAGAGGACTTTTTTTTTTGATAAGTAAGAGATACTTTTATTGATAAAAACGCAAAAAGCATAAGTTGTGTACACAGGGAGTATACAAGAGAAACACCTAGTTATAACCTATGGTCGGCAAAGAAAGACAAGAATGCATAGACATCATTACCATTAAGTACAATAGCTGAAAGCTACAACAATAAAGTTTGAACAAAGAAATTCTATAGCTCTGCCATTGATCTCTCATTCTCTTCAAAGCAACGATCATTTCGTTTTGACCAGATACACCACATAAAGCATAACGGGATCATCCTCCACACTGCCGCCACCTGGGGACAACTGTGTAGCTTCTTCCAACAGGCTAAGATATCCACCACCCTTGTTGGCATTACCCAAGGAAAGCCTAACAGTTTTATCAAATTAAGGCCTTTTTACTAAGCCTTATTCTTGTTGGCTTTTGCATCTTTATTAGGACTAGGAAAGCCCAACAGTTTTATCGAATTAAGGCACTCAGAATTTTTATGTCATGTTTTGCCTGATGCCGGATGCCTGACAGTTTTTTATACCCTATCCTAGACTGCTCAGATCAAGTTTAAGAGAATATTACGAAACCAAAAGTGATATCCCAACAGATTAGGTTCACCTGTTGCTTCTTCATAATGTATTAATGTGTATTTATGGCTTGATTGTCTATTTATATCGTACTTGAGTATGTTCTGCTCGATTACAATTTTAATATGACAACATAGGAATTACCATGATGAATTTAAATCAAAAGTAATTATTTTGCTCGATTAACATACAAACACAAGTTCAGCTTGATTGCTATATTCATTGCTCTACTGAGTTTGTAATGGTTCTAACAGAATTCTTTGTTTTGTTTTTTTTAGTTTCAAATATCCATGTTTCCCCTTACAATAGGAAAGCTTATGCATTTCCATTTCCTTGAACTGATGTCAGGCTGTTACTAAAGCAAAGTTGGGTTATGACCCGCTGGAGGTGAATCCTGAGGATATGGTTTGCTTTGCAAAGGAAAAGCCTCAGGTATGATAGACTGAAATAGTGTTTCTGATGTTGCAGTGGCAGGTTTACTGGGGGTTTGTAATAGAACATGAGGATAATGTTATATAAAAATAATGACAAAGGATAAAAAGATCGCCATATGAAGTCATGTAGATGTTTGTCCTTTTTTTTTGGGGCGGGGGGGAGGTGTGTTGTGCTTCAAGTGCAAATCCTATGATTGGCCATTTACATCTGCAGAAAGTGGGTGCTTCCACCATGTGCATTAGGTGTGAAATTTACTTCTTTGTTGGTCTTTGGAGTAAGTGATATAGTTTCTTGGTTGAACTCAGTGTCTTCCAGCAAGTATATAGTTTACATATAGGGTTATAGAGAAGCGGATGCATAAGCAAATCTTTGACTTTTGTAAAGTTATGCTGATGTGATCCAATGATAATTCATTGGTATTCTAGAGGGACCAGCTGCTAGCGACTTGTGATTGCTTAGGTTTTATGACTCAAAGGCAAGTAGGGAATTGTCACATGCTTGGTTCTATTACAATTGGTATATGACATCAGGGTAATGCGGGCCGAGTGTAATCCTGCTATAAAATACCCTTGAGCTTGGACTGTCTTTTTGGCAATTTATAAGCCAACAAATGCAAGAAACACCACCAGCTGCACTGCCTTCCTTTTATTCCGATACACATACATGTATTTATGGAAGTTGCTGGTTGCCAACGTATCAGATGCCCCATCCCAAATGTTAATGTTATGGTGCATAGGAAGGGTATATACAATAACTCTTATGCTTGGCAGTCAGCAATGTCAAACTATATTTTTATGCATTGTTGCCTGCTAATTCCTGTTAGTTATTATTATTATTATTATTTTTTTTAAAGTTTAGACGTGTTTATTTTTAGCCTCTCCTTCTTTTTCTTTTTCTTTTTGTATATCGCCTTCTTGGGAACATTGCTAATACTTTTAGTCTGTTGTTGAAAATGGTGTTGCAGATGATGGCCTCCTATTCTGTTTCTGATGCTGTTGCTACTTACTACCTGTATATGACTTATGTTCATCCCTTCATATTCTCTCTTGCTACTATTATACCCATGTCACCTGATGAGGTTTTACGCAAAGGTAGTGGGACCCTTTGTGAAATGCTTCTAATGGTTCAGGTGGGTTCTTGTGCACATGCATTCTGAGGCTTTTACACTTTGCAAAGCAAATTCTCCACCACTAAACAATTATGGTTCTCCCGGTTTCATTTGTAGTTTTGCTACCTTTACAGGCATACAAGGCTAATGTTATTTGCCCTAACAAACACCAATCTGATCCAGAGAAGTTTTATAATCATCACCTTCTTGAGAGTGAGACTTATATAGGTGGTCATGTGGAATGCCTTGAGAGTGGGGTTTTTAGATCCGACATTCCTACCAGTTTTAAACTTGATCCATCTGCTTATGAGGTATGCAGTTTCTTTATTTGTTTAAGAAACTTAAAAATGACTTGTAGTTTTGGTTTCAAGAAGTGCTCATCCATATCTCTACATTGTCTGCTATCCTAGTTTGGCTTGAGCCAGTCATTATAAAAAATTGATAAAAACTGGTACACATCTAGCCAGATACTTGTACCTTTTTATTGTTGTGCTGTCTGCAACATTCATAGGCCATTGCCTGGAAAATTTTTTCTATTTTGTGTGACGGGTTTTCCAAGCAACCCTAATGGTCCTTTTATTTCTAATGGCCCCTATATGCATGTGTTGGTGCATTTGGCGGGAGAGAAATGATAGAAGCTTCGAGGATCGCGAGAGGACAATGGATGAGCTTAAAGTTCTTTTTTTTTTTTTTTTTAATAAAAAAAACTTCGTTCTTATGGGCGGGGCTCATTGATTTCAATGGACTAAATATCCACGATTTTCTACTTTTAGTTTAAACCCTAGTTAGGCACTTCTCATATATACTTCCTGTATACTTGGGCTATGCCAATACAACTTCTTGATTACCTATCAAAAAATAATTTCTAATATATAATTATTCAAAGTCAATATTTTGATGTACACCAGAAAAGAAATTTGTATGTGCATACAACTGCTAACGAACTAAATGTTCTTTAACCTTATGGTCTGGGTATTACCAAGGTGTATGTTGTTGAGATACTGTTTAAGTTGCTAATCACTTCACTTTTGATGCTATACTTTCTACTTTTAGATTTTTTTTTCAACAACTTCCTTTAAGATTGATCCATTGCTTTGATAAGATTCCATGGAATCTGCTTTACTGAAATATTTGCAATCAGTGTCCTTTGAGAAAAAGAATTTTCTGGGTCTATTTAGATACTACTCAATCATTTGGAATACTTTTTTAGTTTGTTGTTCATGCTTCCTGAATATGCTGTTTTGAATTGCAGCAACTGATCGACAACCTTGACCGGGATTTACAATATGCTATAAGGGTAGAGGGTAAGATGGAGCTGGAATTGGTGTCTAATTATGATGAAGTGAAGGATTCTATAATGGGAAAGGTGCTGATTATTTCTCTTTCAAGAGTCTCTAAGTATAGGGCTTGGACTCATCCAAATGTGTTCAGCTAATTTCTTTACAAAGGCGCATTAGTGTCCATAATGCGTCATTTTTCTGTTAATATTTAAAGCTTTTGTTGCATCTACAAAGCCTGCTATACTTTCTTAATATTAGTTTTTATCAAATACTTTTTCACCTAAATGCTTATAAAAAGAAGTTTTTCCATGATATTAACATCTGAACCTTAAAAGTAATGTCTGTAAGAACTGTTTTTCTTTTATTCATTCATCTGCAGCTTGTGAGGTTGCGAGATGAACCTATACGCGAAGAATGCCCCCTAATATATCATCTTGATGTGGCTGCAATGTATCCAAATATTATTTTAACAAACAGGCTTCAGGTATGCTGGCAATAAATGCTTTAATTAATTATGATTAATTATGATCTCCATTTTTTTTTGTCTTATATATTTTTTTTTTTGGGGGGGGGGGGGTTATTTGACATTCACCTATAAAATATGTTGCAAGGGTGCAGTACATTTGACTATAGTATGATGCATATGACAGTGTAACTAGAGAATATCTTTAAGGCATTTTTTATCACGATAATGTGAAGAATAATCATATATCAAAGCAGATAGCTCAAGTATCCGAAATATACAAGAAATGCTCCTAAAACACTTCATCTAAGTCCAAAAGCTAAGAAATTCTAAAAAGACGTGGAAATGGATGCTCTATGTAGCTCAAAACCATCAGGTTATTTTTCTCTCTAAATTGTCTATAGACGTGCTGGAGTAGCTTTCCATATTCTCTTGTCTACTTCTACATAAACGATGCGTCCCTTGAGAGCCTGTAACTAGATCACATTCCTTGGCATTGCTCAGATAACCCTAGAAAGAGTACTGACAAGTGAACTGGTCTCTCTTGATGCCGAGCAATGAAGTAATAGGTCATCAACAGGCTTTCCATTCGTTTTACACGTAACACCTATCAACTATGACAGATTCCCTTTAATGAAGATTGTCTCTTATCAAGATCTTCCCCAATGCAGCTGTTCAAATGAAAAAGGAAACCTCCTGAGGAACACCTGTCCTCTGTATGCAATTCCAAGGGAACATTAGTCAAATTGGCTCTCTCAGTGTGTGCTAAAGAGATGAACATGGAACTTTCTTGCCACTTATAAGCAAGGGTTGTTAGTGGCTTTTACTATTTATTGAGCTGTCTCTTGATCGGCATATTTTACAGTTTCCTTCTGTCAAATTGTAGCTGATTTATTCTTTGTTTTACGAAATGCCTTATTTTTTATCCACTTGCGTCCTCAAATTGTCGTTTTTGTCTCTCTGTCCCCTTTGCCTAGACATACCTTTACCATCAATGTATTTTAAGATTTCTCCTTGTTTATTTCTAGCCACCATCAATAGTTACAGATGAGGTGTGCACTGCATGTGATTTCAACCGTCCAGGCAAAACTTGTCTACGAAAACTGGAATGGGTTTGGCGGGGAGAGACATTCATGGCAAAGAAAAGGTGTTGTTTTTGTGTTTAGATCTTCCCATATATCTATTTATAAAAAAAAAAGATCTTCCCATATATCTATAGGCTGTATCCATAAAAAGACTAACTGATGATTGTGCCTGGACATCACCTTGAATAACTTCAGTGACTATTACCATTTGAAGAGGCAAATTGAGTCTGAGTTTGTTGATGGTGCCGATGGTCAGTTGAAAAAATCTTTTCTTGACCTTCCTAAGACAGAACAACAGTCAAGGCTAAAAGAACGTCTAAAAAAATACTGTCAGAAGGTATATTTCTCACTGTCTTGGTGGATATGTTTGCTTAACTGATGCCCAAGAGACTATGCTTTGCTTTCATCTGCAGGCATATAAACGGGTACTTGAAAAGCCAGTCACTGAACTGCGAGAAGCAGGAATCTGCATGCGGGAAAACCCATTTTATGTTGACACTGTTCGTAGGTGAGCAGTTAAAATTTATATCATAAATTTTGTATACAAATATTGAAAAAGATAATCTTTACCATGTAAGTGTAGATAATAGTGATGAATCAATAGAGGTGACTAGGTGTCTTGTCTTGTACACGTCTTGTGTACTTGGGCTATGCCTATTGTCAATCTTATCAATAAAACTCTTTTACTTATAAGAAAGGTAGTAATGAAACACTGGAAGTGAATTCTCACTAGGATATGCATTCGATAGACATGAGGTTGACAGATAAGACAAATTACATTTATACTTCTTTTCTCTTCCCCCCCACCACTTATATTTGCTTTTGTTCCTGCTCAAGCTTTCGGGATCGAAGGTATGAATACAAAGGACTTAACAAGGCTTGGAAAGGGAAGTTGTCAGAAGCCAAGGCTAGTGGAAATTCTATAAAAGTCCAGGAAGCACAAGTACGAAATTATTCTTCAGCTTGTTGAGTAATTGGAAAATAGCCATTTTAGTGATGACAAGTTACAAGTCTCATATTGTTGTTGCAGGATATGGTAGTGCTTTATGATTCTTTACAACTTGCTCATAAGTGTATTCTTAATTCCTTCTATGGATATGTCATGCGCAAGTGAGTTTGGGGACTTCCATTTTGTTTGAAATTCTTATTATATGAAGTCTGCTGTTACAGTGGCTTCTATGCTGGTCTTATCTTCAAAGTTATTTTTCTTTCAGGGGTGCAAGATGGTACTCAATGGAAATGGCTGGCGTAGTTACGTATACAGGAGCAAAAATAATTCAGAATGCTCGCTTATTGGTTGATAAAATTGGAAAACCACTTGAATTAGACACAGATGGTATCTGGTGTGTGCTTCCTGGGTCTTTTCCAGAGAACTTTACTTTCAAAACCAAGTACGATCTGGCTCTTCGTGGTTTAAGTAGTCATTGGTATCTATTAACCACATCAGGTGTCAAAGTCCTTATCACTGATATGGGATTCATTGATATTTTGATATATATTACTTGTACATAGTCAAATTTAATGGTGTTATCAAACGTTTCATCTTGATTTGTGAAAATATGGTTGTTGGGTATCTAAAGACACTGACTACATCATATGGGAACATGTTTTCAGAGACCTTAAGAAGAAGCTGACAATCTCATATCCATGTGTTATGCTTAATGTTGATGTGGCTAGAAACAATACAAATGATCAATACCAGGTCAGCTTGGGTTCTTTTTCTAGAGTGTGTACTTCCTGATGTATTTTTTTTTTGATAAGTAATAAAGATTTTATTCATGCAAAAAGGTAAAACCAAGTGCACAGGGAGTATACAAGGGAAAAACCTAGTTACAAGCTAGAAAGGAAAGCTAAAACAAGACATTACAAGATTTCCCTTCCCATACAAGATTATGCACACAAAAACTAAGAGTACTAGAGAAAAAGACCCTAAAATTCCCCAAAGAACGTTCACAGTCATTAAAACATCTTCCATTTCTTTCTGACCATAAACACCAAAACAAGCACAAGGGGACAACTCTCCAAAAATCTACATTGCTTCCACGAACGAGAGAGCCGTTCCAAACTACCAAGAAATCCACCACGCGAAATGGCATGACCCAAGCAATACCAGCTCTATTAAAAATGTCATTCCACAATGTTGATGCCACTTTGCAATGCAGAAAAAGATGACTAATAGATTCCCCATCTTTCTTACACAAGTAGCACCGATCAATGATAAACGGCCCCCTTTTCCTCAAATTATCAATGGTTAAAACTTCTTCAAGACAAACCAACCAACAAAGAAAGACAGCTTTACTAGGGACTTTAGGTTTCTAGATACATTTCCAAGAAAAAACATTATCGCCCTTGCAGTTCAACATTTTGTAATAAGATTTTACTAAGAACGTGAATTAAGAATTATGAACCCACAACAACTTATCCACCTTAGAAAAATCGAGCTTCAACTCATAAAGCTTAGCGAAAAAATCTGAAGCTCGCAAATCTCCCAATCTTGTAAATCCCTACTAAACTCCACATTCCAATGATGCAAATTGTTTGAAATCTGAAACAAATCAGCCACTACGGCCCCTTTATTTTTAACAATCCGATAGAGATGAGGATAACTAAATTTAAGAGCTGAATCCCCACACCAAATATCATGCCAAAAAAGAGTGTTGCTTCCATTCCCCACTTGAAATTTGGTATTCTTGACGAAATCCCCCCAACCCAAACGAATAGATTTCCATAAGCTCGTCCCAAAAGCCCCTTTCACCTCTTTAGTACACCAATTCCCCCACATACTTCCATATTTGACATCTACTATGTTCATGAGAGAGATGCTGATGTATTTTATTTCTTTCTACTTATGCTAATATACTTATGTACTCATGCTAAGTATGCTAACTATGACATTTCTTGAAGTTCTAACTACTGTGTTTTACAGACGCTGACAGATCCTATCAATAAAACGTATATAACTCATAGTGAATGCTCAATTGAATTTGAAGTGGATGGTCCATACAAGGTAATTTGATAGTTATGATTGGATTTTACCAACTTATTTGTTCTTCATTGTCTTTGCATTACCCTTATCACTAATCTTCATGTAGGCAATGATTCTTCCTGCTTCTAAGGAAGAAGGAATCCTTATTAAGAAGCGATATGCTGTTTTTAATGATGATGGAACCCTTGCTGAGCTTAAAGGTTTTGAGATCAAACGAAGAGGTGAACTGAAGCTCATCAAAGTTTTCCAGGTAACCTCTTATTTGGATATTCTCCTACTTGTTACCTGCTATATAATTGGTCTTTTTTCTTCTTGCCTGTGGTATATTTTGAGAGACCTGTTGTATTATGAAGCCTTCCTCCATCCTTGTAGGAAGGAATGTAGTATTAGTTTTGGTGTAGTATGTAGAATGTAGCTTCTAAGGGAGTTTTAGGTGGTGTCTTAGTTTTATGGGAACAAGGGGTTGGGGTGGTTATAGTCATTTGCTTTGCTGTGGGGAGGAGCGTTTTGTCCCAATCGGGCTTGGTGTATATTGGATGGACTTACTGGTCATTAGGGGTTTTCTATTAAGGGCTAGGTGTTCTCTTTTGTATACACTCAGTGTACTTGGTTACACCTATTGATATTAATAAAGTTTTACTTATAAATAAATACATATATATATATATATATATATATTTGAGAGACCTGTGTTACCTACCATTTTTTTTTTTCAAAGGCCCATGTTGTGCTTTATGGAACCAGCTTTTCCTTTGTGAAAACTGGAAAAGAAACTCTACGTTCATTTTTGCAGTTGCTTTAGATGAATCTGATAATATATTTTTCCAGATTGTCTTCTTCAGTGCATATAATAATCTCTTTTTTTCATACCATATTGTCTTTTTTCGTACTTGCTCTCAAGTGGCAGCTGCTTGGAAGATTTCTTTGTCCATTATGTGGTGCATTTGGTTGGAAAGGAATGAGAGGTGTTTTAATAATAGGGAATGCAATGTAGAAGAACTCTTGAAATTTTGTGTTCCTGGTTTAGTTGGTTTTCAGCTATTGTACTTGATGAAGGGGATGTAATTGAGTTTTTGTCCCCATTTTTCTAGTATTAGAATGTAACTAGGTATTTCTTTATATACTTCCTGTGTGCATGGGCTTTAGTTCTTATGTCCCCATTTTTAGTTGGTTTTGCATTTGTTGAATAAAATTTGTACTTATATATATATAAAAAAAAAAAAAAAAAAATCTCTTTTTAGCTTTTGGCATTGGCTAGAGACTGTTGGTTGGGAGGGATTAGAGATTTTTTCTTCCATAAGTTATTACTTTGGGCATTGGCTTTTGTATTGGATGGGACCTGTTTTCATGATTTCTATGTTGCTTTTTCTAGTTCTTAGCTTGGAATTAGGTGTTTTCTTTTGCATACTCCCTGCGTACTTGGGCTATGCCTAATTATGTGGATTAATGTATTTCTTTTTTACTTATAAGAAAAAAAAAATCTCTTTTTTGCAGGCTGAGCTCTTCGATAAGTTCCTCCATGGATCCACCTTACAGGAGTGTTATTCAGCTGTAGCTTCTGTTGCAAACCGTTGGCTTGATCTTCTTGATGTATGTTAATGAATTGGGTTTAGTATCGCGTATTGCTTTTTTTTAAAGTATAGGCTGTAGCACTGGGATTTGTTGTGGAACTCTTTTTTTCTCTCTTTTTATTTTATTGGCAATTGGATATCTTCAAGTCAGCCAGGATTGCTCAGTTTTTATGCCCTTTTCTTTCATTTCTTCTATCAGAATACTGATAAACAAACTTCTCTTCTCAGAATCAAGGAAAAGATATTGTGGACAGTGAGCTACTTGATTACATATCAGAGTCAAGCACTATGAGCAAGTCGTTAGCTGACTATGGTGAACAAAAGTCATGTGCAGTAACTACTGCAAAACGCCTTGCTGATTTTCTTGGCGATGCAATGGTTAAAGATAAAGGACTTCGCTGCCAGTATATAGTTGCGTGTGAACCTAAGGTGCATTCTTAATTCTAAGTCTAAATCAATCATGATGGATCTTTTCACATTTTACTTAGCATATGCAGTTTCTTATCTTCTGATATTCATTAGGAATTTTCAGTGACAAATGAAGGGAACAATCAGAAATGGGTTACTGTATTGATAATAGGAATCTGTAGTAATAAAAGGGTACATGATACTTCCCTCACCAGCTATCTGCCATCTTTTTTTTACACCTTAAAACTTCAATTAAGTGCGACTCGGACCTCCCACTAGTAATTTCTGTCTCAATTTGGCCCCTCTATCAAGTGTCAACCAACATTAATCTGGACAGAAACGTGTCAAAAAGAAGAGAATGCCCTTAAAATTAAAAGCAAGCCATTAAGAATGATCATATCTTTTCTCAAGTGTTTCATCTGAGTAAATGATTGTTTTATATAGATGAGGTAAAATGTCACCGAAAAACTACGGCATAGGTTTGAAGTTGCATTGAATAAAAGTTTTTGGGTGTAAGTGAAAAAGGGACGATAGTTCATGGGAAGGAAGGTGCTATTTGTCCTGAAAAAAAATATAAGTTTATGTCATTCGGAACAGGTTAAAGTAGCCAACAGTACTGGATGGATTCTAGATTTGTTGGCATAACATTGCAAGTTAAGTCTACAAGCATTTATTTTTGTACTGAAGCCAGTCTATTTAATTGTAGTTTGGAGTTCATGACTGAACTGTCATCACTGGCTCTGAAAAACGGAGGGAATGTTATGTGTCACACTCTTGTTTCTGCAGTGTTTATGTGAATTACCATGGACAATATTGCAACTCTATGTACATTAATATTATCAGGGTTACATTGACATGAGTTTTTTGGTGTGGTTAGTTATATATACTCTTTGATTGACCCGGAAGGGTGTTGTGATAGTAGATTTGGCGTTTTGTTCTTTTTGTTGTCTTTCACCCAATATGGTTTACTGATCCAATTTGCACTACCGAGATAAGATGCAATGGAAAAGTTGTTCTAAATGTCATAAGGAAAGAAAGAGCAATTTTATTCTCTTTTGGGCCTCATGAGTAATAAGCAATAGTGGCAGCAAAGCCGACATGTTCAATTGCATCATTTTTATTTTGCTGACAATGTCACCATTGGAGACATTGTTATTTGTCACAAAAATGCTTTTTTGCCTGGGTAATTTCATCAGCTTTTTTGACTGACTTCATCCATGCTCGATCCCAGCTGAAATTATATGGAACTCTTCTCGATTTAAGTTGCTCTTTTGCTGTTACACTGGTGAGCCCACTCGTGTAAAAGGTCTACTCCATCAAGGTTAATCAGTCTTTTGCTCAATAAAACATCCACTATCTAATCATTTGACAGAAAATTTCAACTCTTCTTCTTCTAGGTAATTAAAAAACGATGCCTTCAAAATTACAACATCACTACTTAACCTGATAGTTATTGTGGATTCTCCTCTCTTTCCTCTCAATGCTTTTCTTTCTTCTTCTCTGCAACTTCTCAGAGAAATTTTGTATGCCTTATAATTGTAAGTTCACAATTTTTTTGTTAAGTAGTTGTAAATTCACTTATGGAAAGATTTTTTCCCATAGTCTTTTAATTAAGCCATTTGTTTTTGCGTATCACTTCCTAAATTTATGGTGCACTACTCGTGATGTGATGTTGTTACTTTTTTTTTTCCTCTGTAATATGGATTACTGCTATGCAAGTTTCATCTCTATTTGCTATCTCAGTAACTGTTATTCTAATAAATGGCATAGTTATGTTCAGTTTCTTTTCCTTTTTTTCTTTTGCTTTTCTTGGGGGCATTTTGACTGAAATATTTTTTATGTTGGCTGAGTAGGGGACAGCTGTAAGTGAGCGTGCTGTTCCTGTTGCAATATTTGAAACTGATGCAGGTAAAGTTCTTCCATTGTTTTCTTGAACTTCATTTCCTGTTTGCATGTTTATTGAAGAAAGGGGTAAAATGTTCAAATTTGCAGAAATAATGAAGTTTTATGTACGAAAATGGTGCAAGATCTCATCGGATGTTGGCATTCGATCCATTATCGACTGGTCTTATTACAAGCAACGTCTTAGTTCAGCAATTCAGAAAATTATCACCATTCCGGCAGCAATGCAAAAGGTTTGCTTTTTCTTTGTTGAGTTTATTTACCTCCCTTCCTCTCTTGCATGCCTTGTGTAATATTATTTGACTTCTTCAGGTTGCAAATCCTGTCCCTAGGGTTGTACATCCTGATTGGCTGCATAAGAAGGTTCGTGAGAAGGAGGACAGGTTTCGACAACGTAAATTAGTTGACATCTTCAACTCATTGAACAGAGATGATCTGTTAAGAAAGAACAGTGATCCTGTTGACACCAATGTTGTGAGGAATGAAGAAATCATTGAAGATTTGGAAGACTTTCGAAACAAAAGCAGCAGTTCTGTAAATGGACTTAGACCGATTGTTCGTAGCTATAAAGTTAATGATGAACAGCATTTGGTCAAGAAAAATGGCCAAGAACACTCTGTGCAAAACAAAACTGGTCACAGCGAAAATGTGCTTCAAGAGTCTCCACGATTGCACCAAAATGCTCGCTCTTCTGAAAATATTGACAGGAATGTGGATTACCAAGGATGGCTTGAACTGAAGAAAAGAAAGTGGAAAGATACTCTGGAGAGAAGGAAGAGGCAAAGGTATGCTGTTTTTTGTTGCCTACATATGAAGGCTCATTTTGATGGCTTGGAAGTTTTCCATGCAGATCAAGATATGGTACAAAATGTTGTCCTACAGATTCAGAGATTTTCCTAGTACAACCTTCATTCTGAGAACCAGAGTTTTACATATAACTGTTTATAGAATGGGATTTGATTTATAGTTGGGTTTAAATATTTACCTGAAAGGTCACACTTATTTGTGCTCCATCTGAAAGTTCAGAGGGGTTGATAATCCTTATTAGCTTCAAAGGATGTTAGGGGTATGCTTTTGTGAAAAATCTATCATGACTAGTGACCATTCAAAAGTGGAAAGTGTGAACGTAAAAAATAAAAAAGGGCAACTTCCATAATTTATTAAATTCATTTCATACCATCAACTATTGTCAATGACTTCAAGATGGGTGATGTTGCTTAGGTTGTATGTCAGTAGTACCATCCAAATTTCATGGGAAAACAAACACAAGCTTGATAATTTATTTTGGATTGATCAAATATGTGGTTCTACTCACCAATTGGATGCAGATCTGGATGACTGTGATTTGTTTGTGCGCCTCCTTATTGTGTGCTCAGATATTTTTACCCTATTATTAATAATCTACTACTTTATGTACTGGCACTGGCTTTGACAGATTGAGCAACTCAAGGACTCGACACTATGGTACTGGTGTTTCAGAACTGCTGGGTAGTGTGACAAATCAGAAAGATACTCTGGAAAAATCTGGTGTCAGTTCATATTTTAGGAGGCAAGAAGTAGCCCTGACACGCTGCCACTGGCAGGTAATATGACTTTAATTCCTTTTGAATGTTTGTGCTGAAGGATTAGTATGTGAAAGCTTGATCTCCTCTTTCTATGGTTCAGGTTGTACAGCTAGTTCGGAGTTCAGAGAATGGCCAATTTTTTGCCTGGGTTGTTGTAGAAGGATTCATGCATAAGATTCCTATAACTGTTCCCAGAGTATTTTACCTCAACTCAAAAGCACCTGTAACTGAAGAGTTTCTGGGAAGGCGTGTCAACAAGATTCTTCCTCATGGAAGGCATAGCTATAACTTATATGAGGTATGCTTGGTGTTGTGGCTTTTATGATCATATTTTCCGCATTCAAGGTCTGGGGTTTTGATTTTCTTCTGCTTTGATGAATTCTAATAGGTTACAATCGAGGAAGATCAATTTAGAAAATATAGTAAAAAACTTGCAGCCCTCCTGGCAGACCCTGAAGTTGAGGTTAGCACTCGGTAACCAAGTACATTAATAATTTCATAAACAAAATAGATATGAAAATAATATCTGATTCTTGTTTCTGTACCTCCTTCATATTACTGGTCATCATTTATGGTAAATGTCACAAATTCTTGGACATCTTTCGTGGTATTTGATTGCATTTGTCATGATGGCTACAAATTAGTTTGACATTTTTAGCAAATCTATGTTATGGTTTTTAGTTCAGTGTTTATAGCAAACCAACCTTACTAGATTAGTTCAATATATAAGGGACTGTTGCAACTCTAGCCATATTATCACATTACACGGATTTTCAGCTGACCAGAAAAAGAAAAAAAGGGTACAACTTTTTGTCAAAAGTTAAAAAAATTTAGACTTTTGAGTACAACTCTTGACTTCATGATTAAGTTGCAATGCAAACAAACCACCAAGCGTGGGGATGTTCATGAGTTTTTGTCTTCTTTCCAGCTTTCTAGAATGTAACTAGGTGTCTCATTTTGTATACTTCTTGTGTACATGGGCATTGCCTAGTTTCATTCGTTCAATAAAGATTCTTACTTATCCAAAAAAAAAAAAAATGGAAAAAAAGCCACCATGGATGTGGCAAGTTCCACCAACCTTTGTTTTTTAAGGTAGAGTTCACCAACCTTAGTTTAAGATAACATAGGATTACGGCCTGATAGAAGCATTATATGCATTTGTTTAAAATTTTACTTTAGGACATTTTATTTGTGGAAGCTTTAGACGAGAGGTTATATGTAATACAAAATCTCCACCCCCAATGCTAGTTTTTAAGGGATTCTTAAATAATTAAACTTTATCTTAGACTTTAGAAACCTTGGGTGAACTTTTTGGTCGAAACATTTTTTCATGCATCCTAAGTTGCCGTAAATGTGCATTCCCAATTGGTATTCTTACTGTAACATTTTTGGAAAGGGATGGAGTCTTAGATAAATACTCCTACCACCACATTTGCAAGGTGAGTGCATTTTTTTATGTGTTCCATCTTTTGTTCTCGAGTTGCTCGTGAAGTGACACTAAAACATGATAGCTTGTAATATCTCAAGTTAACTTATAAAAAACAACTATCTTAGATTGAGTATATGATGAAGGTGAATAGATGTTAATTGGTCTGAATACCCTTTCTGTAGGGTTTCTTTTCATTTATATGGAAGAATTGTACATAATTGTTACCATAATTGGTGGCGCCTAAAATGCTATCAAGGCAAGTATTTCAAAATATTTACACCTACTTACACCTAATTGACTGCTATTTTCAACCTTTGTGTCTAGCTATTTTCACATAAGTTATATTATTTACACCTAATTATCTCCATATGAACGTATCATGCTGACATCCCCCCTCAAATTGATGCGAGTTGATCAAAGAGCATCAATTTACTTTTTAGAAAGCAATGTTGATGACGAGTAAGAGCCTTGGTGAAGATATCAGCAATTTATAGTTCAGTAGAAACATGTGGAAGAGTGATAGCACGAACTTCAAAGGCCTCACGGATAGAGTGACAGTCAATTTCAATATGTTTAGTGCGCTCATGATAGACAGGATTGGCCGTGATCTGAATAGCACTTGTAATATCGGCATCTAAAGGTGTAGGATTGGTCTGAGAGAAGTTTAACTCTGCAAGTAAACCTTGAAGTCAAATAATCTTGGAACAGGCAAGAGACATTGCCCTGTACTCAGATTCTGTAGAAGACTTAGAAACTCTGTCTTGCTTTCTATTCTTCCAGGAGATCAACGCATCACCTAAGAACACGCATCAACCAGTGATGGAGTGACGTGTATCAGTACAACCAGCCCAATCAGCATTGCTATAAGCAGCAAGGCGAGGAGAATTGTCTGCAGTAAAGAATAAGCCACGGGAAGAAGTTTCCTGAACATATCGTATAATCCTACAGACAGCAACCAAATGAAGATGATGAGGAGTCTGAAGAAATTGGCTGACTTGTTGTATAGCAAAAGAAATGTCAGGTCTAGTAATGGTGAGATAGATCAGGCTGCTCACCAATTTCCTGTATAAACTGGGATCAGGAAGTAAGTCGCCTTCCTTTTTGCGAAGCTTGACATTTAATTCCATGGGAGTATCAACGGAGGTAGCTTCTTATAGGCCAGTTGTAGCCACCAAGTCACACGCATACTTATGTTGATTTAGTGAAATGCCGGAGGGACTACGATGCACCTCAAGACTAAGAAAATATGTGAGAGACCCAAGATTTTTCATATGAAAGGACTCGGAGAGATGAGTCTTAAGCTGACCAAGTAAAGCATAATCGAAACTAGTGATCACAATATCATCAACATAAACCAAAAGAACAACAAGACCCATGTTTGTTTGCCAAAGAAATAATGAAGTGTCATGCTTGCTCTGTTTGAATGAAAATTGTAATAAAGTGGTTCGAAATTTATCAAACTAAGCCCTCGGAGCTTGTTTGAGACCATAAAGAGAGCGACGAAGCTTACACACTTGTGAAGTCGGAGATGGAAACAACCTTGGGGGTAGTTTCATATAAATACACTATTTAAGGTCCCCGTGAAGAAAAACACATCTATCTGATGGAGCGGCCAATTTTGAGAAGCAGCAAGAGCTAGAATAGTACGAACGGTAGGTTTCTTCATAATTGAGACCATATTCTTGATTATTCCCAAGTGCCACAAGCCGAGCTTTGTAACGATCCAAACTTTCATCAGATCGGATCTTGACGGAATAAACCCATTTGCAACCCAGATGAACAATAGTGGGAGGACATGACTCAATGTCCCAGGTGTGATTGGCCTCTAGAGCGGTAATTTCTTCCTGCATGGCTTGTCGCCAACAATCATGCTTGGCAGCGTGTAAGTAGCATGTGGGAATATCAAAGTTGGACAATGGAGCAGTAAGAGCTCAAATAGAATTGTCAGAACTGGAAGAGGGAAATCCATACCTATAAGGGGGTACAGACGCTCGAGAAGAGTGACGTACCAAAGATGCTGGAGATGCAGCAATTGACTGAATTTGGAGCGTGATAGGATCAGATATAGGGTGAGCCACCGGAAGAGACTGTGGGCGAGAACGTCTTGTATACACAATACCTGGTTTAAAGCGAGAACTGACAGAAGGAAGATCTGAGGACTGCTGCTCAAAGGAGGGGAAAACCACAGCAGAAGAGGATGGCACAGATGACACAGGAAAGAAATGTTGATTTTCAAAGAAAATAACATTTCTAGAAATACGTGTACGATGTAATGTCGGATCACAACAAAAAAATCCCTTCTGACACATTATATCCCAAGAAGGCACATCGGACAGATTGTGCAGATAATTTATGTCGCTCATAAGGAGGTAAATGAACAAAGCATACATAACCAACGGAATGAAGGTTATCATGACTAGGTTGCTTCGCAAATAAGCGAAAATAGGGAGACTCTATATATAGGATTTGAGAAGGTAAACAATTAATCAAGTGAGTAGCAGTTTTTAGAGCCTCTACCCAAAACATGGATGGAATAGAATATTCTAACAAGAGAGTACGTACCACATCTAGGAGATGACGATTTTTGCATTCGGCTACTCCATTTTGTTGAGGAGTAGAGGGACATAAACGTTGATGAATAATTCCCTTAGAAGCCAAGAATGCTTGAAACTCAGTAGATAAATATTCACCATCGGAATTTGTGCGTAATGTTTTCATAGAAGCAGAAAATTGATTGTCAACATACGCTAAAAACTCAGTAAAAGTACAAAAGGCCTCAGATTTAGAGCGAAGGAAGTAGACCCATGTAAATCTGCTATGATCATCAATGAAAGTCACATAGTATCTAAGTTTTTCATGTGAACTAACTGGGGAAGGTCCCCAAACATCACTATATATAAGATCAAAGCAGTGAGATGCTTTACTAGCATGCAAAGGAAATGAAAGAGTTTTGCTTTTACCAAGTTTACAAGAAGCACACTCAAGAGATAAAGAAGAACGGTTTTTATTACTAAGTAAACCAGAGTTTAATACATGAGATAAGATTTGAGTATTGGGATGACCTAAACGACGATGCCACACCAGACTAAGATCTGAAATATTATTACAAGCAAAAGACTTAATAGGAGAAATTGGAGAAAAAATTGGAACAGGTAAAAATAGTGGAAACAAATGTCCCACTTTAGGTCCCTTCGCGATCGGCTCTCCCGTGACCTGGTTTTGCACAACACAACCATCACTAGAAAAATTAACAGCACAATTGTTATTAACTAATTGGCCAACAGAAATAAGATTTGTGGAAAGCTGAGGAGCAAGAAACACATCAGTGAACTTAGAAGAGGCATTTCCAACAGTAGCTTTTGGCAAAGAACTGCCATTGGCACTCTGAATGGCCGATTGACTAGCGTAGGGCCGAACATGACACAAAGCGGTGGGATTATTAGTCATGTGATTAGAGGCCCCCGAGTCCACGTACTAGAGTTTAGTAGAATTGTTACTTGGGAACCCCGTTGCTGATAATGTTGAAATGAGCATCTGCTGCACCATTTCGATTGTGCAATAATTTGTTGTAGGAGCAGAGGAGGTACCTAGATAAGAGCCATGTCCTGTAGACGCTGCTGCTGGAGAGTCATGAACAGAAGTTTGAAATGCTAGAACTGAGCGATTCTGAGGGTGAATACGACATTCTTTGATAATATGACCATTTTTCTTCCAGTAGGAGCAGTACTTCTTGGGTCAATTCGTAGCAATATATCCATATGCTTTGTAGCAAAAGCATTGCAAGTATTTAGAATCCCTGGGCGGTTCTCGACCTTGGGCAGCATAAGTGACAGTTGCTGACCTTGAACTGTCATGAGATTGCTCTAGAATAACTTGAGTACTAAGACGTTTTTACTCATGAAGTAATTCACCAAAACAAACATCTAGAGAAGGAACTGAAGGTCGATTCAGCAGAGAGGAACGAATAGATTCAAATTCGGGACGTAATTTCATAAGAAACTGATCACGTCGACTAGTCTCATGAAGATTCTAAATAGTCGAAAGGGTGTCAATAGGAACATCTGCCGTAACTAGTTCAGAATATTTGTTCCAAAGTATTAGAAATGCTAAGTAGTAGTCTTCAATCGAAAGACTACCATATTGAAATGTGGCAATCGCATGCTCTAACTGAAAGCGACGAGCACTGTTCTCTTGATGATAAACCGTCTTTAAATTATTCCACATAGATTGAGCAGAGCGATGGGGTCGTAAGTTTGTAACAATATGTGACTCCATTGAACTAAGAAGCCAAGACATGATTCGTGCATCAAGCACGGCCCATGATGGCGCGACATTCGTGCCATCAATATGACCCAAAGGTTTTTTCGTTTCAGAAATAGTTCAAATTGAAAAGCCTATGTAGAATAATTGTTGCCCGTAAACTTGGCACACATAGGTGCGGAATCCATTGCAATAAAATGAAACTCAAGATAAAACAAAACAAAAAAAATAAAACTAGATGGATCCGAAATACTGGTATATATTGAAATAAACAGTGTCCAGTTTTTTTTTTTTTTGAACTTAACACAAACCAAATGAACTGAAATAGAATAAAAGGAGCTGTACCGAGAGCCTAAGTATCGTAGACTTGGAAACTAAAATTGCCGAAACACATAGAACTGCCAAACTCCAAGATCAATTGTCTAGTTCACGTCGGCTTCACCAAAAAACTGCACAGACTTCACCGAAATGAAGAAGCCCACTGTTCTGAGAGCACATGACCATAGAAACACCGAAAGCACCAAGATAAGGCTGCATCGGCAGCCTTCAAGCTACAGAGTTGCCGAGGAACCCAAACTAGATCGATGGGAGCCAAGAACCATGAAAACTTCTTGCCGAAAATTGCTAAGCTATGGACAGAAGTTGCCGATAACACCAACCCAGAAACACCCGATTGAAAAAAAATGAAGAGCTGGGACGTCTGTGTATCTTGAAATGCTAGAACTTGCCGAGAAGCTCAAACTCACACGGTTGGACTCAACAGAAGGTAGCAACACCTACTAAGAGCAAGAAATAACTTGCTGAATAGCAAAGAAAATTCTCCTAAAAATTGCGATAAAAAAATTGCACCGAGTGATTCAGACTAAGGTAACAGAAATCAGAGATGCTCTGATACCATGTTAATTGGTCTGAATACCCTTTTTATAGGGTTTCCTTTCATTTATATAGAAGAACTGTACATAATTGTTGCCATAATTGGTGGCGCCTAAAATGCTATTAAGACAAGTATTTCAAAATATTTACACCTACTTACACCTAATTGACTGCTATTTCCAACCTTTGCGTCTAGCTATTTTCACATAAGTTATATTATTTACACCTAATTATCTCCATATGAACGTATCATGTTGACAATAGAATCCTACATTGCCTATGAGGGAGTCAGGAGATGTTATTGTGGTTCATAATAATTCAAAGGGGCTCCAATTTTTTTTTGATAAATAAGAAACTTTGTTGATTGAATGAAACTAGACACAGCCCTTGTATACAGGAAGTATACAAAAGAGATACCCAATTACATTCAAATGGGCTCCAATTGCAACCTTAACTAGTCCTTTTGGAGTACAAACTCAAATGTGACTTTAAATTTTCTTAGTTCATAGCTGATGGTATCAAAGCTAGTCCTAGTAGAAGTGTTGAACTTGAGCTATGCCACCTATCTTTTGTTTTTGAGCTTTTTTTTTTTTTTGAGTTTGGAATGGTCTTAATAAAGCCTTAGGGATTTAAGGGAAGGGATTGTAATGCTTAAGATTGTATATAGAAGGGTGGTGAATTGGAGTATACGTCCAACTGTGGCTTTGGCCTTTTACTTTTTATTTATTTTTATGAATAATAAAGGGTTGGAGGGGAAATTAGAGGCAACCTCTCTACCAAAGCGTGACAATGGCAGCACCCTACTTGCTGGGAACCAGATAAGAGAGGCCTAGATGATGAGACTGCATCTCAAGTCAGGTCTGAGCTATGGCCCAGATCCTGTGCTACTGGGACATTCAATGAATCCCTAGGTGACTAATACTAGCATTCTAAGGCAAATCCATTTTCGGATTTGAACTCAGGAACTAGTACAAGCCAAATCACATGGGGGTAACCCAGGGACCATGGAGTTTTATAGAGTTTTCACATATGCCAATAAAAAATTTATTTCAGCCTTAAAAGCTTCCGCACATCATTATTTTTCCTCCAAATGCTGGTGAAAACTATATCTGTGCTTAAAGCTTCCACATATTCATGTCATAATAGTCAAGCATTTTTACAGAAATAAAATTTTTATGAGGACAAAGGAAGTAATTTTTTTGAGAAGATTCAACTCTAAGGTTAGTAAATTGAAAATTTTAACTTCTTATGAGTAGGGCTAGAATAACTTATATGCTACCAATTGGAGTTCTAATTTGAAATATATACTTGAGTGGTTTAATCGCATATGTTAGTTTGATTAGAATGCAATCCTTTGTCAGGGGATATACGAAACGAAGGTTCCATTGGAGTTTAATGCTATCCTCCAGATTGGTTGTGTCTGTAAGGTGGAAAAAACAGCCAAGAAACGAAATGTGCAGGATGGCTGGATTCTAAGTGAACTTCACATGAAGACTACAACGGAATGTTCTTATCTGGAACAATCCATTTCTTTCTTTTACTTGTATCACAGCATCTCAGAAAGGCGAGCTATATGCATTGGGTATTTTCCTGCATCAAAAACAATATTTGTTGTGGTGGTTAATCCTTATCAAAATAAAGATTTATCACCATTATTTCTTGAAAAACAATTCCGTGAAGCTTGCCAAGCTGTGTCTATTGAAAAGCAGCCTTCAAGTAATGGCGTCGCTATCAAGTTGGACTACGTTGGATATGTTAAGGATGCTGAAAAGATTTTGCAGAGGGCAATAAATGAGCACAGACATCAGCACCCTGGGCCTACAATTGCTGTTATTGAATGCCCAAATCCTCAATCAATGAAGTCAGGTATCCGGGCTCTAGATGATTTCCCATGTGTGAACATTCCTTCCAATGCTCGTGATAGTCACTATCAAGTTCTTGGGTGGCAACAAGTGGCTGCAAAAATAGGGATGCAACGGTGTGCAGCGTCATCCCAGTGGTTGAATGAGAGAATTTCTCTCTCGAAATATGCCCATGTACCAGTAGGGAATTTTGAACTCGACTGGCTCATCTTTACAGCAGATATTTTCTTTTCAAGAGCACTACATGATCAGCAACAGGTACTTTGGATATCTGATGATGGTGTTCCGGATCTTGGAGGCATTAATGAAGAAGAGACCTGTTTTGTTGATGAGGTCCATCAACCTGTTATTACATACCCTGGCGCATATAGAAAAATAACTGTGGAGCTAAAGATTCATCACCTGGCTGTAAATGGTCTTTTAAAAAGTAACCAAGTGAATGAAATGGAAGGAGGTGCTTTGTTAGGATATGACCAGGACACGACTTCTGGAGTACATATTCCGAATGAACAAGGTGGCTTTGATGAGGATACTGCATGTGCACCTGCATTTCGTATCCTAAAACAGTTGATCCAAAGGTGCCTTGCGGATGCAGTCACATATGGAAATGTATACGCTGATGCAATATTGCAACATCTATATCGATGGCTCTGCAGGTTGCAGTATCGTAACTTTGATTTGAATGGTTCTTGTTATTGGTTCAAGTAATTACCTTTTTCCTTTTTATATTGCAGTCCTCAATCAAAACTTCATGACCCAGCTCTTCACCGCATTCTTCACAAGGTAAATTCTTGTTGGAATACATATGGTGTTTCCTTGTGACATGAAAAATCTTCTAGGGTGCAAAGACTATAAGGTTGCTCACTAGGTTTGTTTCTTTTATTTTTTCCTTTTACTTTTTCATTCCCTTGACAAAATGTCTCATATTCTTCTTACAGGGAAGTAATCAGAAGAATGATTACAATGATTTAGATTCTGTTTTACATAATTGGCCTTTTTATAACTGTCTGTACATCTAAAAGCAGGCATGCAAATGATTGATCACTGCGTTCAATTCTTCTTAATATCTACAGGTGATGCGGAAAGTGTTTGCACTATTGTTGGCAGAATTTTGCAAATTGGGTGCCAAAATTGTTTTTGCAAACTTCTCAAAGATTATTATAGACACGGGCAAATTTGATCTCTCTGCTGCCAAGGCTTACTGTGATAGCTTGCTTAAAACTCTGAAAGCTAGGTAGGTCTCCACAAGAATTTTAAGTAGATTATTGCAAATTTCTTTCATCCCATTGTTTTTTATCTTCATTTACAGAGACTTATTCGAGTGGATTGAGTTTGAGCCGCTGAATTTCTGGCATTCCCTGCTTTTCATGGATCAGGTTTTGTCACCTTTGCCTTGTTTGTAGCTTAGTTTGGGCTAAATTGGATTTTTATGAGTTTTTATTTTTATAAGGTATTTTTTATCATAAACAAATTTTTATTAATCAAAAGAGTAGGCAAGAGCCCAAGCATATAGGACATATACAAGACCAACATTGAAGCATGCTAGTTTAGTGATACAAGGAACTCATGAAAGGTTATGCCTTGAAAATCAATTACAATCGACCAATGGAGTAAAGTATTAAAAATATTAAATCTCTAATCTCATCCATTGACCGCTCTGTCTTCAAAACTTCTTTCATTCCTCTCCCTCTAAATGCACCACCATAGGCATATTGGGACCATATTCCATTGATGCAATTCGAGACTTGCCCTGAACGCCTTTCCAAGGAGCTAGGAGCTCGCTTACCCTTCTCGGCATTATCCAAGTTAGTCCCAACTGATCAAAGACTTCATTCTACAAAGTCATGACAACCTCAAAATGAAGTCGTAAATGATTAACGGACTCTCTACTCTTCTTGTACATACAATACTAATCTGTTACTATCATTCGACATTTCCTCAAGTTGTCTAGAGTGAGAATCTTCCCCAAAGAAGCCGTCGTTACAAAAAAATGCTGCTTTTGGAGGTGATGTTGTCTCCAAATACTCTTAAGACCATGGGAATGGATTTGTGTCGTGTCTGGTCTTGATAGAAAGAGCAGACCATGAATGTCCTTTTCTTAGAGGGGCACCAAAAGAATTTGTCTTCAACTCTCCCAACAAATGGGTGGAGTACACGAGGTCAATGAAAGCCGAAAAATCGACAATTTTCCCATCTTGTTCATTTATTAGGAATGTAACATTCCATTGGGGAATACCATTGGAGATGATTAATAGATCCACAATCGAGGCTTGTTTCATTCTTGCTAAGCCACAAACTTGTGGATAAACTTCCTTGAATGTCCTAGCGCCGCACCATTCATCATACCAAAATTTTGTTAAGTAACAATACAAAATTTCATTAGGTGCGCAAAAGGGTGCCACCAAGTACACTAGGATTATACATTGGAGAATGCCTATCTAGGAGGGGGAAAGAGAATGAGAGTTTTAAAAAGTCCAAAAAAGAAGAAAATCTAGTAATGTTGTGGATGGTTGACCATTCATACAAAGATTTAGACTGAGTATCATGCTATGTCTTCTGCTTGCTTTGAGATCACATGGCTTTGTGGGTTATTGGGAGAATTTGACTTTTCTCAGCTTCATTTCACTCCTCTTCACTGATAATACTAGTGTTATTCAGATCGCTGCTAATCCTGTTTTCCATAAACATACGAAATATATCGAAGTCAATTTTCATTCCATATGAGAAGCCTTTGACAAACATGTGATTACTCTTCCTCACATTTTCACCGAATATCAAACTGCAGACATCTTCAATAAAGCTCTTTCTCGGCATCAGCATCAATTCTTGAGTGACAAATTGATGCTTCTTGATCTATTAGCATCAATTTGAGAGGGGATGTTAAGGAGATAATTTAGGAGACTATTTTAGGGATGATTTTCTTTATAAAATCAGATTGTATATAGCATGATTTCCTTTATAATCAGATTGTATATAGCAGATAATTAGGCTAGAAATACTTGTATAGAATATTATATGCTGGAAATCTGGCACCAATTATGTAATCCCCTCAATAAAATGAAAGGAAACCCTATGGAAAGGGCATTCAGACCAAAATTGGCAGCCTTCCCCCCATTCTTATATCCCAATCAGTTACAGAAACCTTTTCTTTAACTTCATTACACTTCCCATGCACATCAAATCTTTGGATGCGCGAAAACCACCACCGGTTACAACCCCCCCCAACAAAAGATACCTCTGTTTGGTACTTTGTATTTGACTCTCACAACCCACCCCATTCATATCAATAACTGTGATGCCTTCAGAGGCCCCATGCATCACTTCAATTTCTTGCACACTCTCATTCCCCTCAGATATGTTCTCGGGTTCTGTGCTTATGGTCCTTGGCCATAACCTCCTTGTCAATATTCATTGAGATACATAGAGAGGGTTGGCGTTGGCTTCCTCAACTTTGAGCATTACTTCCTCTGCACAAAATAGAGCATTGATAGAGCATTGTTGGCATTTTCTGACCCACATGCCCTCAACCATTGTTACTGAAGGCTAGAGATTTTCTATTCTTCTCCATTGTATCTTGAGTCAGGACAACTTAGCCCAGAACCCTTGGGGCTGCTCCTACCCATGTTTTAATTCTCCATACAATCAGTTTTGATAAAAGCACGCATTAGCACAAATTGCAAAGAGCCAAGGCTGAAATGTTTTGCTTACCAAAAGCGAACCGCATTTAGCAAAGAACTTGTCATCATGTGCAGTTCTTCCTCTAAGGTTATCCACCCCTTACATGCGGGAACTTCTGGTATGTCTATTTGGCTATTGGCTCCTCATCCCACCTCTATCATACTTTTGAATGGCCAAGTATTCTCCATGGTTATTATGGCAATGGATACACTGTACCTTGAACGGGTCCTTACCTCTGAGTTTTTCTAATATCTTATATCCGTATTCATCTCACTTGAGAGTTCACCCTATATTTTGCACTTCACCTTATATTCATCTCACTTGGATTGTCTAGGCTTTAGGTTGCATGAGCCTGAGCTAAATACTAGCTGCTACAGTCATGCCCTGATATCTGTATCTGTCTGGGGATGGGTCAGTCCTGTCAGTTTCTCGACTTAACTTTTAAGAACCTTATGCTGGAGTATACACTGAATAATAGAGACAGGTCTCGTCTTTTTGTTTAACTGAAGTGAAAAACTGAGTAAAAGAAATTGTTTATATTATTATCTTTCCTAGTTCCTCATGATATAACTTAAGCATCAATTCCTTGCTGACAAAATCTTCCAACTTGGTGTGAAAATTGAGAGGATTAATGACAAAAATAAAAAAGAGCATTAGGATATTTGTGGCTTGGAGATGTTATGCCTTGGCTATTAAGATTATTCTCTGTTTCTTTGTCCACCTTGATCATGTGTCCATCAATGCATATAGACCTATTAATATTTGGTTGCTTTAATTTTATAGTATAACTATGGTGGAATTCCGGCGAAAGCTGATGATATCATACATGATGATTCTCAAGTGGATATTGTGTCATGCTGGAATATCGCTGAATATTTGCCCAAGAAAATCCAGGTAAGTTTCTGAATAAAATTTTTGCAGTCCAACGGGATGCAACCTTGATGAACTTCCCAGTAAAGTAATATACTGTGCTTTAGTCTATCAGTTAAATGTGATACTACCATACAATTGTTTTTGGGGGATTCATCTTCTTCCCATGCTGAGGAGTTATTCTGTTCTTCCTGCAGGATCATTTTGTTTTCATTGTCTCACAGTTCTTGTATATACCTTGGAGTTATGCACAAAAGCAAGCTGCAATAAGAGCCTCTTTGCGGGATGGCAACTCCTGCACACCATCCGTAACTGTTGCAGCTAATGACACTTTTGAATCACATATGACAGAATATCTTAGAGAGCAGGTATAAATGGGAATGCTAAATTCAGAGGTTGGACGACCCTTTCATTCCTCCTTCATTCCTCCTTGTGTGTATATAATAATTGTTTTTTATTATTAAAATTCTGCAGATCAGCTCTTTCTTCACAGACAAACTTCTGGGTACTGTTCGTGATACCATTCTTCATATGAAGGGAGTGAACAATACTGAAAATGATCAGCATATATCTTCTGGCCTCCAACAATTCTCTGATAAAACCCACAAAGGGGATGCTGCGCTGGAGTTCGTTAAGCATGTGTGTGCTGTTCTGGCCCTGGATGAAAATGTCCAACACGATGTTCTGGTAATACTTGTTCTACTGATCAAGTCATTATATTGTAAAAACCAAATTCAATCACAGTATTTCAATTGAATATAATTTTGACTCGTAGGAACATTTGTGCAATATGCTTAACATCTTTGCATTTCCAGAGAAACCTTGTAAATAGATGTTTCATCCAGTGTAGTGGGTTTACCTGTTCCCTATTATTTTCAACCTTGTTAATTGTTATTATTGCTCCTAACGGCAATCCTACTTCTATTAGTAAATGCTCTTTAGAAAAAGTTTAAGTGGTACGTAATAATTTTTTAGGATAATGCATGTCTATTTTTATTTCTTTGGCTTCTCCTTGGGTCTATGACCGAAGGCACACACGCATACACACGTACTAAAACACACGCTTATAGTACTTGCTCAATCTTATCTGCTTCGCTTGAGGTTTTTAATTACCTGGAGATTTTCTTATATCGAATTATTGAATTTATTTTAATTTTAGAATCATATGATTTTTATAGCCAGTATTGCTGACCAAAATATCTTATCTGAAATTCTTGCTATGGAAAGGTTTTTCTTGGACAATTGATGCATCGCCAAAGTATTTTTTTAAATGACCTGGAACCTCACTAAGGTATGGCCCTTCGGACCCATTCTGGGGAGTAAACCCCAGATACACAGTAAGGGCTTCTGCTGGCTGACTGGTTGGCAATTGACTTAGGTTGTGTTTGGATAGTGGAGTTATCATTACTTTTCACCTACTTTTCAGTACTATTCAATATTTTATCATTACTTTTTTACCATTATTCACAAATCATCTAAAGATCACCTCACTACCCAAACGTACCCTTAGAGACAGCTCTAGAGATTGAAAGATCGAGGAATAGGATCAAGGTAACCCCTTTTCAGTAGCTCATATATACCAAGGACAAAACTGTATTTATGTGTCAGTATGCATGTGATGTTGGACTGATTGGAGTTTTCTTTTCTCGTGCAACTTTTATATTTTTGCCACTTCAGCTTCTAAATTATATGTTATTTGCGACTGAAATCTTCTGCACTTCATCTTCAGAATATTAGCTCTTTCTGACAATTGGAACAAGTTGAAATGTTCTATTTGAGTCTGCTTGGACACTGAAGTGATATTTTGATAATCCTCGTATTCTACAGGTGATGAGAAAGAATCTATTAAAATACATTCGTGTGAGGGAGTTTGCTCCAGAAGCTGAGTTTCATGATCCTTGCCCATCTTTCGTTTTGCCAAATGTCATATGCAGGTTAGATTTTTCTTAAAAGGATTCCAAAGAATAGAAGCGTTTTTTTGTTTCCTAAGTTTTGTGCTAATTATACTAATGGAAGTGTGCACAACTCTTTCTCATGTTTATTGTTGCATTGCGTTAGTAATCCAAGTAAACTGTATTGTCAGTACAAGTACTTCTGGAGAAAACAATTTATGGGAAAAGAGTAAAATTTGTTAAACTACATTTGAACGAGCTTTGAATAAATTCAACAGTTCAGTTTATCATTATTAATACATAGAGGAGATATTTCCTTGAGAGACTTGTATGACTCTGAATCATGGCAAAACTAGAGGAAGAATTGTGGCACAGGAGGAACTGTGGATGGTTGGATTATGTGAATTATGTTTGATTTATTTGGGGGCTTGTTGAATTTAAAGCTCATACATGCTTGATCCTTGTTTGATAGAGTAAAAATACCAAGTTATTCTTTCCTTCACTCTCTTTTTAATCCTTGGATCCAATTATCACATTTAACCTGTTCCCAACTTTGAAGAAGTTGCTGACTATTTATCATTTTTCTTGACAGCTACTGCAATGACTGCAGAGACCTAGACTTATGCCGTGATTCGGCTTTAGTGGATCAGGAGTGGCACTGTGCCGTGCCACAATGTGGCCAGCCTTATGATCGTGAGGTCATGGAGAATGCTCTTCTTCAAATTGTACGACAAAGAGAACGGATCTACCACTTGCAGGATCTGGTGTGCCTTAGGTGCCAACAGGTGAAAGCTGCACATTTAGCTGAGCAATGCGCATGTGCTGGTTCGTTTAGATGCAAAGAGGATTTGAAAGAGTTCCGTAGTAAAATGCAGATTTTCTTGAACATTGCTATTCATCAGAAATTTCAACTTCTCCAAGAGTGTACCTCATGGATTTTAGAACTTTGTTAGCTCTTCGAGTTTTCCTTTGCCTTTGTAGAGAATTCTTTTATATGATTGATCAAGGTTGCCAGTTGCAAAAAAAGAAATTAAAAATGGAAAGACGTTGTGTAGAATTGTTGGATACCAAGGTACTGAGGGATGATTGTAAGCGATGTTGAAAATCAAGGCGAAATGTAAACGGTGAGGAAGTTGGCTAAAGATGGTTGAAGCTACAAGTTCCATTTTTTTTTTTTTTTTGTGTATATTTTGTATGATGTAATAAAGCAGAAAAGTGGAGGGGATTTATTTAGTTTTTTTCTCAATGGTAAAACAAGAAATATTAACAAAAGTGGAGGTGTGTCACTAGGGAATGGAATAAATGTGAATACTTTCCGGCCCATATGCGTACTCAATATAAATTATGAAATTGACATTTACATGAATTTTAGTGGCCTTCCATGTATTCTATATCTTTTATGAACCATAATATATACCATTTTATGAGTGCAGATATCTTCCAATCTGTTAAGAGCAGTTGCTGGTTGAACGCTAATCTACCAAACTTCCATTTAAATAAAAAATCAGAGTTTTTAACTCTAAATTAACCAGTTTGGAGCTTGGCTCACATATATAATGAGCTTGAAATTAATGTTTTGAAGTTGAACAGACGAAACAATGCTTCGAAGTAAAAATTGAAGAAAAAATCAATTTACCTGAACATTGGGCCCAAACGTTACATCGATAATTTTTTTTAACAAAAAAAAAAAAAAAAAACCAAAAAGGAAAGAACAATGAACAAACTCAAGCAATATTTATAACATACATTGACACAATAATCAGCCAAGTTTTTTTTTTTTTTTTTTATACTAAAGTAAAAGCAATTAAAGGGAGAAGAACATGTAAGTCTATACTGTCTAGTTTCATATACGCCTATATTCATCTCCACAGTCACCAATTACACGAAGGAGATCTTTCCCTTTTTTTGTGACAGCTAAGTATTTTTTTTTTTTTTTTATACTAAAGTAAAAGCAATTAAAGGGAGAAGAACATGTAAGTCTATACTGTCTAGTTTCATAGACGCCTATATTCATCTCCACAGTCACCAATTACACGAAGGAGATCTTTCCCTTTTTTTGTGACTTCTTGTATGCTGTTTATATCGTCCTCGTCAAGATCAAGAGAAAAGATAGCATTTGCGTCGTTGATGTGTTCTGACAGCCCAAGTCTAACGCCAATCATTGATCCTGCCACTGTGGGCTGCCATTTTCGAAAACAAAAAAAAAGGGGGGATTCTCAATGTGGCCTATTCAAAGAAGGGGATTTTTTTTTTTAAAAAAAAAAAAAAGAAAGAAGTGGAAACTGATTTTACCTGATCTAGAATATATTTCACTGCAACAGTTGGGATTGAAACCCTGTGTTTAGATGCTACTTTTTTAAGCGTTTGAAGCAGGCCTTGGAACAGGCTCCATCCTCCCCAGGCATCAACCATCTGCCATATATTGCAAAATTTTAAACAAAGATTTGGATATATCAACATCATGCACAAAATTCAAATTCCACCAACCCACTCCCCCTCGCCCCAAAATAATTTTACAAAATCCGCATTACCTAACAGAGTTTTACAATTTTCAGAATCACTATAACTGGATAGTTCTGTTAAAGGACTTCCTACCCTTTTGTACTTCTGGAGGGAGGGTGTGTTTAATGGAGGGCCAGCAAAGGGGATTGCTAAGTTGGTGTCGAGAAACTTCTCAGATAACAGACCACCCATTACTGTTCCATACCTGCATTAATATTATATTAAAAAAAGTGAAATGTGAGGAATGGAATATTTAGTAGTCTAGCACGGACAATATATATATAAAAAAAAAAAAAAAAACCCTACATCAATCTGAACATCTAAGTTGGACATCCCCTAAAAGGGCTATATTTTGGTCATCAGACCAAGATGGTCTCTTTTTGGCCAATGTCAGTTGCAATGCACTGGAGAAATACATTTTTTTGGGCAAAATGACTCATGTTTAAGATGGTTCAATTATAGGATTGTCTTGATTTGAACCTACGGCAGAAAAAAAAGGGTTGTTTGGGGGGGGGGGGGTGAGGGCAATGACTGACTAGATAATATTGGTGTGTGCGCATATGCGTTTGTGTGAGAGAGAGAGAGAGAGAGACGTTATAAGTTTTACTCCTGTAAGCTGACAAAGCTCTGCCATTTTCTGTTGAGGACGCATGTCAACAATTGAATGTTGCACCTAAAAAGATTATATTCTAATAATGCATTAGAATATAAAATGCAACATAAGGGATTATGAAAAAATATTTAAGAAAAGAAACAATACGTCTAGTATTACCTGATTGCTTACAACAGGAATTTCATTTTCAAGGATTATTTGCAATCTTTCTGTATCAAAATTTGTTAAAGCAACTGTCTTGATTTTACCTGTAAATCACTTGCTGAAATAATCTGATCAAGTCGAGGAATGCAATCTCAGGTATTAATAGCAAATTAATGAGAGAAATGACACTACCTTCTGCTTTCAGATCTGCAAGGTGTTTTAGCGCATCAAGGTAACCAGGATTTGAATAGTCCCACCTATTTCAGAGTAGAAATACAGAAGACTACTATCAGACAATACACTGGAAAGAAACTAGCTTACTCTTCGCTGTCTATTATTTCACATACGTTGGAGTGCAAGTAAAGAGCCATAAATTTTCTTTTTTGGGTTAATCAAACCATTGAACACAAATAAACTATGTTGTATGGGGCAGGCAGGATACTAGCAAGCAAAACAAATAATGATTAATAAATGACAATCTACAGAGGGACGGTGACTCAGACATGGCAGAGTATTCCGTTCTACATCAAACTAGATAATAGTGGGATTTTTCGAAATCATTATCTAGATTTACCTTTGCATACAAGTCAGTTTCATCATAATTGTGTAGGAAATTTAAGTCATTATCAAATCTTGTTGAGGTTCATAGGGCTTGAAGTTAACAGATACTGCACTTCTGAACGCTTATTTTTTTATAGGCGCAATTGAGAACACTTAGATTTTGTAACATGGGCACTCCAATAAAAATTAGTACCCTATCATGCACAGCTGAGATACGTATTATTACTTAGTCTACATTTGTAATTTCACAGCTATAAATAATAATGGCTGGTTCAGAATCATTTTCAAACTAGACAACTAAAGCATGATATTGGGTAAGTACATCACTAGAAAAACCATGCTACTACATCAATCAACTTAAAAAATATGCTAGGAATGGAATGTGTGTGTGGGTACCAATGAAACTGAAGCATATCCAAGGAAGCCACGTCCATTCTCTTCCGCGAAACATTGATGCTCTCCCTCACATAGCTACTTGTCATCTTAACTGGTGGTGGCACCCATTTTGTAAGACTGCATCACATAATAGAACAGACAATGAGGCAAACATACTGTAAAGTTTCATTTCTATATTGTCCACAACATGCAGAATAATGAATCAAAAGGCTTTAACTTCTTTTTTTTTATTGGCACTGGGTGTCCAAGAACGTCCCGACTAATCCCAGAGGTGCATAGGCCCTCGGCAAGGAGTTTTCCGCAAGTGCACAAAAGGCTTTTAACATATTTCTATACAACTAATGATGTAAACTGGATTGATGTTGCTCCAACAAATATAATTACAGGACAATGATGGCATGTCTATGTCCAATATACTGCTAGTAACTCACCCTCTGACCTTATCCACGAACTCTGGCGGGCGCTCTCGACGAACTCGATTGATAAAGATACCATATAGGTCTTCAGCAGGCCCATCTACAATATCATAATAACAATGAGAGACAAACCCTAATTCTTGGTCAAACAGTGACAAACGAGAGGCCATGTGGTCTGGTTAGTTACGCAACACTCTGTCACAGAAAGTTGATATGGCCCAATCAAAATCTCCCATGTAAACCAAAAAAAAAAATTTAATATGTAAAAAAAAAAAAGTGAGCAAGGATTTTGACTATTTTTGCCTGAGAGAGTGCAGTGAGCAGGATACATAGAGATCCTCCACTTACAGTGATCAGCCATGTCAAAGGTGGAGAGGCCTGCATCAGCGTATCGGAGCATGGCCTCAACAGCATCATCTCGATCAATTCGGCCCCAACCACCACTAGTCTGCCACATCCCATTCAGCACTCGGCATATATCCAGCGAATCATTCCCGTTCTGGACAGTGACTCGCTGGGCCTCCACAGTTCCCTCAAAGCACCTCACCGAGTTTGCTTGCGAGTTACGGCGAGTTGTGGTCTTCGCCCTGGTAGTGGTGGATTTGAGATGGGTGATATTGGTGAAGATAGTTGGGCGTAGAGTCATTGCCATTGCCATTTTGCACAAGTGGGGCAGTTGAAACCTGGAAATCACTAAACACACAACACTGAATAAGAAAAAAACTCAAGAATGAATTTCAAAATTTTTTTCCTTTTTCTTTGTTGGGGAAGGGGTGGAGGGGGGGTTCATTACAACATAGTTGGCTCTCTAATAACCTGTTTTAGTTTTCTTGTAAACAGATAAATGGCATAGCTTAACCCAGTTAAGAGAACTGAATCGTAATTCAAGAAAACCAAGACATAAAATTCCGATCCTATCGTCGGGTCTCTAACATTGAAGCAATTTATTTAACAGATAAATAGGATAGCTTTAACCCAGTTCAGAGTACTGCATCATGATTCAAAAAAACCAAGCCATAGAATCCCAATCCTATATGCTTAAGCTGTTTCTACAGGTTTTCAAAGTGAATGCGGATCAAAATAATGTAATTTAAGACCCCATGTGGCACAGACACACACACACAGAGAAAGAGAATACCGATGAAAGTGACTGGAGCATGTGAGTGGGAAAAACTAGTACACCGCCAGAAACTTAACCGAAGATATGAAGATATTTTCTCAAGTTACTTATAAAAAAAAAAAAAAAAATTCTTGAGTAGTTTCTTATTCCGTGTTCATGTGTTGTGTATCTGGTAGTTTCCAGGTTTCAACCACTTGTGATTTAACTAAATCCTTGTGTCTCTGCAATAGGGTAATAAGAAAAAATCATGGATGGCACAGAAAACTTTCATCACATAACAAGATTGACCCCTAAACATCTGATGAATATAAGCTGCCTTCTTTCAACACCAAAACTAATGCCAGACAAAATAGTTAGGTGAAAATTAATATTTAACTACTGGTATAACTAAGATTCGTTATTGTGTTTATGGCCTTCAGTGAATTCACAGCTTGCTATGGAGAAGACTATTCTGGTTGGTGATGATCTGGTGTCAGGCCCACCATCACCTCTCATTCAACCAGACTTTGCCTCTCACCTGCTCGAAGGAGTTTATTTATGTGATGGGATTCTGAGGATTCTATTCCTCTGTAAGTACTGCATTTTTAGTTCATTGGCCGAGTAACAGATAAGCACTGTATCTCGTAGAGTCCTTTGATATCCTCACAACATATATACAATTCTTTTATATGTACCTTATATATGGAATAAAATCAATCGAAGCTGGATTCTAATAGAATCAGATCTTTCTCTATTCAGTGGACTAGAATAAAATTCAAATGCAGTAGTTTGTAACTTGAGCACTATGGATCCAAATTTTAACCATTGACAGCCCTATGCATAGAAGCATATTGAGAAGAACATGGAAACCAAAATGCTAAAGAAAAGGATAGCCACTCAGTCAAGGGATGGAAAAGTGCTACTCTAATATATGGCCATTTGATAAATTCAAAATCATATAAAAATTGTGCTCTAACTCTATGGATCATCACAATCATGCTTATCAAGTAATACTTGTTGTCCAGCCACGCTTACACAGGAACAAGCTCAGTTCTACTAACTTGTTTTTGCAACGTAACTCAACTTTTGTACACAACATACACTTTATCATTTGTAATAGAAACTTCAACACTTCAGTCTTCAAAACGACCCAACCAGTTGCTTATGTTTCTAGCAAGTCGTCTGGTCTCATTCAAGGAAAGAGTTTTAAGCCCCTGAGCAATGGCATCTGCTGGAGTATACACATAACCCACTTGCCACTTTGGTTCCTGTGCACATGGCGTGATGTGATTACCACTCAATTGCATCTTTTCCAGTGTCCCACCCATCAACTCCACACGAGGCTTCAATGCCTCCTCCAGAAGGTCTGTCTCATCTATAGCGTCCGAGCTGAACTTCACCAACAGGGTGTGTTGGACATTGTATGAGCTCTTGCAACGATCACGATTCTCAGATGGATTTGGCCTGAACTCCGATATCCCTTGAGTGACCTGATTTAGTACTGATGGCAACTGCTCAACAAATTTGTTTAGTGAAACTAAGGATTCCCGATCACCATCAGGAACCATTGCTCCAGCTACATCAAGTAACATCTTCCATGCATCTTCCGAGGCACTCCTAGTCAGCAAATAAACTGGAGATGCTTCAACAATTGGCATAATTTGACGAACCAAAGGACCCAGCTGCTCAAAGTAAGGCACTGCCTCTGTTGCTGGCTTGTTGTTGTACGAGATTATGACATTCGCCTTTGGTACCTTCTCAGAGAAATAGCTTCCTATAAGTACCTGGAGAAGCGCACCATTGCTATGGCCGACAGAAAAGAGAGGAAGGCCAGCAAGTTGGGCAGGTGTTAAATTGGCATGAGGCAATCCAGAGGTAAGCACTGAGTCCAAGCAGGCATTGAACCTCTCGTAAACCTGTGCAGCAGCCTGGGCATGGTCGAAAGTTACATTGTAAGGTACCGAAATGATGAGAAACCCTTCCTGTGCCAATTGCTCGATTAGGTAGCTGTACGTGACTTCAGGAACAGCTCCAATGAATGCACCGCCCAAGAACTTGATAATTGCACGTGGCTTCGTACCACTGGGTGGAGCAATCACCAGACAGGAATCTTGCCTCCTATAAAACCTACCATTAGTGGAAGTAATTTGGGAGCTGCCGCGGCTCACTGCATAGACATGCCCATTGGTAGTCAGTCCGAAGGAAGAGGAGGGCCGGCTTGCTGCTACAACAACTCCATTTCTGGGACCAGTAGGAGAGAATTTGTGTCCATAATGCCTGGTGAGATTTTTTGGGGAGATGCTTCTGTATTTTGTACCCATCGCAGAGCACATAGCAAATTCCATTTCTCGAATACAATCTAGCTCTTGCTTCCTTTCTTGAACTCAGTTTGTGTCTCTGATCTTGCGATTGTTGTCTGAAATAAGCCTGGGTTTAATCTTGTTTTGGTAGAAACTAGTTTTTGTTATTGTTTTATGTGTTCTAAAGTGCTAGGACAGTGTCATTCTACTGTGTCAAATGTCTGTATAGGATAGTTTGTGCCTAGAGGTTAAAACCATCCGAGCCAAGTATTTAGGATTTTCAAGTTCGGCTTGGATATGCTGGGGCATGTTTGAACTCAAATTCTGATCAAATAATATACTAGCAGGCCATGTTTGAGCCAAATCAAGGGCATTTAAGGAGCATCTAAAGCTACATGGATAGTTTAAATTAGATAAGTTTCAGCAGTGTTCTAATTATGTTGGACAAAACGGTAAAAAGTGGACAACTGTTGCTGCCAGTAAACGGTTTGAACTTTGAAAAGCATGATTGTGAAGTAACTGAACGGTGCAGTACGCTGTCAGAAAAGGTCGACTGTAATCAGCCCGAATCCAGCAATCGAAACCGCCCCCAGCCCCCCAGAGCGGGCGGGTTTTTTTCCCCATTTTTGTGCATGCAATCGGCCCCCCAAAAAAATAGCAACTCCCAAACGGCAAATTTCATCAAACAAAAATATAGCAAACATCAACGGAATGAAACGTTCGAGAGAGACAATGACTCAGAATGAAACATGGAGAAAAGTTAGATCAGAAAGAGAGAGAGAGAGAGATTACCTGTGGCAAGGCGTTGGTGGTGCTCGGCGTCGGCGTGAAGACTAACGGACTGAAAGAAGTGGACAGAAGCTGAAGATATGGTTATATGAAAGCTGTGGAGCTGAAAAGTGAAAAGATAAGCAAACGGTAGGATCTCACGTGTACTGTTTACGTGAGAGTGAGTCTATGAGAGTATGTTCCTCATCATTTTTGAATAAATAAATAAAAATATTAAATAAATTGAGATGAAATTAAAAAAATATAGGAGTAATGTTACAATAAAGTGTATAAATATTATATAACTATTTTAAAAATGAGTGAAGTTTATTATTTAAAAATTCTTTTTTTTTTTAAGTAAGTTCTATATTTTTTAAAAATAATTACGCCACCATTATTCTATTTGTAGTTGTATAAATGGTTTCTAAAAAAATCTATATCATATACATATAATAGTTAAAAGCGGCTCATAACAAAAATAAAAGAAAAATGTTAAGAGTATTCTCAATAAATTAGTTAAAAGTTAAATTTATCATATATTAGTTATTAGATTAAAAAAAATGACTATAATAGATTAGCTAAAGTAAAAAAAATTAGACTTTAGTTAAAATAATTTCAAAAATAAGATTAAATTTAGAAGTTAATTTTCATTAGCCAAATTTTTACTATATTAATTCCCCTCTCTTCATGATCTTCACATTAGTTAAAAATATGATTTCTTAACTAATAATTTAATTAATATATAATAGGTAGAATGGTAAAACATGATAAAATTAAATAAATTAATAATTAAAAAAAATAAATTAATATTATTTCATTACTATATAAATAATGGATAATCTAATATAGAGATTTGATATGAATAGAATAACTAAAATCAAGAATAATAATAGTCTTATATCTCTTTTATCACCTTTCTATTACTTTTTATAATTTGTTAATTTAAAAAAAATATTTTACTTAATGAATTAAGAAAGTGATAATTAGTATAATTACATTTTTAATTTTTTTTTAATAATTAAGGATGTTAAAAAAATACTTAAAAGAAAAAAAATTGTATTATGAGTGATAAATGAGTGGTAAAGTAGTGATATGCCTATCATTACTTTAAAATCAAATTCATTTAATATTATTTTATTATATATTGAATAAATGACTATTCTGATATGAACATTTAATGTATTTAATGTGAATGAAATAGCCAAAAAAATCAAGTTGATCTCCTATTAGCTATTAGCTAAAGTAAGGTTTGGTTTTGGCTAATCTATTGAGAGTGATCTAATGGTAGTATGGAACCACTGCACATTACTGATACCGATACACGTAACACTACCCAAAACAAAATATATTTTTCGCCTGTGTAATTAAGAGTGTAATCGATTCGGTCTGGAGAGTCACGAACTGAAAATTTCAGTCTATCATTTTTTTGTTGGATTGGACATTTAGTTATCGACTCGATTAATGGGAAACTCTATAGCACATGCTTTGGTAAGGAATGCGTGGAATGTAGCTGAAATTTCTGTGTGGTGGGATCAATTACCATAATTTATTCTCAACCTATTATGGTTTGAGGCCAATTAATTGTATGGATGATGATTTATTATGATTGAATGCATGGTTGGTTATCAAAAAAAAAAAAAAAAGAAGTAATCGACTCGATTAGTTATCGGTCGTATCGGTCCATGAACATTTTTATCATTCTTTGTTAGAAAAATTAATACAAAATTAATTAAATTGAATTAAGTAATTTATTTAACATTATACGTATGGTTAATGATATTAAGTAATTATGTATTATATATGATCAATAGTAATCTCTTAAATGAAAATTAAATAATTAATTATATTATTATAAATTCATGAAATGTATTTGATGGATGACCATTAGAATTCTCTCATAGTCATGTATTCCTATTTTTCATTTTTATTTTTTAATTTGTATATTGTCATTTCTTAAGTTCATGTATTTATTTAATATCATGTATCATCCATGATTATAAAATGGTGTTTTGAAAAGCATTTGAGGTAGGCATACAACAAATAATTTGAGAGAAATAGTAGTTAGTTCTTGAAAAACTAATTTAGATATTGTAATCTTTCAATTCTCTTGCTACATTTTTTTAAAATTTTACAATCCGTTATCAGGACAAGATTCTAGCCAATTGTCGTGCTATTTAACGTTGAAAGTTTTCTATGAAAATACTCTTATCACTAGAAGTCATTCCTTATATATATAATGTCATTTCATAATCGTCATGGTATGATCATATCTTCAAATAATGCTATTAACATATATTTTATGCAATACTTTTTGAAGTAAAATATTATATTGTCAATACAATTCATATGACTTCATAAAGTTTATAATTCTTGCATAATTTAAATCTTATAGTATTTACTTATTCGATTTTTAATATATTTATTATAGATAATGTCGAATATTACAAAATTAAAATTTGTTGCTTTCGATATTTTGGACAACAATTACTTATCTTGAATTTTGATGCTGAAATAAATCTTAATGAACCTTTGAATTACCATCAAAGAAAAAAATGAAATGTTTTCCCCATTACATATAGCAAAATCCGTTTAGAAAAAACTCTTTTCTCATGAAATCCCCTTTTGACTCCTACAAAATCATGCTAAAGTAATGCTTTTTCTTTGCTATCATTTCTATGAAGAATTGGAAACTAAGTATCCCACTATAAAAGATCAATTGATTTTATGGAATAATCTAAGGGATAGATACGAGCACCGAAAAATCATTATTATTCCAAAGGCTCACAATGATTGGATGTAACTGAAATCGCAAAATTTAAAAATAGCGTCTGTGTATAACTCTAATAAAATAAGCTCATATTTGAAATTATATGGTGAGAAAGTCACTAATAAAGATATGTTAGAAAAAAATATATTACATCCCACACTTTGAATGTGCCCCTGTAGCAACAATATCAAGTGCACAAATTGCAAAATATTATGAACTAAGATCTTGTCATTTGGTGGCTGAATAAAATAATAAACTTTTAATGAAAAATCACCAATCTTATTCAACTGGTTCCACTTTATTTCTTGAAGTGGATAGAACTTCATTTCATAAACTTAAAGGAAATTGCGAACGTGGTCGAGGTCATGAACATGGTAAAAAGATTATAAAAATCAAGAATATTATGCTCAAAATTACTCAAAGAAAAACTCAGTATAACACAAAAAGTGAAATAACATTGAAACAAAAAATAATGAATAAAAGCTCACAGGCCGTGAAGATCTATGATAATAAATGTTTTAGATGTGGGATAAATAAATATTGGTCACATGCCTGTAGTATACCAAAATATTTGGTAGACAGAATTCCATTAAAGAAAAGGAAAATAGGGTCAAAATGAATTTTGTTGATTACAAGAATTTAGTAGATTCAACTTATATCTCAAATGGAATGGATCTCACTCAGCTGGATGTTTCTAATTTCTTTGTAAATTTCAACAAATATCTAGATTTCATGATTGGTGATGATTTTGGTTACAATAATTAATTTTTTCTCTACCTTGTAGTCACATTATATTTCAGTTATTATCTTTGAATACACTGTAATTTTCTTTATATTAATAAAGTTTTATCTGTGTTTTATTTTTATTAAGAAAGTATGGATTTTATTGATGAATTGATCAATTTGGAAAAAAATTAATAGAGATACATGTCTCACAGACAGTTATACCACACATACAATTCTTAAACATAAGAAATATTTTCAATGTTTAATATTGAAAAGAGTAAATGTCAATACCATATTTGGTTCTTCAAACCTAATTGAAAACTCCGAAAAAGCAAATATGATGTTACCTGAAAGAACAAAATTTTGTATTGACGATGTTTTGTATTTTTCAAAATCTAGAATAAGTTTATTAAATTTTAAAGATATTCATTGTAATGATTATTATGATGAAACCATCAATGAAGACAGTAATGAATATTTTTACATTATTTCCATAATTTTGGGCCAAAAGCTCATATTAGAAAATTTTTTAGCTTTATCTTTGGACTTATATTATACAACCAAGTAAAATCAAATCAAATATTATAATGCACCGAAAGTGTCTTGATCTAAAAATTCTTATGCTTTAGCATGATCTCTTTGGATATCCAGGATCAATTATGATGCGATGAATAATTGAGGCAGTAATGAATAATTTATTATTAGACCATCATCTTCTAAGTTAGTAATTGAATCTTTAGCATTTTTTTTTTTATAGGTAATATTCAATATTTTTAGAAAGAATTCATGAGGACATATGTGGGCCAATATATTCTCCATATGGACCATTTAGATATTTTATGATTTTAATATACATCAACTAGGTGGCTACATGTGTCAACTCTCTACATGTAATATTGCATTTGCTACACTTCTTGTACAAATTATTAGATTACGAACTCAATTTCTTGATTATGCAGCAAAATTTACGTTTCAATTCTTTGATAATTATTGCATATGTTGAACATTCAGTTGCCCATGTACATATTTAGAACGGTTCGCCCGAATCATTTATTAAACTACTTAAATTAATTGCTAAACAATTACTTATAAGAACAAAACTACATGTTTCTGCTTGGAGACAAGCAATTTTATGTGTTGCATAATTAGTTCGGATTAGACTAACTATCCATAATAAATTCTCTCCATTGAAACTTATTTTTGGTCAACCACTAATTATTTTTTATTTTTTGCTTGTACTGTCTATGTTCCGATTGTGCATTCCAAACACACTAAGATGAGGCCCTCAATGAAGAGTTGAAAGTTATATTGATTTTGATTCACTTTCTATTATTAGATAACCTTGAGCCTTTAACTGGTGATAAATACATGTTTCAAAAATTGTCATGTTGATGAAACAAATTTTCCACCATTAGGAAAAGAAAATGTGCCTGGAGCACAAAAAATAACATGGAATGTTTTGACATTATGTCATATTAATCCTCATATAAATCAATAAATTTAGATTATTATTCATTCATAAGGTACTGGAAATCAATTATTGGATACATTTATTGATAGTAAGAAAGTAATAAAATCTTATATTCTAGATGTTAATATCTCGATGATTGAAATCCTTGTAGGACAACCAAGAAATCAAGCAACAAATGAATCTAAGAGATGCTTGAAGCCTGAAAGACCTAATGGTGCAAATGATAAGATTTTTCGAAAGAAAAAATTAAAAGAGAAAGAAATTAGTGTTCTTGAAGAAACTATACTCACATAATATGCAATAAAATCAATTGATTCATCCAAACTTTTAACATCAATTCTCCTGAAAAAGAATCCCCTGTAGAGAAATATCTTAAAGAAATATCTCTTGAAGAGAAATAGGTATATAAAAATAACGAGATTTCGATAAATGATATAATATAGGAGAATTATGGGATATAAATAAAATTATTATCGACAATATATTTTCATTTAAAGTTGACCTTGACATTACCAAAAGTAACGATGAAACTAACCACAAATCTCGCATGATGTAGATGTAAAATGATTAGCCAAAATAAAAAACGCAATTGATGCATAATTGCACTTGCAACACGTGAAATATTTGGACCTGTAGTTCAAATACCTAAAGATGTTACACATGTTGGATATAAATGGATATTTGTGCAAGAACGTAATGAGAAAAATAAAATCATGAGATATAAAGTACGACTTGTTGCACAAGATCTTCTCATAGAAACCTGGTATTGATTTTCAAAAAAAATATTCTCCCATTATGGATTTAATTACATTCATAATTTTTATTAACTTGATAATAATAGAAAGTTTGGATATGCATTTAATAGATGTAGTTACCTCATATTTATATGGATTACTAGATAATGATATATACATGAAAATTCCTTAAGGATATAAATTGCACGGAGTATTTATTCTATCAAGTTAAACAAATCATTATATGATTTAAAATAATCCAGACGCATGTGATACAATTGTCTTAGCAAATATTTATTGAAAAAAAGATTTGAAAATAATCAAATTTGTCCATGTGTTTTTATTAAAAAATTAGTCTGAATTTACAATTATTACAGTATATATGGATGACTATATATGGATGACTTAAATCTCATTGGGATTCTAGAAGAGCTCATGAAAACTGCAACTTATTTAAAAAGTGAATTTGAAATGAAATATCTTGAAAAAAATCACATTTTGTCTTGATTTACAAATTGAACGTCTTTCAAATGAAATTATAGTTTATTAGTCTACATATATAGAAAAAATCTTGAAGGATTTTTATATGAATAAAACTCATTCTTTAAGCACTTCGATAGTTGTTCGATCATTTGATGTTGAGAAGAATCATTTTCATCCTCGAGAGAAAGATGAAGAAATTTTTGGTCCTGAAATAATATAACTTAGTGCAATTGACACTTTAATATATCTTACAAATTGTATAAGACCTGCTATTGCATTTTTAGTTAACTTACTAGAAAGATATAATTCTGTACAAACTCGAAGACATTAGAATGAAGTCAAACATATTATATGTCACCTTTGTGGTATTGTCGACATGAAATTATTTTATCCAACAAAATCAAATACACAATTATTTGGACATGCAGATGCAAGTTATTTATACGATCTGCATAAAGAGAATTCCTAAATATGATACCTATTTATATAAGAAGGTACAATTATTTCATGGAATTTTATGGAAAAAAAAAAAACAATAGTAGCTATCTGTTCCAATCACTCAGAAATTATTACAATACATGAAACAAATTGAGAATGCATTTGGTTAAGATCGATAATTCAGCATATTAAAAAAAATGTGGTTTACCCATAATCAAAGACGACTCAATAATATTATACGAAGATAATATGGCATGTGCTACATCAAAGGTGATAGAGGACCAAACATATTTCACTAAATTCTTTTATACGCACGAGTTTCAAAATGGCAGCAATATTGATGTCAAGAAAATACAGTCAATTGATAATTTGGTAGACTTATTCATTAAAATTTTACCAACTTCAACATTCAAAAGGCTGATACACAATATTAGAATGCGACAGCTCAAGGATCTTTCATCATGAATAATTGAAGATTTGCATACTTAGTAATAACTTATAAGTAATAAGTGTATTATTATTATTTAATATATTATTGCTAATTTATCATTACTTACTAACATATAAATTTATAATATACTAATATAATAGTGTTTTTTACTTTTTTATTTAGATTACTTTTTTTTTTGCCAATTGTTTTAAGAGTAAGTTTTTTTTTTTTTAATATTATTTGGCTTAAATTTGTGATAAATACATAAATTGGGCTGAAAATAATTAAATTTGGACTAAAAATTATTTTTCATTATTACAAGATTTTAGATTAAATTTAATTCATTAAATCATATTAAGTGCACCTGGACCAGACCGGACTGCCCCTGGACTGAATTAGATTAGATTAGTATAGACCGAATAGGAGTTTGATCTAGTCCAGGGTGAGAAGATTTTGGACCGAATGGAACCGTTCCATATTTTTCTCGGACCGGACCATTTACATCCCTAAAACTAATTTAAGATATTATGATCTTTTAATTCTCTTGTTACTTTTATTTAATTTTACAATATGTGCTATTATATAAAATAATATTATATATATATATATATATATATATATTCACACACACACACATTTGGTCGATCTCGATTCGATGCGGTAAAAAAATATACTCCAAAACCGAAGAATAAAACCGTGTTCAGTTGATTTTTCTGATCCAGACCGATGGTATTTCATCCTAACAATACGAAGCAGCAATGCAATTGCAATTCTTTCGCTCCCAATCAACTAATGCAAATGTATTTCCACTAAAAATAAATTTTACTTATATAATTTTTTTTATTTAAAATTATCGTGCATTAATTATCCATCTGAATCCATAACAGCAAAGTGCTGCATTAACAAAATGTTGACACGGCATCCATAGCATTGTATGAGAAGAAAGGAAAACAATTTTGCCAACTTACATTTTGTTAAAAACTTTGCTGTTCACATATCAATGTTGCTCTTTGAAGACGGGCGCTTTCGTCGTAATAAAACAAAACTTCTTTGTGATGTTCATGCATGCATGCATTACTTAGCACCAAAACATATATGACTCAGATGTTTTCAAAGTGGTCACAAAGGCTTTGAAAAAATGGCTAATTATAACCATAATAAATCCTCGATTGTAACCAATCAACATTGTAAGAGCTAGGTGCAGATTGATGTTCCAGGCTGCTGATCAAGTCCAATAATCATGCCAAAAATATACCTCTTGAACCTTCACCAAAAAGACCATCTTTTGGCAGTCGACCCAGCAACAGGCTCATCCCTTTTTCTATTCTCGATTCCCTGATTTAAGGACTCCAGCCTTCTCCTGCACAGAACACAATACAGTTAAAGGATTCCACGCAATGACTTTACATTAAATTGAAGAACATGCAGAAAAGAATAGTGCAAATCTTCAGGCAACAGCATTTATTTATTTATTTTGGTTGAAACTGGGTGTCCGGAACAGTGTCCCGATTAATCCCAGGAGTGCATAGGTCCTCGGCAAAAAACTTACCACAAGTGCACCTCAGATAATTCAAGAAGAAAATCTTTCAGTCCAATGGCTCCTAGATATTGTTTGCACCCAAGGAATTTGAAACTTAAAAGATTTAGGGGAAGCATACCTCAAGAGACAAGGCCTTTACCACTTGAGCCAATCCCTAGCGATTACAACATTTATTTTTGCAATTCAACAGCAAATATGAGATAAATATTCCTTCACCCGTCCATTGCTATGCATGTATAGCAGCATTGAACGTGGCGTTTAAACCATTTAATTATCTGGTAAACTATAAAAAGCACTTGAAAAAAGTAAAGCTACTTTTTATTGTAATTCACCGTTTCTCACGTCTAAAGAAAATTCCATCTCCTGACCTATAGTAGTCAACTCCAAACAAACAAGACTTAACCAGTTAACCCCAACTAATTGAGCTTAGCTTTCGCCGTGAATCCTTTACCAACTAATTTAGGCGGGCCACTTGTGTCTTCTCTATCCCATCTACAGTTACATATTAATCAACTTCCCATTTATCTAGTTCCACCATGTTATTTTATGGCTTAGTTTGTTTTCACAAACCATTTCATCTCATCTTAAACTCATTATTACACTTTTTTAAATTTTTATAAAAAATAAAATAAACAATTCAACTTTTTAAAATTCTAAAACAACTTTTTCAAATCCCAAAACAAAACTAATATTAAAAAAATATATTACAATAATATTTTATTTTCTTTTTAACTTTTATGTCATCTTATGTCATCTTATCTCTGAAAACAAACCAATTTCCTTTTATCTCTTCACCCTCTTTCATTGATGCAACAATTTATTTTTAGGTTTCCTTTTATCACTCCAGTCTCTCTCATTGATGCAACAATTTGTTTCTATTTCACCACGGACAACCCATTCTACAATTCACCTTGTCTCTTTTTTGGTGGTGTCACCAACTTACCATCACCTTTTAACCAGAGATCTTCACGCCTTATTTTCTAATACCCAGGGAAAAAAAGAGAAAAAGAAAACAGAGAAGTGACGCTCACCAAAATGGTTGAGAGGAAGAAACCCAGAAGTATAAAGAGCTAACAAAACATGCTTCTCATGCATCTCAATGAAAACATAAGGATGTGTATTATAAATATTACTAGGTATCTGCTTGTCAAAAAGGGGAAAAACAGCATTACTTGGTATCTGTGAGGCGACCATGCAAGCTCCATCTCTGGCGAAATCCTTCCATGCCTTCAGCTCCAGTAGCAAGAATCAAGCGCCTGCAAATGTGGGAACATGACATATTTGAGAGACTTTCAAAGATGATTACCCCATTTTTTATTTTATTTTATTTTTTTCTGATGGTTAATAATTACATGATTCAATGCCACAAAGCCGTTAGCAAAAGAAAGAGGAAGATATGTCCAAAAACGGAAAGCAAAGTGTATAGGTATGTGATTCCAATAAAATGCAGGTAATATAACTTTGGCAGACCAAAAGGCTTTTGTGGGTGGATAATGTAATTAGAAGAACAAACTAAGGTGTGCAAATATGATTTGCAAGTTACTCCATTTCTTGCCTTAGGGAATATTATCCAGTGTAAAACTTCTAGTCAACATCATTTTAATCCTTGGAGGTCTCATTATGCTAAAATCAAAATACATGTAATAGTTAGGACTTGGGTCTTGACCCACATTTTTCTGTTTCTAGACAAGTAAACTTCAGACAAGACCTTTGCAAAGTAAACTTGATTGGTCACCACGTAATTCAGTCTACCCCTAAAACGTGATAAGAGAGGCAGCAGTAGAAGCAGCAAATGATTAAACTACCCCATACAACTTTTTAAACTAGAAACGTGCACACATGCTTATCCCCAAAAATATTGTGGTTTGAGGCATATAGAGACCACTTGTAACAACAGTATCAAAAGTAGGCCGCAGAATCATAAAGGCACCATTTGCATTATTATATTTCATTCTGGCAAGTTGAAAAAACTTCTTTTGCATGCATCCACAATACAAATTAGTAGAAATGAAGGAGTTTCAATCCTAATTTAGGTTACACTGTGCCAAGGAACTGCATATAAAGTTAATGGGAAAGATATTAAATTAGCTCAATGCATCAGAAGAGAAGACAATTATAAAACAGACTCAATAGCCCATTGCAAGAATAATTATTAGTTGCATCAGAACATGTTATCAAGAAAAAAAAATCATGAGATATTAATCACAAGCACAATCAATTAAAAAAATACCTCTCTAGTGATGTAACTTCTGATTCAAGTTGAGCAGCTCTCTCCTTTGCTTCATCTAAAGGCATTGATAACCCCAATTTGCGCTCACTATCTTGAAGTCGTTGTCTTAGTTCCTTATCCTGGAAACAACATGAAGTAGTGAGGTGAAATACCGAGTAACAGTTCAACTCACTTACAAATAAACAACAAAATGGGTAAATAAAAGAAGCAGAATAGAAAGAGTCTCACCCTTTTCTCAGTGCACTGTCGATATAAAGCAATCTCATCTTGACAAAAAGGCTCGATATCATTGATTTGCAAGCCTACAGAGTGTTAAAAAATATTCGTATAAAGCCTCATTCAAATGACTGCCTCAAAGTGAAAATGCATGATCCGAGCTTCCTAAGCCATACAATTCATGCACACATGTTGTGGTTTCTAACTAGAAGCTACTGATGTCATTACCTTTTTGATAAGTAAACTGATGTCATTACCTAATCTGTCACTTTACTTTTCACAAGGAAAGTATCCAGGATAATAGCCCCCCTCCCAACCCTGGCCACTGAAAAAGGCGTTGTATTCAACTTTTAATATGTACAGTCTTGTGAGGCCCAGCATTGTCCACATTTTGCATAGTTTCTCAAGGCCTAATTACAAAGGCCAATGTTTTGTAGGAGTTAGACCTCTGAATGTATGTGTGTGTGTCTTCTTTCTTTTATTCTTGGGGGTGCAGGAATGAGGGAGGGTAATTAAAGGATAAATTGTGACTGCCAATTTAAGGATGAAAATGAGCTCAATCTAATATCTAGGAATGTGGATTGAGTAAATAGTGGATTGAACTCATTTTATGAATATTTCCATCCTTAAAATGAGCTCAATCTTTACATTCTTTTGTGTGCTGAAGGTGGAGTGTGGATTGCGCTCATTTATTTTCATCCTTGAGAAAGAAGCACCACATTCAGAGCACACAAGACATGGGAGAAAAATAGGCTGTAAAATGAGCTCAATGACACCCATTCAGCTCAAGTTTAGCTCAATTGGAGTTCGATGGGGCTACCATCCAGACTGAAAAGCTGAGAATTTAACATACAATTTCAAGCTCATTACATTTGTGAGCCAAGCTCGATCAATTGCCTACTTGACTTGTAATGTTCATGAAGAGGGTACAAGTGATCTTCAGCCGTTTTGATAGGCTAAATTGAAGTTATATGAAATCTTAATGTCTATGAAATATTCTGACAATGTACTGCACTGGTCAGTACTTCATAACCACTCTTTTAAAACCATTTTTCTTTCTCTTTTTATAAATTAAAACCGTTGACTGGTAACAACAGTTGTCCACTTTAGCATTTAGGGCTATAAATGAACAAGACCAGGCCACTTGGCAGACAGCTCAAATTCGGCTTGATACTCAAATTTGACTTGATTCGATTACTAATTTACTGGATTATTGATAAGTTGTTTGCAAACAAAAAATTAGACTCGATCATTAAACGATATAAACTCATACAAAACTCGCCCAACTTGATTGACGTTCTTCGCCATGCTTACATGAAACTTGGCTCAAATCATTAGCTCGGGTCATATATTCATATATAAAAACACACCATATTATATATATGTATACAGTTCACCATATTGATGGTAAATTTAGTAGTTGTGATGAATACATATGTAATATATGTATGATATCTTGTTTTTTTTTTGTAGGTGTATGTGTGATATATTCTTATATAAAAAGCTCACTATTTTATGAGTATAATTGTATACATTTTAATAAATACAGCAATATCTTTTACAAGTATGAGTCATTAGAGTTGGATAAGAGCCAAGTAGCATTTAATTTAATTTGTACATAATTATGAATAATTGTGATTGTAAGAACAAACTTTTATTTAATTATACATTGTGAGTAAAAATATTCATTTTAAAAAAAATTCGAGTTAAGCTGAGTGCTCAATTAAGAACCCGGCTTATTTTTAGTCAAGTCTCGAGGCGACGCATACGAACGTCTTGCTCGAGTTGAGTTCAAGTAGAGATCGAGCCCGATCTCTTAATAATCTAACTGGGTTTGACTGGATAACACTCGCTTGAATTTGGCTCGATTATAGCTCTAATAGCATTTGTCCAACATGATTAGGACACATGCTCAAAGTTATCTAATTTACTATGTACAGTCTTGGGAGGCTCTGCACTGTCCGCATTTTGCATAGTTTCTGGAGGCCTAATTTTTTTTATAAGTAAAGTCACCTAATTAGAAAGGCCAAAGTGATATTAAGAGTTACTTTGTCGATGAACTGAAGACCTGTGTAGAGGTGTATGTCTTCTTTCTTTTATTCTTTGGGGTGCAGGGGTAGGAGAGGCTAATTTAAGGAAAGTTTCAATGAAAATTGTGACTCTCGCCAATAAGTAGGCACCATGTTTAATACATGGACTCTATAATGTGGTTATGTAGCATGAAGGGCAAAAACAATGTATCCTGCATGTTGACGTCGCAGACTTATTTTTTACAGCTGAGATTGTCACTAGCAACCTTCTAGATAGAAGCACCACATTCAGACACAAAGAAATGGGACCAAAATATGCTGTAAAATGAGCTCAATCTACCCATGTTCAGCTCAAGTTTAGCTCAGTCCGAGCTCGATGTGGCTCATCATCCACATTGAAGAGCTGAGAATAGAAAATGTAATTTCAAGCTTATTACATCTGTGAGCCAAACTCGATCAATTGCCTACTTGACTTGTAATGTTTGTGAACAGGGTGCAAGTAATTTGCAAAGATCTTGAGGTGTTTTAATAGGATACATTGAAGTTAAATATTTTCTTAATGTTTCTATTGTCTATTTTATATTCTGAAAATGTACTGCCCCAGTCAACTTCATAAGCACACTTTTGAAACCATCAACTCGTAGCAACAGTTCTCCACCTTTTAGCATTTTCCAACACGATTACTTGCACCCTAATTTAAAACTACCAATTTAAGTTATCCAATTTAAAACTACTAAGGTAACTCAAGATGCTCGTTAAATGCCCTTGATTGAGCTCAAACATGGATATATTAGTTGAGTTCAAGATGAGTCGAAACAGGCCCTTGCATATCCAAGCTGAGCTTAAAAAATTGAATACTTGGCTCAGCTGGTTTTGACCTCTAGGCACAAATGACTCTACACAGACATTTTACGTAGTAGAATGAGGCTGTCCTCGATAAAACTACCAAAACAAGGACAGAAACTAATTTCTACAAAAGCAAGATTAAATCCAGCCAATGAACTAAGAATGCAAAACTTACAGAGGAATAGATTCCTAAGAATCCCATCACATAACTCAACTCCTTCGAGCACATGAGAGGCAATTTCTGGTGGAATGAGAGGTGATGGTGGGCCCATCATCAGATCATCACCGACCAGAATAGTCTCCTCCATAGTAGGCTGTGAATCCACTGAAGCCCAACAACACAGCAACAAATATTAGATATATGCTCAATATCTTTTTTTTTATAGGTGAAAAAATCTGTATCATTGTCACGGTGTTCTTAATATGTGCAGAAGAAATGAGGTAACACATTTAAATCTCAATTGATCCTTAAACACTGAATATGGGCCTGCCATAAGAAAAATTATAGATTCAAGTGTATGGCTGTGCTCTGAGTTCAGCTGGTTTAAAAGATTTATAAATGCTGAAATTACATCATCACTAAAGCTTATATGCAATTTTTGAAATAAGCCTACAGAAATACACTAAAACCAAAAACCTGCTTGTTTTATAAATACAAATTAACCTGATACGAAACTATACTATATGTGTATTGGTGTATGTACTTTTTTCTTTTTTTAATGTTGGGGAACCTCTCCAAGGCAGGGCCCTTTGGACCCACCCTTGTAGAGTAAACCTCGGTTTCGTGCATCGCACCCTCACTTCTAAATATCCAATAATGAATAAAGGGATAAACATGTTCATTGATCTGCAAACACTTGCAGATTATCTTACCCATCAGGTGAATATCAATTAACATTTGCAACAGGATGCTTAAGGCACTCCACCACTAAATTTAGACTTTTATTTTCATTTTCGTTCTTCTATTTTGTTTTTTTGGCCTAAGATACTTTCGTTGCGTAATAGATGGACTCCTACATTCTGATAAAAATAAGTTGCCATCTTTCAAATACAAAAACCATTGACACACAAAATAACTGGAGAGCTAGCATTTTGGAAGAAGTCAAGTGTAAATTGATATATAATTTTTTTGGTAAGCAAATTGATATATAATTCAAAACAGAGCATAAAGAAAACTACACAATGGAGTTGGTAAGTTTCCCTTACCATCCATGATTGCTTTCTTGTTACCCTTCTTCCACTATCACGACCCAATGATTTAATTAAATCGAAAGTGGAGAAATTGAAACCTGGAAACCACAATACACGCAACACATAATAAGAACTCAAGAAAACCAGGTGCAAGAATGAACTTCAGTTTTTTGTTTTGTTTTTTTTTTTTTTGGGGGGGGGGGGGGGGGGAGATGGGCCTGTTCAGGAAAGCATTGTCGGCTCTCTAATAAACTGTTTAGGCTCTGCTTCGATGCTAAGAATTTCTTAGATCATATGTGAATAGTAGTGAACCTTATGTGAATAATAGTGAACTGAACTAGTCAGAACAGCTGTGTTAGTAATTTCGAAACAAGTTACAAAAATAATTTCCAATCGTTTTCTTTTGATATGTAGATACAGAGTTATTGAAGCAATTCATTGAACAGATAAACAGCACATATTAAACCCAGTTTAGAGTACCGCATCACGATTGAAGACAACAAAGCCATAAAATTTCGATCGTATATGCTGGGAAATGAAGCTGTTTTCACAGTTTTTCAACGCGACTACGGATCAAAATAACTTAAACCAAGACCCCATGCGGCACAGAGAGAGAGAGAGAGAGAGAGAATTTGCTAACCGTGCAGTGGTGGTGGTGGAAGGCGGTTGCTCGACCGTTGGGTGGGTGGTTGCCGGCTGGGCCGAATGTGCTGGAATATTGGAGAGTGTGGTCTGGTGGCTGGATTCAGTAGAATTGGAGCTCGATAGTGGTTGCCGGTAGTGAGGTTTTGTGAACACAGACGAAAATCTCGTGATTTTACCGTTTGTTTGGCAAGTTAAAACCCCTCTAAAATCACAACATTATTTTTAAGTTAAAATTTTTAGTTTATTGCTATATACAAAATAATTATTTTTTAATTTATTTGTTATATCATCCAGAAAATTTCAAAAAATTTCACCCCCGTTTTAAAACTCCGAAACATCATCTATTTTTTTTCTTAATGATTATTCACACACTTTAAAAACTCTTATTTTGGCCAAAAATAAAATCTATTTAGTTTTCTCATGGCGAGAAACTCAAATAATGGGATAAATAATTTGTTCCAACTCTTCTTAAAATATGGTAAATGTAAGTTGATTAAAATATTTTATCCATTTGTTAAAAATAAATAAATCAGTTTTCAAGGATAGATGTGCGTATTTTTTTATTAAGATTTCGTTTGTATTCAAAACTCATATCAACTCATCTTTATTTTATCATTGTACTTTTATAATTTTTTATACAAAATATAAATTTCTATACTGTTAGTTCTTCGACCACAAGCAAACAATCAGTCCCTACACATAAGTGAGTAATTCCCATGTGAGAGATTAGTTATAGGCCTCTAAGAACTACCAGAAATTCGATAGCTTTTGGTTGATTCACCTTCCATTTCCCTTTAATAGCCACCAACAAGACTTGGTCTTGATGATCACGCACTATAGCTCCAATGCCTACCCTGTGATGTTGTGAAAAGGTTGCTCCATCTACATTTAACCTACGTACTCTTTAGGTGGTGTCTTCCATTTGCAAAGATGTCTTAGTGCTGGACCTTGCTATTGCCGCATATCACCAAACATTTCTTTAGTCACCAAGGCTTGTTGAATATACTGTCGAGTGTCTAGCATCTCATCATCATGTAATTTTTTTATTTTTGTGAAATCACAAAGATGATGTAATAGTAAAAAATCTCTCTAGAGCATCTAGCCCTCCCAAAGATAGAACCTACAAAGCCACATTAAAAAAAGAGCTATTCCAGTCGACATCTCTAATAATAGGAAGATAAGTTTGCCAAATATTAGCTATTGTAGGGCAATGGAAAAACACATGACCCAAAGTTTTGGTTTCCCCTCCACACATGCAACGGTCTCCTCTACCTCCTGATATCCTGCTTTGTAGGTTAGCCCTAGTAGGCAAGCAGTCCAAACAAGCTCTTCATGAGAAAATTTTTACTCAAGGCTATAGTTTTAAGTTCCAAATGTCTTTCCAAAGCCGCCTGTGAAGACTACTAACTAAGGACTCAGCAGGTTGTTGTTTTGTAGTTCTCAACCATCTATATGCATAATTGATAGAAAATTGGCCCCTTCGATCCATACCCCAAATAATCCTATCCGGCTGATTTCCTGGGCACACTGGGATTTTCAACATTACTTTAGCAATATTTGGATTGAAAAGAGATGTAATCTTCAAAATATCCTACCACCGTGTGTCCCTATTTAACAAAGTATCAATCGTCCCATTTATATCCTCATGCTGAAAAGTTGGAGAAAAAGCCTTCAAAAAATCTGAATTCACACCTGGAATCCAGTAATCAATCCATATTTTCACACTTTGACCATCTCCAATTCTCCATCTACACTCTTTCTCAAGAATGCACTTTGCTTCCTATATACCCCTCCAAGTGTAAGAGGGATTACCACCCAATTTTGAAACCAAAAAACTAGTATTAGAAAAATATCTAGCTTTTAGAATTCTATGAAGAAGGGTACCTTCATTTTGAAGTATCCACCAACCTTTGCCAAAAGGGCAAAATTAAAATCATGCAAATCCTTAAATTCCATACCTCCATATGCTTTCGGCTCATATATCTTGGACCAAATTACTCAATGAATCTTTCTTTCATCTTTTTGTTGTTCCCACCAAAACTAGGCCATCATGGCCTCTAATTCCAAAAGAAGACCCTTAGATAGCAAAATAAGCTCATATTATAAGTTGGAATTGCCATAGCCACAACTTTAATTAATACATCTTTTCTTCCTTGTGAAAGTAATTTCTCCTTCCAACAATGCAACTTTTTCCACACATGGTACTTAATATTAGAAAAGGTCATTTTCTTAGATCTTCCAATAATCAGTGGTAACCCAAGATACCTCTCATAATTGCTCTCGACCTCTAAACTCAATAAATCCAAAATCTGCCTCCTTGTACATCCACGTTTTGGCTAAAAATCATAGACGTTTGCTGCATATTAATCTTTTGAAAGTTGTACTAAATTCTCAACGAAGTTCTCTATGATTCTGTTGAGAAAATGCTCCTTCCTCCTGGAGCTTGTGGCATAGGTATAATTGGAGATAACAAGATTTCAAAGAAAGAGTAGCATTGCTCTATTTTAATTTCACATCCTTGGCCCCATTTGGATAGCGAGATGAGATCAGATGAGGTGACTTTATATAAAAATTGAATAAAATATTATTATGATATTATTTTTTAATAATAATATTATTTTAAATTTTGAAATGTTTAATTGTTTACTATATTTTACAGAGAAATTTGAGAAAATTGTAATGATGAGATGAGATGAAACCATCTCTATATCTAAACGGGGCCGTCTAATTTTTCAAGACAACATCATAGACAAAAAGGCCTAACTGGTTTCTTGATTAGTTGGTTATCCACCCAAAACAACCAGCAATCCCTAAACATTTGCCTGTATCAAGCAATCTTAAGATACAAATGTCTGAAGAATACCCTCTCTATATAAGATTGCATTACCCAAAGTAACCAGCAATCCCTAAACATCTGCCTGTATCAAGCAATCTTAAAATACAAATTTCTGAAGAATACCCTCTCTATATAAGATTGCATTACCCAAAGTAGTCAAAATGAAGCACCTCATCCCAGCACCCAAAAAATATAAATAAAACAAAATAAATAAAGAACCTTGTTTTAGGAATCTGAAGGAGAACTTGATTAAAGTAGACAAAAAAAAAAGCTACTGTTCATACAACATCCCTTCTTAGAATACATGCAACCATGTAGACGAAGCATTGACTATCACAAGTTTTAATACAAATTATTCTAAACCTTCACTTCCATAAGGAAAACATTACATTCTCATGAGCTTAATCCCATAAAAATGGAGAGTTTGATACCACAAAAGCTCTACTTTTTCTGGTTGCTCTTAACTCTGATAATCCTTCGCTCCATCTGCTCATAAATGTGTTAATTTAAATTAAGAACATAAAAAATAAATAGAGGAGGTATTACTCAAATATAATAAATGATGACTAACCTATGCCTTTCAAATAGTTTCATATTCAATGGATTCCTTCATCTCCTGGATTAGTTTGATTTGAAGCTTCTCATTTGAGTTTTATGTTGTGAGCATCTGGGTTTAAGATGCACACAAAAACACACACAAAGTCTATTTTTCAGCTGAACAAAAAGAAACAGTCGAGTTTGAGCTTCTTGGGACATGGTAATAATCTGCCCAATAAGTCTTATGGGAGATCATGACTAGTTTTAAGATCATAAATTATCAATTCTTCCAAGTTCGCATGCCATCTTAGCTCTTCCAAGTAATTTTAGCCATTTTTTATGCCATTTAATTTTGTGAATCAGGTTTAAAAGTATTGGGAAAAAAAAGATAAAAGAACTGGGAAAATGAAGTCTTGATAAGTCCCACCAAGAACATATGTATGTATTCTCACTAAAATCCTTCTATCACTAAGAAATAAGCTATATCATTTGATTATTAATACTAGCTAAAAATTTTATAGTCCTACATATCAAGTCTCCACAATTTTCTCCCCAAAGAAGACTTAAATAGAGTAAAGAAAAATAAATTTATATATCTAAAAGAACACAGAATATGTAGGTTATTTCCAATCAAACCCTAGCTTAGAAGTGCATAAGACAAAATGAATGTTGTTCAATACCTGAGCATATGCCTCCAGCTTGTTTCGGGTTTGCAAAAAATCATTCTTTACCCAAATTAAGGCCTTGGAGAAACTGAAACATATAGGTTTTCTATTATGCAAATATAGAAAATTTTGATACAGAAAGAATACTGCAAGAAAGAGAATGAAGAAAAGTATTCTTAACGTAGATGTCATGTATTTAGTTAATACATAACTGAATAATATTGACATCCCCATTCAAATAAAGGACTGAAAAGAACAATAGAAAGATAAATTTAGTTATATATAAATATAATCAGCTATGCCTTGATTCAAAATGTAAGATAGCCATATAGGTGGTATACTAAAACTGCTTAGATGTTATTGAGCTTCTAGGTTGAATGTGGCTGGAAATATATGTTAAATGTGGAATGTGGCTGAAATATATGTTGAATTTGATTCTGGCTAAAGACCATGGCTGCGATTCTACATGATCAAGTTTTTTCATGAAGAGAAAGCCAGGTAGTAGGGTATTCATGCGCATGCCAACATGGTAATGGAGAAGGTAATTACCAATATGGGATTAGTATGTCTTAAGTCTTCTCTTTATAAGGTTACCAACATGTGGATCTTATAACAGTAAATGTTGTCTGTGTGAGGCTTCCAAGGTGTGTGGGCTTCACATAGATATTTAATATTGTATCTTTCTTTCTTTGATTTGGGTAATCCAATTCAGGCAGAGAAACAAAGACAATCTCCATCTGTTAACATTGCTAAGATAGTTTAACTGATGCAAGAAATATGATAAAGAAAACATAGTACATACCCAGTAGTAGTGTGCATATTTTAATGAAGCAGAATATCTGTTCTTTGTCATTTATCAGTTATAGAATTGACTTATCAGCTGGAATGAAAACATTTTAGTTACCTTCTTTGATGCATTGTAGACTGGATTTTCAGCCTTTGCAGCTAAGTTGGAATCTCCTTCCCTTTAAGAATAGAGGGATTAGCTTTAACCCAAAGGAGAAGGATGGCAACCTTCGTTTGTATCATACATACATACATATATACATGTATGTATGTGTGTGCGTGCACCCTATATGTATGTTAAAGCTCCCCCCTAAATCTATGTTAGGTAATGTAAAGTAATAAAGCAGGTATCTATCAAAAAATAAAGTTGCTTTACATATTGAGGATTAGGTACCTACCAAGGTGGCGTTCTTCAATTGGATAATTGCTCTAGGGAAAGTATTGACCATAGATAACCTTAGAAAACATGAATTTTTTTTTTTTTTATATATATAGTTGATTGGTATGTTATGTGCAAGAAGAATGGTTAATCTGTAAATAAACTCTTTCTTCATTGTGAGATGGCAAAGTCTTTGTGGAATGAGGTTTTTGGATGGACAAGCATATATTGGGTCTTCTTGTTGTTGGCAAGGTTTTGAGAAAAGGAAATGCGTAGCTGCTAGATGGAAAATGATTCATTTGCGTGTAATGTGGTGTCTTTGGCGAGAAAGGAATGAGAGGTATTTTGAAGACAAAGCATTCTTTTGGAGATCTTTGGAATTTTTCTTTTCTACTTTGTGTTTATGGGCTACGATTTTTGGAATGAATAATGATAATGTACTGAATCTGTATTAGTCTTCTTCCTGCTTTGTAGAGTGTAGTAGGTATTTCCTTTATATACATCATGTATACTTGGGCTGTGCCTATTCTCGGTAATAAAATTTCTTATTACTTATAACAAAAAAAAAAATTTGAGGATTAGGTAACTTGTTCCATAGTTAGTGTAGTATGCACAAATATGTCAAGTAATAAGGTAGCTGAGGTTCCCAAGTAGCGATTCCTAGTTTATAGGAAATAAGAAAGTGCAATATGTAGTAGTTAGTATTCAACTTGGACAAAATTACAATGGATAATTGGAAAATAAAAGTCAAACCTGAGGTTGAACTAGAAAATGAACTTAACAAGGCAGTTTATGAAGGAAATTAACTAAAACAAATTGGTGGAAAAATGTGACTAAAAGCTTAAAACATCAGACAAACAATCTCTTGCAATTTAGACGATTGTTATTATTTGGGAATACATGGAAAGGGCTAAGCCCATGGGATCACATGAATACAAGAAGAACCACATAGAGCAATTGTACAAGGAAGACACTTGGAAAGAGAGGAAAAAGTGTAATGCAAATTACAAGAATTTAAAGGGATTCACAAAGTGATCACAAATTCACATATATTTGAACTTCACCCAGAGAGGGAGGACAAAAAGATTCTTTTCCAATACATGCCTTACAATTGGATATTCAATTTGAAGGCTGAGACAAAGAAGAAATATAGGTCAGTGATCAACCATTTTATATTATCAGCATTTTGATGAAAACGAACTTCTTTTGCAACAAATGAAGTCTGAGAGCATATACAAGTACTAGGGTCAAATTTGATATTTGGATGGTCAAAATTTGAATTTCACAGCATCCACATTTGAGGCATGTGAAAAGACAAACACAGTATATTTAACTTCGAAAAGTTATTAGCAATTTCTCGTGATTACTTCTCAATGGGCCATCACTAATGTATTACTCCTTAATAAGCAATTATTAATCTATTATTTCTTGATTAGCCATCATTAGTATTTAGGCTGTGTGAATAACTGGAAGCCTTACTTTTCCTTGTTCATCTGATCACAAGCGTGAATGAGATCAACACATGCAAGTCTCACCTGCTCGACACCAATACTGTAACACCAAACAAAAAAGGTAAGATCTTGTTTGTGATCACTAAGAGATGGAAGGGCAAGATTAATCTTCCACATCTCCCTAGGAGCAACTAAAAATCATTTTGTGAAGTTAGACCGGAATTCATGATTAGTTAAAGAGAGTTGCAATGCACAAAAATGAATCACAAAAAACTACCTCACAAATTGAAGTGGCATGATGTGATTTCATGTGAATCTTAAAAGTTCAAAATACAAATCATGAGGATTTTTCATATTCAATACAAGTAGTGTAAGTCTATTCTGCAGAATCCCACAAAGATGAAAATCTATTCAATACCAATAATAATAAAAGTAGGGGGTTACTTAGCATCACATCATGTGATTACATGACCATGTAATGTAATCACCATGTGATTACATTGATTACATTGCCTAGATATTTAAAGTTAATGACCATGTGATTACATTGCCTTGCCCCCTCCACTAAGATGGATCTCTAGTCCCAAACCTTTGAGACTAGAGCAAAGCAAATGACTTTGTGAAAACTGGCCAGATTTTAAACAATGTTACCATCAGATTAAATATAACCTAATAGATCTAAACTGCGTTTATAATAGCTGCTTTTCAACATACCATGTTTAACCTTCACAGTCTTTCTCCATTTATCAGACATAAGTGAACATCGTTAAATATTGTATAAATAAATTATTCTTTCATACAACCTCAAGCTTCTCTCCTCTATTTTGTGAGAAAGTGTAGCCAATGTAGAGAAGTTGACTTCAGGACAATCCCTATAGATATAGACACACAAACAAGAAATAACTTAAAGTAGGTGTAACATTGATAATCAAACTAAATAAAGTTGATCGAGTATGGAGGTACATGTAGCTTGTTAATTCTGATAAAATTGTTTCGACATCAATGAGGTACGTATCGATCACCTGCACGACATGCTCAGGTTCCTCCAGACTTTCCAAAGACTGAATATGAGAAAACTGATTGTTTATTATTCCCTGCATTAATGACATCAATCCACCTTGCCAAGCACCTGAATATTCTTTTCCAAACGAATTTTTGAGGCAGAATACATGTTGCATCTCATTCAAAATTAAATCTACATATTATTCAAATAAAATCGAACTTGTATTACCTACAAATATTATTGAACATATGAATTAATGCATTGCAAGGAGTCAGTATCCAATTATAAAACAGATATCTAAGAATTCAAGGCCTAGACAAGTGAGAGAACCCAAGTCTAGATTCATCTTATACAAGAACGTGATATCAATTCAACACCCAACAATATATAAATCCCAACAGAGTAAGAGCAAAAGGGATCCTTGGCAAAGAAGACATCACAGAATAACCAAAAACAAAATGAAAAAGAATATATCACCTCATCAAACAATGATTGCACATATCCTTGGAGCAGTTCTTTAAGAACAGACAAGGCCATTCTGTATAAAATAGTGGCATACACCCTATACAACTGAAGTTAAAAGAGAATTTTAAGCAGTGGTGAGAAGGAAACAATTATGCCCGAGATATACTTGCTTCAGCGTGAGGCTTAAAAGGAAAGTGAGTTGCATATGACAACAATGTGTGTCAGACTGCCATGAGTTTAGCATGATGCCTTGTAGATATAACACCTAGAATTTTTAAATTAACATTTTTGCCATGTTGATGACAACCCTTCACAATATTTCTATCAAATCGTAACTCTAAACTTACATTATACTATATACTTAGATATAGATAGTTATGAAGAGAGAAATCGCCATAAAAGCAATCATAGAATAATGTGGTAAGGATAAACAACTCATGTAGGAGCAGCCAATAGCGGCTTATTCCCCCCAGTGGCGCCACCCTTTAGATGATTCAAACTCCAAACTGTCAAGTGTTCATGACAACACTGTCAATGGTAATCCATTAGAATGTCACAATCCATAAATCAATAGCATTATTCTTATAATAATCGGCCAATGTACCAAGTCGTGACAACAAACTTACCCGGTGCGAAGCATAAAACCGAATATGTATCTTTTCTTGAAGAAAATGACGAAATATATGCCTTTTCTGGAACTGAAATCTAGGTGGCAAAACTTTTTTGGATGGTTTCGCAACTGCAAATTCCAAAACTTAGAAGAATCCTATGTAAAGCCTTGCTCAGTGGCAAACAAATGTACGCTTACATTTTCAGGTTCTAGAGAATCTAATTTGAACAACATTACCATAAAAAACTTGAAAGAATTTATTGCTCTTAATCAATACATTTACTGATTTAAGGCAAGTGTAGATTTACTATTGCATCGAAAGATTTTATAGCAGTAAATAACATTCTGGTATGTAAAACACTTGAATTATATGTGCTTTCAATTAGGTGCACTCCCCGTTCCATTTAACATGATAAGAAATTGTTGGTGTATACCTGAGGACAACATACATTGTTGACCCACTTCTTGATACAAGGTACCATTTAAGCTTTTGGTATAAGGTATCATAAAAAATAAGTTGTGTTTGGATTCTATATTATCCCATTTAAGTTTGTAAGTGCACATAACGACCGCCACCCCTTAAAGGACTCAACACCCCACAAGAAAGGAAGAGGAGGTATAGAAAAGGAACTAAAGAAATAAAGTAAATAAAAGAAGAAAATTTGTTATAACTATAACTGCCATTAATATTCAAGGATGTGACCAAATAACAAAATATATCAAGTCAATTATGATAAAATCGCTATTTATATTAATAAGGATAAAATTTAAGGAAAAATCAAAATTATATTTCCTATCTTTTGAGCAAACAAACTCTAATGTACTGTCAAATACTTAGTTGTAAAAAACGTAAAATATTTGTCAGTTATTCACATTAATACTGATAACAAATATAAATTCCTTAGTTTCAAAAATTGATTAGTCAAGAAATGTCTTTAAAATTAAATTCATTCACTTTTTATGTAACAATATAGAATTTCAAATGTTTGCTTCTTTTTTTAGCTGAGCATTTATTTACTTACCTCATTACAGGGTCACCATATAAGGCAAACTTCTATATTGCCTTTCTACCAAATAATTATCATCCACTACTTTTGAAAATAGTATAAAAATGACAAATATTTGTTGAAGTTGGAGACTTTGAGCTTACTATAGGTGTTTTTTCAATAGGGGGTGCCTACTTCTAAATACGTCTGCATTATCTTTCTGTACCATTATTGATAGTTAATAACTATAAACACCATTCATTGTTGTACACAGATAAGATGTCTTGCACCATGACTAGTCCATCAAATGTGAATCACGCTTATATGATCTCCATCACCTCATATTTTAACATGAGAAAAAAAAATCAAAGTTTAAGGAAAGTGGAGATGTCGAGAAGAAGCCAACTATGTACACCAGCATATATGAGAGAAGAGCTAATGACAACTAAAGGAGAAATGAAAAAAAAATTAAGGATTCAAAATGTCCAGAATCTATAAAATCTTAGACAAATCCACTAAATCCCAAAAGAGCACTAGTAGACTAGATATTAACTAACTTAGTACACGTAACACATCCTATTGAAAGATTTCTTATCAAAACATATATTTTCCCTACAGTCCTTCACACACACATGGGACATTACTCTTCTTGAAAAGGGTTGTATGTGGGTCATTACTCTGAATGAAGAGCCACAAACTGAACCTTAAAAGGCAAATTCACTAAATCCCAAGAGAGCAGTAGTAGACTAGATATTAACTTAGTACACGTAACACATCCTACTGAAAGATTTCTTATCAAAATATATATTTTTCCTACATTTCTTCACACCCGCATGGGGCATTCCTTGAAGAGCCACAAACTGAACCCTAAAAGGCAATTGGAGTAGAAACAGATAATGGACAGCTAGCTAGAAATACTGCTACTAGGATTACTCACAATGCAAACATTAATAGGACAAAAGAACAAAAGGGTATCCACAAAAGATGCAATGAATATCAAAATTTAATAAAGCCTCAATATTAAAAGGAAGAAAATTACCTAATATAAAACTAAAATACTTCACTAATAAGATTATGATCTTTGCTTTTGTTATGATCAAGGAATGAACATAAAGGGCAATCTACAAGGACACAGATAATGAATAACAAAATCAGGAAAACTGCTGGGTTTTTTTTTTTTTTTTTCAAACCAAAGTTTTGCTATAGAAATCCAAAATAGTTTCTTCAGCAATGAGAATCAAACGTAACCAAAAAGTCAAACCCATTCTTGTACTAATTTATTATGGGTCCATGGCCAGCCCATTGAACTACCTAACAAGAGGCAGTTTTATTGCCAAGTAAAAGTAGAATTAGGATTTGATCCGAGCCTCTAGAGACAATCTAGAGAATTGATTAACAAGGTTGACATTTGGTGGTTTACAATTGTGCAAGGAAAAGCATCTGCGAGCAAAAACCTCAGATCATACCCACTTTGGCATCAAGTTTAAAAAATTGGTTTGTGACAGGACACAAATCTGATTATGTTGAACTCTATGGCTTCTATTGGTTAGTTCGAGAACATTAGAATGTGAAAAAAAAAAATCAACATTTTCTGAGAATTGTAGTCATCTGTCAATTATTCATGTGAGAGCACAAGGTTATGAAGTTCTTTTTTTCAACACTTCAAGGAAGACACGCCCCCTCTCCCGTCTCCCACCAAAATTGGGAAAAGATAACAAATATAAGATCATAGGAAACACAATTTTAAAAACTTTCTATTATTATTTTTTTGAATAATTGGAGCTTAAAGAGTGTTTTGTGTAAACATGGAAATTCCTTTAAAAAAATCAACCTCGACAATAAGAAAGTAAATAAAGCTGATTCAAAAGAAATGAAGGAAGTCTGTGACACCCAAACATAAGTTGTTACAACAAAGACCCCACACAAAGAAGGAAGAAGAAAAAGGCAAATGTACCATATCTAAGGCTAAGAACTTCTAAATGAAAAGAAAGGGAAATCTCAATTCATCTTCCCCCATCTCTCTCTCTCTCTCTCTCTCTCTCTCTCTCTCTCTCTCTCTCTCTCTCTCTCCATCTAGAGATCCAACACACAAAAAATGTCCTTTCAATCAAGTCATTGAGAGTCAAACTAATTATAATTATTTGCTACTACCCACTAGACATACACTTATTCTATTTTCCATTAATCTTCAATCCAAATTCAGAGAAGCATCAAGGGAACCTATTAAGAAAAACAGCTAGGTCAAGTTCATTGCATAAACTATGTTTTCAAAGACTAGTAATCCAAAAATCCATATAGAAAAACAAATTGCATCATTCATACCCTATGTGGTTCACATATGGTGAAACACCCGACTCCAATAGGGTGATGCAAAAAACATTTTGCTAGTCCATTGAATTTCTCTTGTTTCTCTCCAAAATTAGATTATTTTCATGCTCGCCCACAACTGATTGAATGAAGAACCAATTAGCAAGAATAGGTAACAAAATGAAACAACATACGTAGGATAATCAGTTTGGCTACTTCTTAAAGATCTTTGACACAATCACAAAGGGCACTTATGATATAGACATAAAATTATAACGCATGACTCTCATACTCGAACTAACCTGACTGATGACCATATAAGACAAAAATTGAGCAGGTTGGTAATATTACATACAAGGCTAAGGCATGGGTATGCCCAACATTCCAAGTTCTATCATTTAAGGGAATTGTAGAACCGATTTCTAATGTTCCCCATGAAAACTCCAAGGGCTAAGCACATTTGAGAACAATGTACTATTCTCTCGCTCATAGTAACATGACCAATGACCATATGAAGATAGGAAAGCTAAACAGCTTTGTAACCTTATATACATAGTTGGGGCCAGGGAATTATGTAACATCATTACTGGTTCTAACATTTTGCAAGCATTCTAGAGTAACTTATTGCAAATATCAACAAAATCTCCATGGACTTAGCACATTTAAGGACAAAACAATTATTATGCGCAAGTTATTAGTTGGTGCAACTAGATTTTAAACAACTTACCAAACATGATGTCAAGTTAACATAGAGATACAGATAGACCACACATAACAAAGTTGATGTATACATCAAGTTCTCTAGTCCAAACCTGAGACTACATTTCAGATTTTCACTCAAGACATTATTTAGCTGGGAATATCATATGGGACCCCATCAGATAGGTTTCAATTTCCTTCAAGGGGCGCTTTCAAGATCAATGATCTTCCTCTCCATCTGCACTTGAAATTGGCATAGAGAATAACATAGTTAGAATATCCAAACACTTAAAATGTACTGGCTCCTAAAAATCCATTTCAATAGTTTCAGCCCAAAGAAAGTAGAATGAGGAACAGGAAGATATGAGGGTTTTGGGAGACAGTATGTAAGATCTTTGAGGAAACGTTCTATTGGAAAACATATATACTGAGATTTTCTCATTCTCGAGCACATAAATAACTAAATGATTATCAATATATCTCTACTAATTACTCTAACTCCAATTAGCTATAACTTAAAAGTCAACACATGCACAATAGAATAACCAATCAATCTAATTAAATCCATGATCTTGCCCTCCGTCTGGTCCGTCAAAGAAAAGTTAAATCAAATTTGAACTAGGACTCATTGGCAATAGTTTTGTTTGGCATGTGAACATATCATCTTCCATTTTTGCAAAAATGAGTCTATTTTTTGTAAGTTTTATCTAGTGTATATCTCATGCCCATTTTAAATAATGGGTTAGTATCAAGCAACCGTTCTTCTTTATTCTTCTTACTAGTTCTTTTGAAAACAAAATGAATTAAAGAAAACAAGAGCTTTCATTTGCTTCCAATATCAATATTTTGTCGCTCCATAAGGTTCTATCTAAATGACATAAAGTTATTAGTGCATGTTGCATGTATATAAGTCCACTGAAAGCAGTAGAAATTGCATACTTAATTCAAAATATATTCAACATTAATTAAAACAGTGCATCTCAATATTTCCTATTTACAGTAATTCTCTTGTTACTACAGAAACACACTCCAATATTGTAATTTCTTTTTAATTTTGGATTAATGTCTCTAAAAAATGCATTGAATAGAAATGTATTATTCTGTTGGTGATATAAGAGATAAAATGATTTCCTAATAACCTGAAAAGTGATCAGGTATTTACCTGGACAAGAGTCTCAAATTTTCTTCTCAGATGGGCAAATTCATTCTTAGTCCAACACAAAGTCTTGGAGCAACTGAAATATCATTTAAACAATGGATGCACTTTAACCATTCATATATGTAGAAATACTAAAAAAAATAATACCAACATAAACACATGAACAATCATATTGCAAAGATATCTTAAGTCTAATAAGGGGTGTGTAAATTTCAGCAAATAAAAAGGAAAGAAAGCTGAACATTCATGTACATTCTCAATAGTGGATATGTGGTTATGAAATTGAATATCCATTGGGGGAATGACACCAGCAGTAAACATCCAATAAATACAAAATAGATAGAGGAGTTCTGACTTCCAGACTTTCACATCGAAATGTAAAACTATTATCAGCATTTTGGTCAACTTTATCAGCATTGTTCTCAATGTCTGATCTATTGACTGAATAATACTTTTCTGATCATCATATTGAGATATTTCTCAAGGACTGATCACTAACTCATCTAAGTTTTATATTTCCAGATGAAACTAAATATCGATACATTCTTCTCCTTCTTTGATTTGTTTGGATAAGAAAAAGTAACTTCAAAGAGAAATCATAATAGGCTTGGAAACCTAGTAGTCGGAGAGGCACATAACAGAAAATGCAGGGAAAAAAAAGGAGAAGACAAAGAAAAAGATGAGAAAAAACAATGACAGAACTAGTTCCTGAATTTCAGAAGCTCCAGAAACTCAAACAGTAGAGAAAACAAAGGAACCATTGACAATCATCCACTTGTAAAGCAACCTCAAAAACTCATCCTCCCACTCTAGAGAGATTTTTTTTTTTTTTAAACAAGCAATAATTATCTATTAAAAAGCAAAAAAGGCACATCTCTAGTACACATGAAAATATACCAAAGAAGGCACCTGCCTAGAAGAAACAAAAGGTATAAGAAAGTCATGTAGATCTAGCCCATTAACATCTGTAACATTCATCCATGTGTTGACAACCCCACAAGCTCTGAATACACATTCCAAAAAAACTTCCAATTTAGTCTCCCACAGTCAAAATAATATCTACTTTCCATTATCACAAAAGATTTTTAATTCTTAGACACTTTTTAGCATCAATCATACCCTTAATGTTCCAAGTACTAATTTAGGCTTCATAAGTAAACATTCTTCACCTCCCTTTGTCTCTACAGCCCGCTTTGATGGCCATTGGGAAAGCCATAAACTAAGCTTGAAATCCCTCACATGATAGCCTCTTATAATGTTGAGTTTCTATAGCTTTTTGTATAACCCAGTTAGAAGAATTACACACATCAATTACTCAAAGTTCTCTTGAACAAAGTGATCTAAATGAAATATGTCTTTCCCCTGAAAAATCACCCACTTAAGTAGCTTTCTTTGTCACCATTAACACCTCTTGTCCCAACACAGAAACTATAGCAGATGATGGATAAGTCACTGGGATTATAGCTGAAGTAACGGGACTACCTGCCATTATAAAGCTCGTATTAGATCCATTGGCACTTTCATTTGGCTATGGGTTTTTGTCGGAGTCACTCAACCCAAATCTCCCATGCATCAGATATGCATAAAACTCCTGCAGGACATCGGCCGACACACCCACCGGCAATGCAATACGATAGCTGGCTATGAACCACTTGAAACCGACCCGATGCATCATTTCAATTGTGACTTTTGAGCATTGGGCCGGGTTCTAGCAAAAGTTGGACCGGTTTATGAAGTCGATTGAGCTGAAAGATAGGCCCATTAAGGATTAGTTTTCCTTCAGCTCGTTTGGCACTTGTCTACTCTTGTTTTTTACAACGTCCATTACATCCCCCTCTAATTTAAACGAGTCTTTATATATTACCCTTTAGCCCATTTTCAATATGGCCCAATTACAAGTCCAAAATTTTAAAATTCGGGTTCCTCTATAATCACATAGCATTTTTGGCTAAAGTAATGCTAAATATAGTACAACCTCGTCCACAATTTTTGAGGAAAAAAAAATTTCTACTCATCAACTTTACATCACATATCTATTTTTGTATTTTATCTTTTCATTTATTTCCTTAGTAGGTGTAAGATGTAGCAATGACTGCTGAGTAGAAGAACTCTGAATTTTATTATTATTATTATTAATTATGCACTTTGAAAATCTTAGAGAAATTATAATTGTAGAAAAGAAAAAACCTACAACATGAATATACAAACTCTACCAGATATTACACTTAGTAGCTAAGTTGATTTGGCAACAATTTCAGGTGGCAAAATAACAATTTAGTCATAATAATAAATACATGAAATTTTTTTTACAACTATTTTATAACTCTGTTTTAAATAATGGACGGTTTTGTAAAACAGAGTTGAAAGAGTATCATTATTTTACTAAAAAAAAAAAAAAAACCTATTCATTTAAAAGAGTTGTTGAAAAATTATAAAAGAATTGAAGGAGTACTAACCACTAATTATGAATTGTAAAATACAGAGTGTAATTAGATCACATGAATATATACAAAGATCATGAAATAAGCAGATCAGATAATATGATTGGTAGATGAATGCATTCATAAGTGAATGTGTTTCCTTACTACTCTTTATCACGCCCCTCACTAGCAATAAGAAGTTCAGCACATGCAACTCTGACATGCTCAGCACCAACACTGTACAAACCAATAAATTAAGGAAAATATAATTGCAATTTCAAAAAAAAAAATCATCATCATCTTAGCTTACAATTAATATAGATGTATTATTAACTCAAAGAGTTTTATAAAAATTTATAAACCTAACTCATCTCATAAAATCAGTTTTACAAGAGAGGTTTACACATTGCTTATAAGCATGTCCAAGACCTTGTCCACAAGTAATGTGAGATTTATTCCTCAACACCCTCCTTTATGTGTAGACTAATAATTTTTCTAGTCCTTATCACAAGATAAGTAGTATGGGTCCCCATTCGTCCTGTGACAGATTCTGATACCATGTAAAAATTCATGAGCTTAACTCATCTCATAAAATCGATTCTACAAGAGAGATTCGCACATTACTTATAAACATGCTCAAGTCTTTGTCTACAAACAATATAAGATTTATTCCTCAATAAGAGTCATGCTATAAGCACCAAAGATTTTATGGAAGGATACACAAACTAGATAAATAAATCTTAGTATTCACGTAAACAGTATTAATGAACAATAACACAATTAATAATAGACAATAATATTGTGTTATTAATGTTATTAAGAGTTATTTTATTCTCAAATTGATGTATAAAATTAATACAACATTCATGTTATTAAATGGTAAGATTTAGTATTTGTTAAGATTCAAATATTAACACTTATCTTCCAAATCAAAGTATATATGTCATATAAGTATTTTATTATGTATGTTCTACGCACCGACTAAAGAATATAATTTATTTACTATTTATGTTATTCTTCATTATTATTTAGTGAAAATAAGTCTTTCTTTTTTCTTTTGCTTAAGCCATGTATCCTTCCAAGAAATCTCTCGTGCACTTATTATTATTTCTCTAACCCAAATTAAACAGGTAAATGTCTTCTCGATGATCACATTATAAGAAAAATAGATGTTTATAATTAATTATTTGCAATAAAAATATATTTCTTTTGACTAAAATTAATTATTTTATTAAAAATAATTAATCGAAAATAAATTACTTTCTTGTAATATAATGAAATGACAACCCATATCATATTGATTCTTACCTGCTCGATTTATCGTACAATTCACGAGAACTAACATTGACTTGTAGAAAATCAACATTCTCTTGGTTGCTGCTGCATACATGCATGCATGAGATCATAATCATATATATATATATATATATATATAATGAGTCTAAATAAATTATTGTCTCTTTTTTTCTTTCATTATAATAAATAAGCAATTATGAATAAAAAGCAGCACGGAAACTAAAGTTAGAAACTAAATTATTAACAATAATAATTACATGTGAGCGGTCAAGTGAGAGAACAAAGTTTGGGCAGACAAGCAATAAGAAGTGACTACTCTCACAACATAGTCAGGTTGATTACGGTTCTTCATCATTTGAAGTTGCCAGAACTGGTCATTTACAAATCCCTGCATCCAATATCCAAACAAATTATCTCACACCAATACCCATTTTCCAAAATTCATCAACATTAATTAATTAATTTTCTCTATCTCCAAACAAACATCATAAACCCTTATTTTAACACCCCATTTCATTCCAAAACACGTACTACGTGCATGCTCATCATTAACATATATACAAAAAAAAATGCAAAAATGATGCTTAAAGATAGCTCATGCACAATTCTCTAAAAGATTTTATTAGGAAGAGAAGGAGATGCCTCATATAAAGTTAAGAACAATTTCTTTCTTAAACAATGTGATATATTATCTTCATTTGTGGGCCGATCTTTATTGTGATCTTACAAATGAATCTTATTGGATGAATGGATGAAGTGCAATACTGCTAAAACCTTCATCTAATATCATAAAAAAGTTCATACACAATTTTTGTTAGGAAGGAAAGATGATGCCTCATATAAAGTTTAAGATAATTTTCTTATTAAACAATGTGAAATTTTCTTTAGTGTTCAGATTTTAAAAAAAAAAAACAAGAGATCCAGATCAGAGTATGTTACGGAGAAAATAAATAAGAAGCATATCATATCATATCAAATGATAGCAGAAAGAGAATTTGAGATATTCCGAAGATCACTACTGTTTCTACACAAGTCAAATAATTAAGGAGGAGAAGTAGAAACTTGAGATGAAAATGTTGACAAGCTTCAATCAACGAGATAGGTTAGAGGCGGAGAGGACAAGGACGTTACCTCGTCATACATGCACTGAATGAAACCTTGAAGCAAACCTTTGTGAATATGCAACGCCGCCATTTTCACACGCACGAACAAACTCAGAGACAAATATATATATATATATATATATATATATATGCATGGAGAATGCGAGTGTGGGTGTTTATATTTATCTATAGAGCTAGCTCGATCTGGCCTGGTTCTTTGTTTATAAAACGGATGTGCAGCTTCTTGTATTTTAGCAGAAAGAGTAACTGTCGAAAGATGACCCCCTTGGGACTCTTTTAGCCATAAAGTTGAAAGAAATCACGAATATGCCATATATATATATAATTGCAACATTAATCTTTTTAAGTCCCTATGTATAATAATTCACAAGAAAAAATTTATAAAAAAACTCTAAAACGTTAGTTATTTTCTTTATTGTATGACCACACATGTTCTCTTATTATTAGTTATTTTCCTAGTCACTTAATCAATTATTGTTACGTTGTAACAAGTTAAAAATTATAAGATAAAGCTTTTGGTTTTGAGAATGTATTTTTAAAGTAGTAAATGAATCACTTAAAACTTGAGCTTAGACTAAATTTTATGAATCATAAATATTGTTTGCACTATATATCAAATTAATAATTAAGATTCCGACAATGCAAGGGCAAGAATTGTTCATTAACTAAATTCCTAAAATTACTATAACGGTAATCGAAATACTATTGTTCTTTAAGTTGACAAAACTTCTGATGAGTTTTGTCATTTCCTAATGATAAATTCATCGAAAACAGTAGTGAATCATAAATATTGATTGAGGAATATGAGCTATGAAGTGTATAGCAAACATATCTTGTCTCCAAATTGGATCAAGAATAGGGATAGAGAAATAAAAAACCACGAACTTGTATGGAGCCATCGAACCGGCCCAATCAGCAACTAGATTAGTTGTATGCATTATATGAATAGAAAGCAAAAAACATAGCTTATTTAATACGACTCAAAGGTAGGAAAATTCTCATTTTTATGGGAACTTCTATATCGGAATAGTTCTCCGATTAACAACATTTTGATTATTGAAATTTAAAGATACTTGTAAATTACATTCTAATAACATAATCATTCTAATAGCAACAGAATGATTGAGATGCTAGCTAGCTACCATTTTCCCCATCCATAATAGCAACTCAACAATATTTGTTTGCCTACATATTTTTTTGAAGGAGATCGATCAATCTATTTGAAATAGATTTAAACCTAGCTAGTTGTTAATCACCATGATATTTACTTATAATGTCTCATTTATGTATTCATTTTTTTCCCAATAGGAGAAGGAGTTTTTTGCGACGATTTTTTTGATTTCGCAACGATATATAGCGCCGCAAATGACCTTTCTCAACTCTTTCAACTAATATCTGAATAGCAATTGTGGCGATTATTCTTGTATTTGTGACGATTACAATTTGTCTCAAAAAATTATTTTTTGCAACGAAATCAAGCCGGCTACGCAAATATCTTAATGCAACAAAATTGTTGCAACGAACGTGTGGCGTTTGAACCAAAGTTTTGAATTCCGTTCCAGTGGTCGTTCCGGTTGAGGCACTAGAACGGAATATTTTGGTACCGGTCTGTTCCGATGTGCCGTTTCGGGATTAATTATATATTATAATAAATATATATATATATATATAAACTAACAACTAATAGAATAAAGACATATATATATATATATGTAAGTGTGTATTATATATATGTGTACATATTAGAAGAAATGAAGATTTATAAAATGATTGTAAGTTGAAAAAATACAAATTTGAATTGAGATACAAAAATAAATAAATAGATAAAATATTAAAAATAAGGATATTTAAAAAAAGACGTATTTAAAATTACAAAGTATATAAATATATTTTATATTCTAAAATTAATGAAATACTATCTAAATTTAAAATTTTTAAAAAAATATCATTCAAATACAAAAAAAATTACAAAAATAATCTAAACCGGAATAAGGACCGGAACGGCTGGAATTTGGACCGAAACGGCTGGAATTTGATCGAAACGGCCGGAATTTGACCGAAATGACCAGAACGGGCCAGAATTTGGACCGGAACGGCATAAGGAGGTATAGTATTCCGGTTGAGGCACTGGAACCAAACATTCTAGTCGTTCCAGTCGAAACGGAATGGAATTCAAAACTATAGTTTGAACTGCATTGGGTAAGCCTAATTGCAGTGAAAAGAGAAGTTTTTTGCGACAAAATCAGACACTGGGAAAAGGCTTTTTCCTTGGAGTGATATAAGCTACATGACTTTAATGCTTTTTATACGGCATAATTGATATTTTTTTTTCCTGTTCAATAATGGCAGTTCATAGTAATAAATTAGGATTTTTGTAGTTATTTCGCCCTTAAAGGAGATGCTTAATTTGTTGCCCAAAAACGTTTCTTCTCTTTATGAGATTCAAACACATGCATTTTGTGAAGTGAGTCAGGTCTAATATTTATGGTATACAGACAAATTAATTTAAAAAGTTTACTAAAGTAGATTCTTCCGTTTCTTTTACTCCTTTTAAAGAAGGAAAGGGACAAGAAAAGGTATTCATTTTTCAATTAGATAAGGAAGAAAGTCCAGCACTCTTTCTAAAATAATATTGAAAACTCATGAATATAAGAGTTTGAATACACGAGTATGTACTTTGGTTTAATAAAATTTCTAAAAGAGTTTTAAGTTTTGTTTTTGCAAAATCAAACTAGACATTTTTAAATTTAAAATCCATTTCATTTTGTCATCCCAATCAGTACTCAAAAAATATATATATCTAGTTTTTACAAATTCCAAAAAAAAAAAGTTCTTAAAGAATTGTAATAAAAAAAAAAAAAAAAAACTTTTCATGAACTCTTTCTATCCACTTTCACAAACTCTAATACAAAATCTTTTTTTTTTTAAGAAAAATTATTTAAATTCTCTCAAAATCTAATATAAAAAAACAAATACAAAACCTAGAAATAAGGTGAATTTGTATTTTATGACAAATGTATGGAATTAAAAACTGAGTAACGTTTGATATAGTCAAAGGTTATACAAGCGTTGCACACTCCTTTTGAAAATGAATAGAGTCTATTATTAAAAATTTAATTTTTTCATGTAAGTCTCATATTTACTCATTTTTTTAAAAGGAGTATGCAGTGTTTTCACAGTACTCTATAACTACAAATATAATTTCTCTTAAAGAATGAGTAATACTAGATACAACATGAGTTGTGCTAAATATCAAAATGCTGTATTATTGAAATAATATCATATCTGAAAATTAACACCTAAAAAACAGTAAGAAATGAGGAATACAAAAGCCTTGATCAAGAAATGAGACTGTTGAAAACCTCTTTGAAAAAAAATTTACTGAAGCTATTCACTACTTAGGATAAACATGATCAAACAAGAATCCAATTGAATATGCACTTTAAGTTCAAAATGTCTAGAAATTAGTTTGTTGGTAGGATAATATCGAAATTCAAGTACTACTCCCATTTTAAACTGTGGACTTGTTCCAAAGAAATCATATTCGCTTTGTGACTTTTTTGAGTTAGTATAATGTGGATGTATGCTATATTTTTTTATGTACTCTTCCAGCTTGCCTATCCATGTGTTGTCTGGCTTGTCTATCCATCTTATGTCGATTCTTAATTTACCTCGCTTGGTGTTGAATAGTATTAACAGTTTGTTCATCTCTTTTTTCTGGGGTGAGGTTGATGGAAATGTGAAGAAGAAATGGATTACTTGGAGGAATATGTGTAAAACGTATAAAAATGGGGGACTTGGACTTAGAGAGATTTTGTCGAGGTTCAGACTTCTCTACATAAGAAATTTTCTTGGAAGCTGTTGATAGGTAATGATATTTGGACTCAATTTTTTCGTGCCAAATATGTTGAGGAGAAGCATGTTTCCTTATTAGATCCGAGAAAAGGGTTTAAATTTTAGAGAATGATAGTGAAATGTATTTCATTGGTGTTGGAAAATTCTAAATGGCAAGTGCAGGATGGAAAATTTTCTTTGTGGAGGGATCATTGGCTGGATAATGGTCCTCTAGTTGATTCTTTGCCTATAGTGAATTCTCCCATGTTAAGGGTGGCTGAAGTCTGAGTTTTGAATAGTTGGGATGTTGCTACGCTTGAGAGGCTCGTTGGCCTGGACAAAACTGAAGAGATTTGCAATACTTTGGCGAATCACAAATGGTAATGATGTTCTTGTAATATGGCTGAAAAAAAGGATGGCTTTTTCTATACGAAAATGGCTTGGCAGTGTATTCATGTGACTACTACGAGTTTCATTTGGGCTAATTGGGTTTGGCATGAAGCACTTCCTAAAAAGATCTCTATTTTTTTTGTAGAAGGCATTTTATAGTAGGTTAAGTGTGGATGATAGGTTGAGAAGAGTTGAAATTCTTATTACCTCTAAATGTGATTGTTGTGTGATAGGTAATTATGAAAATTTGAACCATGTTCTTGCTACAGGAGAATTTGTGTCGGCTATATGGAAGAAATTTTCTTCTATTTTGGGTGTTTCCTCTGACCTAAATTTAGGGATTTGATTATGACATGGTTTCATCGGACAGCTCGTTCTTCTCAGGATGGTAATATTTTGGGGTTGCTTTCTTGCATTATCTCTTGGAAATTGTGGCAACGTATGTGTAAGACAATAATAGAAGGCCTTTACAATTAATTTTTGGATCAAAAGAGGTAGATTGCGCGACTGAAATTGACAAAAACTTGAAGATCGATTGGTGATCAACTATGTCGTTCTATATTTTAATAGCTTTCGTTTAAGAAAAAGAATAAATATATTTGAAAGCCTTTACATCACACCCACCCACATGCCACAATATCATGATTTAGAAAATAAATTTTAAAATTTAAATCTTATAAATCAAATATACCATGTAGATAATGTATAATGTAAAGGCATTCAAATAATATTTTTCTTAGAAAAATAAATGCACAAGCTTCTACAAATGTTGCGTGCATCTATAAGGCTTGGGGCCCCAAATGATTGCAAGCGATTGTCCTAAATAATGCTTGGGTTTTACGCGTAGACATCATTCCTATATAGTTCTAGCATAAGTTGCTTGTCGTGTTTTATTTTAGAGACACATCTTTTATCCTAAGTTTTATCATCCTTAGCTATGTGTAACAGTCTATGTGTAATAGTTGAAGTGACTTTTCATTTAAGTGGTTGACCTATGAAGTTACTCCAAATTAGATGAGGTCTTAATTAACTTCGAACGAAGTCTAAAAATGTTAACTTCCCAATTCCAACTTTGGAAGTGGGTCTCGACTGCACCGACTGCAACTCCGATGTTGTATATAAGTTATAATTTTTTTTTATATTATCATATAGATATTTATTATATAAGTAGAACTTATATAGTTAGTTAAATTCAATAATATACTAATAAGTAGATGAGCTAATTATTATAGAATAATATACTTATATTATAGTATAAATAGATTAAATTAAATAATAATAGTTTGTATATGTAAACAATGAATATCATAGTCTTACTACAATGTAATACTAATGTATAATAACACCATGAATATAGTTAATATCATGTAATACTAAGTCTAGCATATGATTAAGTTAGAAATAAGTTAGACACTATTATAATAACAAGTAATACAATATTATAATAACATGTAATTAGACACTAGTACAAGTCTATAATAGGAATAAGTTCGACACTAGTATAGTATAAGTACAATACTAATGTGTAATAACACTAATATAATAACATATAATCAGCATAGCCGCATAATAAGAAGCAGGCGAAGCAGCTAGAAGCGCTCGCTTTAAGCCCTTGTATTCTTATTCACAAATGAAGGAAAGCCAACATAAAGATTCGATTTTGACTTTGTAAGGCCGATGCTGCTGTTGCCTGTGTGTAGGGCCGTCCCCCACTCCCATCCTGGGACTCTAAGGGGCTCTTGTTTTTTGAACAGACGGCGTCATACTAAATCTATTATATAATAAGTTAAAATAAGTTAGACACTTTTACAATAACATGTAATTAAATGTTATAGTATAAGCCTATAAGAGCATTCACAACCCACTAACTAAAATTTATCTAAATATTCATTTAAAATGTTATTTTTATAAATTTTAGCTAGCCACTTTTTACTATATCAAATAATAGACTTAACAAATCAAAAGTTATTTTATTAAAATATTAATTTTCAACTTCCATTTATTTTAATTCTAATTATAATTTGAATATTGATTTGTTAGAACACTCACAATCTACTTGCTATCTCATTTATTTAGTTAAAATTTGACTAGAGACATAAAAATAAGTTTCAATAAACTTAACAAAATTAAAATAAATTTAACTTTCTCTTTCCTCACTTTCAAAATATGAAGAATGAGGAGAGAGAAAGTTAAATTTTGGAAAGTGATGAGAGAAAAAGTTGAATTTATTTTAACTTTGTCGAGTTTATTGAAAATTATTTTTATGTTTTTTAGCTAAATTTTGACTAAACAAATCAAATAATTAGTGGGTTGTGAATATTCTAAGAAGTATAAGAAGTGACGCTAGTGTAGTACATGTATAATGAGTTAATAACATGTAATAGTACTAATCTATAATAACATCAAGTAGTCAAGGCCATTAGTGGGAATGAAGATAGCTGGAGTTATGTTGGCTTGCTTATCCGAGACTCAAAGAAGTTACTTGCTTAAATTCATGCACTGTTGGTCCGTACGTTGTTCATGTGCCCAGTGAAGCTAATGCAGTGGTTCATTGTCTAGCTAAAGAGTACATTAGATCTCTCTTAGGAGAGCATCTTGTAGAGGAATATCCTCATTGTATTCACCTCCTTTTATAGTTGAGTAATGAAATATCAGTTGTCTTTTTCTCAAAAAAAAAAGTAACACTAGTATAATAAATTCTATTTAAACATTAAAGTACAAGTTGATTTAAATAGTAATTGTTAATAATCAAATACTAACAATTAAACTGAATGATGAAGAAAATTATAAGAACTATAAATATAATGATAATATATAATTAGACACTATAGTATGATAACATATAATTAAATACTAGTGAGTTCATATTTATTAATAATTAATACTAACAATTATAAATTATAAATAAAAAAAAAAACTTGGGCTAAAACAAATATTAAGATTAAAAATTAACTTTAGGGTTTTATTTAGGGTTTAGAACAAAAAAAAGCCCAAAACATAGTACAGCCCTTAGGGAGAAAAATATGGGTTTAGAAGCCCGAAATGATGCAACACAACCCAAGAGGCACAATTCAACCCACGGGTCAAGCAAAACGTTGTCATTTTTATAGCAAAAACGTTGTCCCCCACCCCAACCCCATGCCCCTCGCTACGGTGGGCCGCAGTGCAATCTCACTTTTCACACTTTACTTTTCAGTTTATAAAAAACTTTAGTTTGAGCTGCCTTCTCGGCCCACCCACTCAGCACATTGCCCCTCTCTCACTCTCTCTCTCTCTCTCTCTCTCTCTCTCTCTCTCTCTCTCTCTCTCTCTCTCTCCCCTCCTGCCATGTGGTTGTCCATTGACTTCCCGCACTACTAGAAAAATAGACATTCATAATAAATTATTTACTGAAAATAACTGATCATAATTAAGCAATTTCTAATATTGTCATCATCCAACCCTCATTGTCACTTACTCTCACCAACTATTTCTAATTGTTATCACTGTACTTGGAGCCATACTTGTGCCACTACCCATCGAGGCATTGGCGTCGGTTCCATCTTCGTGGTTCTTAAGTTCCTCTTCCTCATTTATTCTCTTCCGTTCACCTTTAATTTTATTTTCTTGGTTAAATTTTTTGTAGGCTGGTTTTCAGATTTTTGGGGATGTTTTTTCGGTATGTTTAATTCCAAATTAATTTTTTGGTTGATTTTGTAACTTTGTTATAAGTTGCTTTTTTGGCATATGCTAGGGTTGATGTTTTGGTTGATTTTGTAGCTTTGTTGGTTGATTTTGTAAATCCAACTCCACTCAGACCAACTCTACTCCAACTCCTATTTGTTTGAGTTAGGGTCAAAGCAAAGGATACAAAAGACGAAGTCAGAATCAGAGATAGAGCATTCGAACTCCAATTTGGTCGTTGCTCGGCCCTACATTAAGAACGTTAGATAGAGTTGGAAGGTATTTTCATATTATTAAATAAGATTTTGAGTAGTGATACGCGTATAATATTTTTTTAATTTTTTATGTAATTATATTTTTAATTGATAATATTTTTATAAAATAATATTACTTTTTAAGTTATTTCATAAAAAGACCTCTTAATTCAAATAAATAAATAAATAATACATATTGTAAAAAGTATTGTGAGGAGGGATGCCCATGGCGCCCTAGTCTTCCGATTGAGTGTTATTATTTTCAAGTATTACAGGCTTTCAGATGCAACTTCCGGCCCAGTTGAAAATAAGGGTTTAGACAAACTGAAACACGTGTCCTTTGATCGTGCCACAAAGAGTTTTGTTGAGAAATTCTATTTGCAATTTTCGAATGGAAATTATATGTGCAGATTATTTTATTAGATGAAAAAATGCACTATTTTGAGAGATAGATTATTGTAATTTTAACACAAACTTAAACATACAACTGCCTAAACTTACTTGAATAATCTCTATTCAAAAACTATATATAGATCAACTAGTTTTTTTTGTTTTTTTTTTAATGTACTCTACTAATTTGATTGAATAAAATAGTTATTTTATATTAAAAAGTGATGTAGCTATATATACACAATGAGTATGTAAAAGAGAATGTACATAGAGTTTTTAATTTGTTTAATTCTTTTTAGTTCTTTAATGAGTCCACTAAACACATACTGGAGGCAGGGTCAACTCTATCATTAGGCAATTTAAGCATTTGTCTAAGGCTTCCTAACGACAAAAAATCCAATCAAAAAAAGTTTAAAGTAAATTTTTTTATAAGGAAAAAAAAATCAAATTAAAATAATATTAAATAGATATTATATATGTCATTATTAGTTTTAAAAGTATTCCACACAATAATTATTTCAAGTAATCTCTTTATAAGGATATATTAATTTCTCTTTTATCATTATTAGTTTAATATATAATGTAAAAATTATAAATAGTAAAATTTAATTTTTGAGTATTCATACAAAATTTGTGTATGATCTTTTGAAGAGGCAATGCCTATTTTTTAATTTTTATAGAACTTTATTGATAATAATTATCATAATTGCTTCAAGATCTCTTTTAGTTAAATTTGAAAATATCTGAGAAGATATAAAAATAGTTATATTCTCAAACGATCATTAAAACTAAAGAGTACGTCTTATAAAATTATGTTTGATAAAATTTTCTCTAAATCAAATTTTTGTATTGAAGATTAAGTTGGTTATTAGTTGAAAATGTAATATAAACCTTAATTAGTAGTTTTATTTTACAAATGATATGCATTATTTAAATAAAAATTTAATGTAAAAATTAAAATTAATTTTATAATTTCATTAAAAAAAAATCTTAATCAAAATTTTTGCCTAATTCTTCTTTAACTTATTCAGTCTGCCCTAACAAGAAGTTAAGGGAGCCACGACATCAGAACATGAGAATCTTGTATCTTGTTTCACGCTTAATTAATTTGTTCTCACAACACACACATGTATATATAATAATTCAATGCATGCTTCTTAATTGTCTCGATTTTATTAGAAGTGCATGGGGTACTGATTTTTTTAGCTGAAAATAACGTTTGCGTGCTCCTTCATGCTTCCTACCAAACTCCTCCCACTACTACGTACTTTTATGATCGCTAAAACCTATATATATGAATGCAGATATCTCTTTTTTTTTTTTATGGGTTCCGATATGGTTTGATCTTATTTTTTCGATTATATAATATACTATATATATATCATAGTATATAATATTAATAATAATATATTCTAGTATATTATAATTGTATATTATAATTGTATTATACACTATAGTAATATACTTTAGTATATTATAATATATGGTTTATAGTATTAGTAGTTAAGTATCTCACTGTATATAGTGATATGGTATTAATATAACTACTAATACTAAGAAATATAGTAATAATAAATAATTATTTATAAAGGGTTTTAAAATTTCATGTTTTATTAATTAGTAAATTAGCATTGACTGGTTTTGAGAAAAATAGAACCGGTAACTGCACCAAACCTACCAGTGCCCAAAAAAACACTAGCAAGTGCTTTTCATTTATTTTATTATCAAGCCGGTATATAAAATAAACTTAATAAATTAAATGCTTATATATAAGTCTAGTTAAAAAAATTCTAAAATTTGAATACTACAATTTAAATTTTATTATTTAAGTTATGTGGATGGTCATCATGTGCTCTACACACATGATTACAGATTCTAGAATAGAATAACGTCTCAGCTTATACAAAGCGACCAATCGATCGATAGTTAGAACTTAGAAGCCAGTAGAGACGAAAAATGATTATTTGTGTTAAATATAACACACAAAAAATTATTATTTGGATTATTTACGATAATAATAACTATTTGTGATAAAAATAGATTAATTAATTTTGACAAAAAAATAATCAGATTGACAACAAATAATTACTGGCCACAAATATGCCGTTTTCTTATAATATCATTATGTTATATTGATTAATCTCCTCCATATAATATATTAAAGATCAATACATTCCAATATATATATATATATATATACACACACAGATATTTGCAGGTGTTATTAAAATTAGCTAGCTAGCCCGCATACGTTGCTGTTGGCGGCCGGTAATTGAAAATTGTTCCCATAAACTTCCTCAATATTATAAGTCAGTTGACGCCAAAAAAGTCGATAAAATTAAATTAATAGGTTCTTGATCTCTATATTTTCCTTTTTAAACATCCTTAAGAGAAATTAAAAATAATATATATAAATTTAGTAATATCCACTAACTTTTTTTAATTATTAAAAAATAAAAATAAAAAGAAAATATAGTGACTTTTTAATAATTAAGAAAATTATTTTTAATAATATTGTGACTTATTTAATTTTTAAAAATATGAAAAAGATAAATAGAAAACAAATAAAAAATATTGGAGAAATTCGTGCGATATAATACAGGTCTAATTTTTTTTTTTTTTTTTCAAAGTACGTAGTAGCTTATATCATTAAATACAAATCAAGTACACATGGTTCAGAATACATGTTACAAAGAAAGATTAGGTGGAAGATCTTTTCCACTGTAAAATTGTAACAAAATAAGGGCGTATTTGAATTAAGCGGATGTTTCTTAAGACTTGCGTTACTGTTATTTATTGTGCGACATCGATATTTGACGTCATTGATGATTATAATAATAGTACCTGTACAGGTCTAAATTAATAAGCAGAAGATGTACTGTTTCTTCAACTGCTGAATGGATGGGAATCAAACAACTACAAAAGAAACTAACTAGGAATAAATGAGTGGGTCTAGAGGTAGCTGCTAAGTCGACATATATTATTGATTAATAAAGTAGGCAAAAGAAGACAAGGAATGCTGACTGAATTCACATGTTTCTGGCATGGAATTGGATGGAGTTGCAGTACTTCATCCACTCCCACCACTTATTCTTTGGTTTCTATACATTCAAACGCATCCAAAATTTAAATGAGCTTATAACTTGCCTGCCCTTTTTAGTTCTTCTCAATGCCACGTGATAAGCATGCATCTATTCATGTTGTGCATGTGCGGTTATACGTACCACTAGAGATGGACGACAAAATAGTTTATTTATAATTAGTTAATTTTAGTAAAATAATTATTTATAATAAAGAAAATTAGTCATAAATAATCTTTTTATCATAAATAATTAATCATAAAAACTCATTTTTCTTATAATAGATTAATATCTGGCCTAGTTCTGCTCAATCCCCCGTGATAAGCATGCATATCTTTAATTTTTTGAGGTAGCTATGTCACGTAAAGATGGACGACAAAAAGAGTGCTTCATGTCCAAATTGTGGACGTTTTTATTAACAACTCACGTACTGTGAGATTTGGATAGTGAAATGAGATATTGGAATAATTTTATATAAAAATTAAGTAAAATATTAATATAATATTATTTTTTAATATTATTACTATTTTAAGATTTGAAAATATTGTATTATTTATTATATTTTATATGATAATTTAATAAATTTATAATAATGAGATAAAATTAGATGAGGTAAAATAAAATGAAATTTTTTTAGTATCTACTATCCATTTGGAGAGTGTTTATGCAAGTACGTCATACAATTATTTTTAAAGAAAAAATTAAAATTACAGTACTATAATGAGCCGAGTGCTAATTTTGCCCACCATATTGTTCTAGATTTCCCTCTAAATTATGTCCCAATTTGGATTTGAAAAGTATATTATTTTCTCTCATATTTATAATATTTTTAAATTTTTATATAAAATATAATAAATAATTTATTTATTTTTTAATTTAAAATAATATTATTATTAAAAAATAAATTTTATCTTTAATTTAAAATTATCTAATTAAGGCTCCGTTTGTATTTGTGAGTGAACTCATCTCATCTCAACTCATTTCAAACTTATTATTATATTTTTTTATATTTTTATATAAAATATAAATTTCAATATAATTTTTTTAAATTTTAATATAGTTTTTTTAATTCTCAAAACAATTTTTTTAAATTTTAAAATAATAATAATATTAAAAAATAAATTTATAACTTATCTAAATTCATTACCTCTCATCTTTCCACCCAAATAAAGTTAATTCAAATCAAACACCTATTTATTTATTTTATCCCTGTGTACTTAATGTCATGTCATGCTACATGCCAACAAAACCCGCACTTGAGTTCGGGCAGAATACTTATCGATTCTCCTTTTTGGTGTAACTGAAACTCAATTCTCACCTACCGCAACTAATGGTTCGTAGTCGTACTTATGTTTTTAGCTTCTTTCATTGTTAGCGTGCCGTTTTGACGTTGACATGAGTTTAGATAAGTTCAGTATATTATGAATATATAATGGTAGAGTTGAAATAATCTAATAATTTTTGTAAGATTTACTTAAAATAAATTTAAATATAAAAATAAATTTAGATGCAATGACGATAAATTAAAAAGATTGCAAGTCATGCATATAAAATATATATATATATATATATTACATATAATCATGGAATATTAGGGAGGTTGCTCCTGCGTCTTACTCTTGTATTCTTTTAGTGTATTTTTTAAAATTTTTTATATTATTTTTTAAATACTCTTAAATATTTTTTTAAAAAATATAATATTATTAAATAATATTTTCTTAATTATTAAGTAAAAAAAATAAGAAAAAAAATGAGAACGGGACACAAAAATAAAACTTTTATCCAACTCACTATCATTTTTCTTGTTTTAATTATGTATAGATCAGAGACTAGTGACGTCTTCTCCACCATGTATATAATGGGGCGGTAGGCATGATGCATGTTTATTGAAGCATGAGAATTAATAAAATTAAAGAAATTATAATATATTTCCCATGCATGAAATCTGCGGCCCATATATAATAAAGCAAGACATAGGATTATTAAGGTGGGATTCCAATTTCCGCCCCATGTTCTGCTCTTTATTATTATTATATTGTACGTGGACATGCTAAGCCTAAGGTATCATGCATATTAATCTTATCATGATATTGTATAATTACTTCTACCTGCAGATCGACAACCAAATCCTGAAGATCATCATGATCGAAATCAACTGCAAACACGCTAGCTGCATGCAGTTCTTCGATCCACCGAATATCAATAATCTCGGCCTGCAGTCTCTCCCAAGCTTGCTAAAGGAAGAGCTCTGCAGAGACCAAAGGGAACAGTAATAGTGATAGAATAGGCGCGCGGGCTAATTTTGGATGAGAAAGTTCTTGATCTGCCATGTCGAATAATTTTGTTTGAGAACTAGGCTGCCATGATCATGGGCTAAGCGGCGTCAATTTGTCCCTTGTTCTTGATCTTCAGAATTGATGCCTGCTAGGTAGGATGAACTTGGTATGTATCAGTATTGTATGTACCATTTCAAGCCAATGACCCACATTTCAATTCTTTTATCTAATTTTCTCTTCAATTCAAAAAATAAAAAAATAAAAACACAAATTACGAATTCCCCTAAAAATAATTTCTCTTTGCAAAATCCACTACCAATTACGAAACCCTATCTCAAGTCTCAACCCCTAGTAAACTAGAAAATGCAGGAAATGAAAATAAACGAAGTGACAGAATCCCAAATTCCTCATCATTTCAGATATAAGAAAATATTATGTTTAGCTTCCATTAAAAACTTCACTTCTAGTCTTCCAAAAGTAACCAAACGGACTAAAATTTACAACTCCTCAAAACAAAAAAGAAAAGAATTCTGAAGGACTCGAAAACGAGAAATATGGATTGGTCAAATAATCGACAAGGACGGCATGCACAATAATATCCCAATTGGATCGAGAAAAAGTAGGGACTACTTGGGAGCAAAAGACTACTCGACAGACTGCGCCTCGAGAGGGGCAATTCGTTCAGTTCTGTGAGCGGGAAAGGGAGGGAGAGAGAGAGAGACTGATGTACAAATAAATTGAAATGATCCCTTGCTATGCGGTTAGACCCAAGTCTTAAAGAATCCCTTACGTGGTAGCAGTTTATAGGTCTCCGATAACATCACTTTGCAGGTGACGTCGGTCTACAGATATTCTCCACTAATATATATATATATATATATATATATGAAAAAATAACGTATAATACACGTTTACTTAATTAGATAAAATAAATTTTTAATAAAAATAATAATAATAATAATAATAATTAATTAATAATTTAATGCAAGAAAACAAAAAACAAATTTTTAGATAATAATAAGTTAGTGAAGTATAATAATTACATGTTTGCATTATATCCATGATAAATTTGGACATAAACATTTTCACGTCTTGTAGATGTAAAAACCAGCACTTTTATAATAAGTAACAATACATTCTTTAATTCTCTTTGCAGTTTACAGGCCTCCGATAACATCTCTTTGCAGGTGACATCGGTCTAAAGATACTCTCCACTAATATTATTTATATATATATAATTAGTAGCCTGTGTAATTGACGTATAAATTACGCGCATTCTTTAATTCAAAATAATATTTACAATTTTAAGATTTACAAATTCAATATATACTTTTTGAAAAAAGTAGATAAATCTAAAATTTAAATAAAAAAAATTATTTTTACTAGTGAATCACAGCTTTTTTCAAAAGATTGGAGTCTGCAAAATTTATATACCCTGAAACTGTATCTAGTGTTACAAATTTACTCTTCTTTAATCAAACTTTCCGTACTCTAATATTATATTGTAATGTTAATATTCTGACGTATTATTTTGTTATGCTACAATCTTAAACTATCAAACAATTGATTACGAGCTTAGCGTACTTAGGTTGATTTGAGATTTAGACCCATTTAAAATCAATTTAATTAAGCCTAATTTTAAATTAAGTCTAATATTAAAAATCTTAATTATTTAATTATTTAATTTATATTAATTCAAAACTTTTTTATACGTGAGATTTTTAATTTTTTTTAACTTATTATTTTTTTATAAGAAATTATAGATGTAGTCGTGGACTTACAAGCGGAATGCCGTCGCTTTGAAAAAAAATGAATATATAGGTGACCCACATGAAAAAAAGTTAATTTTTTTCTAAAATGACTGTACGCCGCTTGCAACTCAACGACTGTAATATTCTTTCCCTTAAAACAAATCAATAAGCTACTTCTTCGATCCACACGACCTAAACTCAAATTAACTCTACTTGTATATATATATATATACACATATTCTATGTAGAAGCCTTATATGAAAGGAGATACACCTCTACTTACTTAATAGGTCATAATTTATATTTTTATCCCTCTATCTTAATACTAATTTAAATATATTGAATAAAAAAAATACTAGTTTAAATATATGAATATTTAGATAGAATGACAAAAATGATAAATCACTACATATTGATTATAAGATAAATGTATGTGGTCATGTAAGAGTACTTTTGTAGCATTTTTCATATATATATATATATATATATTATATTGTATACTCCTACTACCATTGTTGTAACGACCCCGCCTTCGAAACAGTGGAACCATACTTTATGAATTTTTTTTTCAAAAATAGTATTTGAAAATGGAACCAATTTTGTTCATTTTAAAAACATTTTAATTCATACCTAGGATACAAGACTCCAAGTTATAAAATAAAATATATTTTTATAATAAAAAAGTTTTACAACAGAAAATATTTGATTTATAAAATAAAAAAGCATTTCATGCATGCCTAGACTGTATGTCTCCTGTTGCGTACTTCTATAAAGGGGAGGGGCACACATAAAAGCAAAATTAAGTCAAATGCTCAGTAAACATTACTTCATACTGAAAAAGAACGTACGTATTGTCTTGTATGTATGTACGTATATATGAGTATTGATTGCATAACTGAAAAACCTACTATGTCTTTCATTGCTTATGGATCTTGGTGATCTTTCTTATTCTTAACAATTTCTTTAAGTAATTAACAAACAAGAAATCATCAAATCGAAAAGCACCTAACTATTAAGCAAGCATAACAATAGTCACTACTACCAAGTAGTTATCAAACAAGCAAGCCACTAACCAACAAGCAAGAATAACAACCAACAACTATAAACCATTAATAATAACTAGTAAACAATCATTCATTCATTTCATACATATTACACATGCCATACAACATGACATTCATTCTTATTCTTCTATTTTCCTTGGATCTTTTTTTGGATCTCGAGTCTTCCTTTAGACTTATGTATTTTCATACATCATAGCATTCACTTTTTCTTGTTTTCTTTCTTTTTATTTCCTTTTCTTTTCTCTCTTATCTTCTCTTTCCTATTCTTTGTCTTTCTTTTCTTTTCTTAAGCAGTTTGTTTATATAAAATATCGTTTAGAAGCATACCTATGAATTGAACGCATGTGCGTGCACTTAATATCGTTGGGACATAGGGTCATCGCATAAGGACATCGTGTAGGGTCATCGCATAGTATCCTCACATAGCGTCAGTTCATGTCATTCTTCCATAAAATCATGAGAAAGAAATCTCAAGTTTGATTTTATATTTTTCAAAGAATACATTCAATAATTACTACGTATAGGTATCTAATCACAAGTATATAATTACACATTTGGAGTTCGATAAAAAGGGCTATCAAGAATGGCCATTATGTACATGTATTAGCATTTTTAGTCATATTATCTATTCTTTACTAATTCGGTAAACTCTAGAGGTGTATGAATATAACACTTACCTGGTTTCCATACTATTCTTATATCGTGCAGTCAAGTCACAAGTGCATCATATATCAATCAACCTACAAGCATACACATAACTAGCATCAATATATATATGTATATAGTACACAAGCAATCAAACTAGAAAAAACCTATACTTCACTTAGGACACTCACATGTTATCCTCATGTTCTTGAAGTCCTTATTCACCATGCTAAAACCATCGGGGACCCACTTACGGACATTGGGACACTTCTCTTTTATCCCTAGGTTCTCACGTGACCCTTACTATGCTTCACTTTCAGGGATCAACTTATGAACAATACCTCTTCTAAATAAGCTCATACCGATGTATGACTTAAACTAATCGAGTCAAGCATCTCAATACTAAACAATACACCTAACACTACAGCATCCAAGCTTACGCGCCATCATCATCATCATCATTAACCATGCATACCTTGTGACCTAAGTAAACTCTGGGGTCTAACATCACATACATTTTCTCAAGACAGAGTATCCATTACATATGATAATTTTGTCCGGTACACGTGTCACCAAACTCACATGTACTCTACTTTTTTATTACTTAAGATCAACATAGAAGATGTTGATCACCTGCTTGTGCAACAAGCACCATAGATCAATATCAACATTCTCCATACTAGTTGGCAAGACTATTCCTACTTTCCAGCCATTTAGGAGTTCATCCCGCCGCTTAACACAGCAAAATTCATTTCAAATATACCTTCATCATGTCAAGCCTACTATCGACCTACACTATTATCGATCACTTTACATGGTATCACGTCACGTAATTCCTACAATTTGCATATACTTCGAGACATAACACGACTACACAGTGACACCTATCACTGGGACTACCAATCACATCATCACTCTGGGACACTGTTTCACAATTTCTGACACTTCACGCTCTCTACGTTACTCAACTGTATGGCCATCCTTCTTCGTGACACACCTTACGATGCATCCCAACTACATCACATGGAGTACACTCCACGCATACTCCTTTCCATCCATACAGCACCACGTAAAGTAGACTCACATGTACTTTCTCCATAGCAGACTACACCACAACCTATACAATACACGCTACACAATGCTTCGCTTTACCCCATTGAGTACACTCCACGTGTACTACCTACAAACACACTGCTCCACATCACCATACGGTGCATCACTCCGCCATACGAAGTACTGTCAAAACCCTTAAGAAGGCGGCCTTAGGCCACACCTCAACACCACTCATGACCAACCATGACACCACCACGGCTAGCCTTTATATATGCCTTGGCCCATGTCTTGACATACATGGGGTGGCCAACAAGGTTAGTGGCATGTCATTCAGCGCATGGTACCAGCTCGTGCCTTACAAGCGAGGCTAGTGGCATGCTAACCAGTGCACAGCTTCAGCCCGTGCCTTGCAGCACTAACGCCCAAGCCACCTGCTTGGGTCATGCAAAGGTAACACCTAGACCACTTGATTGGGCAACACAACAGTAGCACGACACCACCCTATGCTCACCATCCGGCCTAAACCTAGCACCATGTCATGCACACCATCAGCAGGCCACACATAGCGCCATGCTGTGCCCACCACCAAACCGCATGACACCATACCATACTTTGCAGTTAGATACCATCCAAACCAGCCCAGCCATGGGTCATGCACTACCTTAGGCCATCACTGGGCCATGCATGCTGCGGCCACCACATGGACGCCCAAGACCATTTTTGCTTGTATTTACTTTTATTTATTTTATTTAATTACTTATTTTCTCAGGGACTTTTTGGGGGTTTCCAGATTGTAAAATCTATAAATAGGACCCTTATTTATAACACTCAAGTTTCCATTCACCTAAGCTCCCATTATTGATACACGTGATCAAGACCAAGCAAATAAGTGTCTATTCAATCAACACAATGAGCAACAAAAAGAGGACGACCCCTTAGTGTTTAGGGGCTAGACTGAGATCTCTAATACTAAAATGGTGCTTTCATTGAGAGTGTCTCATCAAGAGCACACAAATTTCGTGAGGCATCTTGCTTGGTGATTTTTGAGAAATTTCACTTCTCATCGAGATAAACGACACGTTAACTTGATCTTTGTGAATTTGGTTGGGAGACCTACAGAAGGTCTCGACGTTGTTGTTGCTTTTATTATTGAATGAGTTATGCTATAGAATAGCCGATACTGTAGTGCTACAATGTTTCACTCTACATACCCTCCTACATGGGGGGTTTTTTTTTTAAGCGCTACAGTAAAATACGGATTAGGCCCTTTCTAATCCCCAATTCCCAATTTCCCTCTATTTCAGCCCAACATTTCAGAACTCACGGAGGTCACGATTTGAGTTTTCGCACCGCACCCTTGTCGTCCCGCACTTCAACCGCTGGTGGTTTCTTATCCCATACTCACACAGCTCAGTTCATTGATTCTCGCCAGTGCCTATTCGTCCGCGAGTCTTCTTCCCCACTTCACCATCTCTGTCGAGCACCCTCGTCGTCGATGGTGTGTGAGTTAAAAATGCTGGCCGGCTGTGCTATAGCATTATTGTAGTTTGAATTTCATTTAGTTTGAATTTGGTTTGAAATCTCCTAAATTTTCTTAGTAACCATATGGGAAAATGGGGCTTCTAATGCTAGCCTTGGCTTCCTTTTTTAAAGTTGTTTGGAACTTTGATGTCCAAAGAAAAGTTGATGGACTGAAAGTCTTTTGCTTTTAACTATTTTTTATATTTTTATTTACGCTCAATGATATAAACTAGAGAGTTTCTTTCGGTTGAAAATCAGTAAATAAAGAATAAAAAGGGATAAATCAATTGCTTTGAGGAAATTGGAATCGAGGTTTTTTTTTCTTAAGGACTCTTGCGGTTTTAGTATCCTAATTTGTTCTAAAAGTAAGATTCAGAACTTCTTTCATGCATTTTCTTTTCATCAGAACTTCTTATATACAAGATGTCCCTCTCATGTTTTTCCTAAAGAGACTTTGAGCACACTCAATATTATGCTCATTAGAAGTATTTTCTTCAGGATAATGGGGTTAGCTAAAAAGTAAAAAGCCTAATTGCAGGTGTGAAATACGTGGGAAAGACTTTCTTTTACACTGTTTATGCCTATTTTCCTAGTTTTTGGATTGGGGGATAACATATTTTTCTATTTTTGACTGCACAGGGTTGAAAAGGAATTGAAAGAGCTATAGACTGAGGTGGGTGAATTATTTGAGAAATAGTGTGATGGACAAAGAGGAAGATAAAAGGCCTCTGAGGCCTTCTACACCAATTCCAACAATTGAGGTATGATATATTCGTCTTTCATAAAAGGAATGTGTCTCAATTCTTACTAGTTAATTTTATTTTATTTGTGTATCATAGGTACATTATGATCCAAGAAATACGTACTACCCACCATTTGTGATGCATCCAAATGCATACCCAAATTTATATAAATATGCAGGGGGAGCCAGGTGGATTCCTTTTCAAATGTTTTAATCTTTTTCCCTACATGTATTGTACCCCGTTTTGACATTGTGCTTGATTGCAGCCTTCATCAGTCTCAGCTTCAGTCTCACATTTTCCAACAACCTTCATATCTCCATCGCTATAGCCCCCGCCAATGCCATCTTTTCCAACGACAGTCATCTACCCTCCGGCCTGTACAATGGAGGTCACAAGTCATGTTCAACAAACAATTCAGGTATATTCCTTCCCACACCTTTTTCTTTTCCATATGGATGCATTGTTTACTTGGTCTAATACCTTACCTTATTGTAGCCTCCATCAATGCCACATTTTCCAACAACTTTCATCTACCCTCCCTCGAGAAATGCAGAGTTGAGCCGTGTTCAACAAACGATTTAGGTAAATTGCTGAAAAAATCTTGATCACGTTTCCCTAGACATGCATTGTGACCCGTTCTAACACTGTACCATATTACAACCTCCACCAATGTGTTCTTTGCCAACAGCGTTCATCTCTCCACCGTCGAGTAATGCTGAGACTGGGGAGACTTCGCCTTTTACATCAGAGACTCCGAAGTTAGCCCCATTTACATTTGAGACTGTGAAGAGTTCGTCATTTGCATTTGAGACTGTGGAGACTACGTCATTCACGTCAGAGACTCTAGAGAATGCACCATTCACATCTGGAAGTGAAAATATAATCGAAGGTACATCAATTTCAATTCGAGCCTTATACATCCCGTGTGTGTGTGTATAAAATTTAAATACTCATCCGAAGTTGCCATGTTCATTTTCAGAGATAGAGATCGAGACGACCAATTAAGAAAAATCTGTTAGTGACTGAGTTGAGGAGGAACCCAAATCTAGCATGGAGTTTGCCAACAAATATGAACTTATAGCCTATTACAAACGATATGCCAAGCAACAAGACTTTAGTGTCGTAACATAGAGGATGAAGAAAGAGGCAGATGGGAGTGCTTGATATTTGACAATTGGGTGTGCGCGAGGCGGCAAGTATCATCCTTGCCATGGTAATATTTCGAGGCGACGACCAACCATTAAAACTGATTGTAAGGCAATGATAAATACACATTTGGTGAAGGGTACGTGGGTGCTAACCACAGGCATTTAGATGAATATAGTAAGAGGGTGCTTGATTTGAACGACATAACAGGTATTCGATTAAAAAAGAATTTATGATTCACTTGTTGATGCGGGGGGCCCGAGAAGCTGAACTTTTAAGAAAAAGACTGTCGAAATGTTATTGCGAAAGCCAGACAATTAAGGTTGGGTAAAGGGGGTGGAGAAGCACTAGTCGAATACTTTAAGAGGATGCGAGTGCATAATGATGGATTTGTTGATGTGATTGATGTTGATGACGACTTAAGATTAGGGTTGTAAATGAATCAGTCTACTTGATTGCTCACCCGATACTTGTTCGGCTAAACTCGGATCGAGCTTTACTCGTGAAAAAAAAAACTCAACGTGAAAACAGAAACCCGCTCGATTAGTAAATGACACATACTCGATTAAACTCGACTCGACACAGTTAAGACTCATTAAGGCTCGCTTGTTCATACTCGACTCGACTTGTTAGCTCGACTCGATTAAAACTCGTCGATAAATTATGAATATATATAATTTTTCTCTATATATTAGTATTTTTACACACACACACATATACTTCTATGCATATTAAATTTAATAACATAAGCATAATTATGGTAAAAATTAAATATGTAATATATAATCCACTTACTTATGCCTAATCATTTATACCTATATGTTGAATATAATTTATAATGATATATTAGTTAATTAAGTGCTTAAGTGAATAATTATAGTATGTGTATAATGTGTAATAGTTGATATATAAGACTTGGTGGTTTCATTATATACTACAATGTGTAACCATATAAAAAATATATCCATAAAGATGTTATAATTTTATAGTTCAATATAAGGTTTATATATTATTAAATTTTTACTAGATTTAAAATTTTATTCTAGAATTTAGTATTTTTAATTTTTTTAATTTATTCAAAAAACATATATGTGTATAAACAAAACTTAAGTAATAACACGACTCGGCTCGACTCGACTCAAGCTCATTAAAGAATAAAAATCAAAATCGATAAATAACTCGACTTGGCTCGAGATCGTGTTTGATCCGCTCGAACTCAGCTCGGCAAGCTCTCAACTCGAGTTCGGGTTATTTTAGTCCAGCTCGACTCGATAACCTTAAAGCTCGACTCGGCTTGGATCGATTACAGCCCTACTTGAGATTGAGAAATGTTTTTTGGGCTGACGCATGTAGTAGAGCAGCGTATGAGTATTTCGGAGATGTTATCACTTTTGATATAACATACCTAACAAATAAATACAGTATGCCGTTTACTCCCTTCGTGAGAGTAAATCATTATGGGCAGTCTATACTTTTTGGGGCTGACTTGATTTCTAATGAGGACACAAGCATTTTTGTGTGGTTGTTTTGAGCCTGGTTGGAGTGCATGGGCGGTAGAGCTCCCAAAGTGATTATAACAGACCAAGACCGAGCAATGAAGAGTGTTATTGCAATTGTATTCCCAGACACTCGCCATAGATATTGTCTATGGCATATAATGCGAAAATTGCATGAGAAATTGGGATCACATGCTGCCTTTAATATAGGCTTAAAGACATCCATCCAAGGTGCCCTATATAATTCACAGACATGCGAAGAATTTGAAGAAAGGTAGGGCCAACTTATTCGAAAGTATGACCTTATTGATAATGCATGGTTGTAAGGGCTATACGACGAGAGATCTTTCTGGGTACCATCTTACCTAAAGGGAGTATTTTGGGCAGGTATGAGCACAAACACAGAGGTCTGAAAGCATGAATGCTTTTTTCGATGGGTTTGTGCATTCGAGTATGTCTTTGAAAGAATTTGTCAATCAATTTGACAATGCACTAAGTAAAAAGGTAGAGCTTGAGACGTCAGCTGATTTCAATTCTGCCAACCAAACCATTCCATGTTCATCCGCATTCCGCATTGAAAGGCAATTCTAAATGGTGTATACAAATGTAAAATTTAAAGAGTTGCAAAAGGAGGTGTTGGGATGATTGTCTATAGCTACATACTCATTAGTAAGGAGGGTTGCATTTCCACATATGATGTGTTGGATGAAATTACGATTGACGATGACCATGTCAAGCGCATCAAGTACAAAATTTACTTTAATGAGGAAGGGGTTGATGTTAAGTGCACATGCACATTATTTGAGATGAGGTGGATTGTCTATAGGCATGCTTTGAATGTTTGTCAAATGAATGCAATTCATATGCTACCAGAAAAATGTATATTAGATCATTGGAGGAAGGACTTAAAAAGAAGATACACATTGGTAAAAAGTAGCTACGATGACTTGCGGCAAGGTGCGTCCTCACGAAGATATGAGTTTGTGGTGAAACGATATTTGAAATTAGCAGCCCATGTATCCACTGATGATGCTCATGTTACTGCATCCATGAGCCTGTTGGATGAATTTGAGAGAAGATTTAAAGGATTAACACTTGAGTCTGATTCCACCAACCTAAAAGAGACTGTAGTTATAGACAAAGGTAAGAAAATATTGAGTCCAAATGTTGCCTGAAGGAAAGGGAGGCCGCCAACAAAAAGGAAGATTCCGCCTGTAGAGAAGACAGTGACAAAGCGAAAAAAGAAACAGGTAATAAATTCTTTATTTATAGTAATATTTTATTGCTTACGAATGCATGTTATATGTCTTTGTAACAGACATGTAATTTTTTATTTTAAAATTTATTAGACTTTGAGGAATATATTTAATGATCAAACACAAGATGGTGAAGCCTCGAGAGCCATAAATGCTCAGGTAATAAATTAACAAAATTATGCCAACATATTTGATATTACTTCTCACATCAGCATATTTATTTGGCATCTCAGTGTTATTTTTTAATTTGTTTATATACCTAGTGCTGGCACGGATGGTTTTGTTGAAGTAATATAGTGCACTAATGTCACACAACCAACTCAGTTAGCCAATGAAGATGTGTGATTTTGGTTATTCTAAAAAGACCAAAACCTTGGTGAGACTGTTGATGACGAGTCAGCGTACCATGTTAATGCTGAGATGCCACTGCAAGTGGAAGCTGATTTATTTGTAGTAGTTTTGTTTGGTTATGTATGTTTTGATTATCACAGGATGATGAGATAGCAAGAACACAACATGTTCTTATGTAGTGGCATTGTTTCGTTATTTATGTTGTGAGTTGTTGCTATTGAAGATATAAGAGATGGCATTTATGAAAGCAGGAACCGTGTATTTTTGTTGTTTGTTTATATGGTAAAGGAGATTAAGAAATAAACGAGGCTATGTTGATGTCCCATGAATCATCAAGAAATAAGCAAAACTTGCACTTCACTTGAAATTAACTAGTAATAGATGTGCACGAATGAAATCTGCAAGCAAAAGAAATATCTCTGGAAATTAATTGAAAAAATTTGTAAAGATGACTACAGATGATAGATAGAAAACAATTTTCATGTCTTGATGGATACTTTCAAAACGTCTCAAGAAATGAAAGATGAATCGTGAGATTACCACTGACAATTGAACCAAAGAGGTTGGTGCTCTCATGGCATTAACGCTAGAAGCAGCTATCACCGTGGTAATTGAAGAGGAGTCATATATTTACATCAACTTGTCCAACATACAAAATACATTTACTTGCAATTAACTAGTAATAAATACATCATTGTCCCAACCAACCAAAAATCATTACAAGTGACAACACCCAATACACACACAATAACATTTGTGCACATTAATTCTCGACTATTTGCTTTCTTCTTTTCTCCTCCCAATTGATCATAACATTCTCTCTCTTAACTTGTTTTTTTTTTTTTTCTACTTTCTGCTTTTTATACTCGTGCAACAATACATCGTCCTCCATTTTACGAACTGCATTATCTCTTGTGCAAATATTCTCATCTACCAATTGAAGCATGTCTGCTCATATGAAGAATTGACACCTTGCTTCTCCCTGCATGCAAATTGTTAATTTGTCAAATGATAAATATAACATGTTAAAAAGCAAAACAAAAATGAGAAAAAAATGAGTTTACCGTGTTGTACTTCAGGCAGGCATAAAATTTTTTTCTAGGACTCCTGCTAGTTTGTGATGTCTTTAATGGCGCTTTCAAATCACACCAACAGGTTGGTAAATTTGTTTGGAACTCATCATCTACACATAATAATCCACTCGATGCCATGAATGATCTAAATGAAACAATGAGCATAGTAAAATGAGATGTACTTCACATATCAATAGTTATTACTATGGTTTTTAATAATATTAACATTGTGACTCTACAATATGAAGGAGACGGAATTTTAGGCACGTGTTGTGATCTAGACTCTTATTTAATTTTACGCACAGTTTCGGAATGTAGAAATGGAGTGTAACTTTGTGATCTAGACTATATTTAATTCAAATCTAGAATATATTTAATTCATCATAAGTCTGATGCAAATGTTCTAATAATCTAGTAGACATGGAAAGGTCCAATAATAGTGCAGTACAACCAGGATCCACTTTGAGATGAAAAATGAGTCAAGCTCCAATCAAGAAGCTCAAGCTCAAAGCATAGAGCATCTTTACACCAAAGAATTCAAGTCTTTTTATACGTATGAGAATATCTAAACAACCAATAATTGAACGTCTAATGACAAAAATTCTATGTTATAGGCAGTTAGTGCATTGTAAAATTTTCCCCTTCATAAATAACTCAGACTGTAGAGGAGGCTGGCGGCTTGACTTGGCCAGACCCTAGTGGCAGCTAGGTAGTTTGATTTTGTTTCCAAAAAATATAAAATTTATTTTTTCATTTTAAAATATATTTTGTAAGATGACAATCAAGCAACTTTCATAGCAAAAACATTTACTATATTCTACATATATTCAAATTTCATTTTCAACAACCAAGTATAGTGAGAATCAGGAAAGCAAATTTCTTTCTCAGCAACCAAGCATGGTGAACATTAGCAAAGAAAATTTCATTATTAGCAACCAAGCATAGTGAACATCAGCAAAGAAAGTTTCATTCTAAGCAAAGAAAACCAAATCAGCAACCAAACACTTAAACCCTAACACTGCAAATCTCATACCTAAAGAAATCACAAAAATATAAGCAATAATAGAGATCTATGATTGGATTCGTAAGGATACCTCTTGGGGCTATGCGATTTTCTCAAGTGATGTCAAAGGACTTCGGGAGGGAAATGGGAGATATAGGGTTTTGAGAGAAGGTGGAGAATAATGCCAGCCAGCTCAAAGACTCTAAGCGGGTGGGGTTTCAACCTCTAGTTCGAAGAAGACGCTTGCGCCGGGGGGGGGGGGGGGGGGGAGAGGGGTGAAACGCTCGAAGACGTTGAGGGGGGTTTCTCTAGCCTCTCTGATGCGAAGGAGAAGACGCAATGGAGGGGTTGGAAACGCAATGGAGAAGACGCAATTGGGCACCGACAGAGAGGTGGAAGGGGGGCGAGGGGTTTCTGGAAGACTCAAAGTGAAGAGGGGAGGGAGGTTCTAGAAGACGAAGTGAACGAGGGTGGGGGGTGTTCTAGAAGACGAATTGAAGGGTTCAATTCATTAAACCTGCTACAGTATCAAACCGTGACATGGCAAAACGAACCCGATTTGCCATGTCACGGTGTGTAGAGTTAAAAATGCTAGCCGGCTGTGATATAGCATTTTCCTTATTGAATTGTTGAAATATGAAATTTGGAGGTAAAGGGAAGGAATGAGTAGTTAGGTTTGTAGGGGTCGGCCACCCTTGAAGGGATTGGACTTGTGGTTGCTTAAGAGTAGTTGCCTACCCACGAAGGTGGACAACTCAAGGTTGGACTTGTGAGGCTGAGACCAAGCTTTCTCAAAGCTCAGTGCCGCCCAAACTTCACCAAACCGAGTTCAAGCTTCACCAAATAGTTTGCAGGTTAGTTTACAAGTGCTAAACAGTATTCAGTTGCAAGCAAGTTCAAGAGTTGAAGAAGGATGAGCTGTGGGGTTCATGGAGCCAAGGGACAAGGTAGTTCCAATCAGGAACGACTTAATACCTTGGAATGACAAGCGGAGAGATTCAATAACATTCTTGATGAGGTCAACACCACATTGGCCGAATTGAGGATGGCATTGAATGTTACATGCTGTGAAACCGAGGAAAAATAGGAGGACCATGGAAGCTTTGAGGCGTGACACAAATGCAAGTCTCAAAAGGCTTGAGAGAAGAGTGGCGGAAAATCAAGTAAAAATGCCACCACCTAGCCCGAATGCACAAGGACATGATGTCTTTGTGGAAGAAGTCGAGAAAAGTGAGGAGGGGTCCATGCGCAATTCACCAAGGGCCGAGTATCAAAGAGGAGGTCGTGTTGAGAACAACCATGTAGTTATGTAAAGATACATTCGTGAAGGTGGCAATCATTCTAGAAGCCCGAGCACTTTGAGAAAACCTCAAGATATGAGAATTGAGCCACTACGGTATGAGGCACACCATAAGGTCGAATATAAAGATGATCCTGAGAGACCATATGGTTACAATTACCATGTGGGTAGGAGACACCATGACCAAGGGAGAGGAAGAGGCCACCGTGATCGAAGATATGATGATGATCACCATGAGGAAAGAAGGGAAAATCAGACTTAAGACCGGGGACCCAAGAGGCCAAATATGGATTTCCTTAACTTTAGTGGGGAGATCCATACGAATGGCTTGACAAAGTAGATTACTATTTTCATGCTTATGAAATCCCAAGAGATGAGAGAGTATGTACGGCTTGTTTCTACCTCGAGAGAAAAGCAAACAAGTGGTGGAGGTGGATACGTGATCAATATGCTAAGGAAAGGAATAGATTGGGATGGACAACTTTTGAGAAGGAGTTTCTCATACCATTTGAGCCATCACCTACCATTAACCATCATGGCCAACTTGCCATGTTGAGGCAAGAAGACAAGGTGCACACCTATATTGAAGAATTTCAACAACTTCAAACTCTTGTGAGAGGTTGGTCTAAGGAGGCCCTTGTGGGCACATTTGTTGATGGTTTAAAGTCTTGGTTAGCCAAGGAAATCAAGTTGAAGTAGCCCACCAAGATCCAAGAAGCTATGAGGATGGTCGAGATATTAGAGATTCTTTATGAAGAAAAGCCAATCCAAAAATGTGAGAAGCAAATTCAATACAACTTTGCAAACTAAATCTCCTTAGAAAGGTAAAGAGACCAATGATGAGGCTTCCAAGCCCAAACCTTATGAAGTGAGGAAATTGTCAAGAAAATAGATCTAAGAGAGAATCAAGAAGGGCCTATGCTTCAAATGTGGAGACAAGTGGAGTAAGGAGCACATGTGCAAGTCGAGTAAAGCCTATTTGATGATTGAGAATAATGAACATGATGGGTTCTCAAACCATGAGTCCGAGCATGAGGAGGCCGAACCTAATGAAGAGAGAGAGAATGCCGAAATTTCACTCAATGTCATGTCGGGAGTCCAAAAGCCTACTTTCATGAGAGTTATGGCATGGATTGAGAAATTAGAGGTCACCTTGTTGGTGGATAGTGGGTCTACCGACAACTTCATCAACTCCAACATTGTTCACAAAATAGGATTAAAATCGAGTGTCATTGATCCATTTGAAATTAAAGTTGTCAATTGAGACAAACTCAAGTGTGAGGAGCTTGTGAAAGAAGTGAATATAAATGTCCAAGGGGTAAGGATTATTGCCAATTTACATATCATATCTCTAGTGGGACTTGATGTTGATTTAGGCAATACTTGGCTCAAAGACTTTGAGAAAGTGGTAAATGATTACCACAACATGACCATGGAGTTCAAGCTTGATCAAAGAAAATACATGGACGGCATTGACAATGAAGGAAGTGGAATTATGTGAGGCTTTGATGTGCAAAAAGAATTCACTTTTGTGGACTATTCATAAGGAGGATAAGACCACTTTGTTGGCCTTGAGTGGGTTAGATTGCAGGATATGGGACAAAATTCGGGAGGCTACACGCATTGATGCTAGAGCCATAGAAATCATTGAATTACTAGAAGCTCAAAGTGGAGGAGTAGTAGGCTTCAAAGTGAGGGATGGACTCATCCACTACAAGGGGTATGTCTATGTCCCTAATGTGCCGAATTTGAGGAGGGAGATCCTTGACCGTTTTAATAATAGCAAGGAAAGTGGTCATTTGGATTGCTTGAAGACCTATATTAGGGTGAAGTGCTTTTTCTATTATGAATGACTCAAGAAATCTGTGAAGACACTAGTGGCCGAATGTGATGTGTGCCGAAAATTCAAGTATGACACACGACTACCATCCGGGTTGTTGCAACCATCGTCAATTCCAAACAAGATTTGGGAGGAATTGTCAATTGACTTTGTTGAGGGGTTGCTGACTAGTAGAGGTCATGAGGTGATTTTGGTGGTTATTGATCGACTTAGTAACTATACATATTTCATCCCTCTCAAGCACCCTTACACAGTTAAAAATGTGGCCAAGGCTTTTGTTGACAACATGGTAAAGTTACATGGATTTTCCAAGAGCATTATATCGAATCGGGATAGGGTGTTTATGAGTACATTTTGGAAGGAATTGTTCTGAGTTACAAGGAAGCAAATTGAAGGCAAGCTCTTCTTCCCATTCTCAAACTGATGGGCAAACTGAAGTAGTCAATAAAATACTTGAGCAATATTTGAGGTGTTATTGCCATGAAGAACAAACGAAATGGGGAAAGTACCATGCATGGGCTGAATATTGGTACAGTACATCCTTCTATGCTTTTATCCAAAGAAGTCCCTTTGAAGTGGTTTATGGGAGATCTCCACCAATGTTGGGGAACTATGAGAAGGGAACGGCCAAAAAAGATGAGGTAGAGCAAGAGTTGATTGCTAGAGATGAAGTTTTAGTGAAGATAAAAAAGGAGCTCAAGAGAGGATGAAAAAGTATTGTGATGAAGGAAGGCGTGTGGTTGTGTTTGAGGTAGGTGACTATGTTTACTTAAAATTACAACCATACGGGTAAAATGCCTTGAGGAAAAAGTCAAGTTTGAAACTTTCCAAGAGGAACTATGGTCCCTTTAAGGTGATGGAGAGATTTGGGGATATGGATTATAGATTGGAGCTTCCCCCTTCATCTAGATTGCATCTAGTCTTCCATGTGTCAATGTTGAAGAAAAGGATTGGAGACCTGAACCTCATAATTGAGGAGCTTCCTAGTTTTGATGATGAGGGTAGGATGCTTTTGCAACTTAGGGTAGCACTTGACTATAGGGTGGTGACACGAGGAAAGAGTAGGAGGAAGGTGTGGAAAGTGCTCATTCAAAGGCAAGGGGTGTTGAAAGAGGAGGCTTCATGGGAGGACTATGATGATATGGTATCGAGATATCCACAATTGATTTTTGAGGGCAAGGATGTGCTTGAAGGGAGGGGGAATATCAGAACCCCTAAGAAGATGGCCTCGGGCCACAGCTCGACACAACCCATGACTGGCCATGACACCACTATGACTAGCCTTCATGTGTGCCTTGGCCCATGCCTTGACACACATAGGGTGGCCAGTGAGGTTAGTAGCATACCTTCATGCCATCTAGTGCACGGCTCCAGTGTCAGAACTCCTAGAGAAGATGCCCAGGATCAGACCCTGACTCAGGCCTTGGAGGGCCAGGATAGTTCCCTGGTTAGCCTGCAAGCATGCCTTGGCTTAGGCCTTGACACGCAGCAAGTGCCCAGCGAGGCTACTGGCCATACACAGTGCATGCGCACAGTCCGGCGTGTGCATAGGTGCGCCCCACAGTGCATTCACCTGCGCACACACGTGCTCGTGCATCTGCGCCCCACAGCCCCACTTAGCGAGGTTAGTGGTGTGTCTTCACAGGCACGACATCCAGCGTGCAGCACCAGCTCGCGCCATGCAGCCATCGCCATGCAGCCCGCGCCCAGACCATCAGCTTGGGCCATACATGCACACCATCCCGGCACCCAGCCCGGGCCATGCAGGACCATTGCCCGAACATCTTGATTGGGCAGCACCAGAGCGACGTGGCTTGACCCTGTGCCTACCACCAGGACCATGCATGGCACATTGCCATGAGCACCATCAGTTGGCCCTGCACAGAGCCATGCCTCACGCATCACCAGACACCATGCAGCAAGACAGCATAAGACAAGCCTGACTGTGGATGAAGCAACACGCAAGCCCACCTTGGGCCACTTGTACCCCACAGCCATCCATGCATTGGCGCCACCCTCCACTTATTTTTATGTTATTTTTATTATTTTAATGCATTGGACATTTTAGTAATTAGTTATTTTTAATAAGGGACCTATTGGGGGTTTCCAAGTTGTAAGACTTTTTAAATAGGTTTTCTAGGTTTCATTTTAGACAGCTTTGGACAATTTGAGAATTAGACTTTTGCTCTTGAGAAAGAGTTAGGCCGGTCACTCCTTGTAGTTTGGATTTTTTGTGCTTAGCACTTGGACTTCTCTGGGGTGCAATTCGTGAATCCCTTTGGAAGAGGATCACCGTGCAATTCGTGAATCGGTGATCCACATCTATCTTTTTATTTGTTTTCATTTTATTTATAAAAATCTTGAGGTTATTCATAAAGAATGTTTCGGTGTTGTGTGAGTCTTATTGAGTGATTTTCATGTTTTTGTGTTCTTGAGTCATTGTTTGATTATTGTGTGAGTTCTATTTTTGTGAGGCCAAATTCACACCACTTGTAAATTTGAGAACTTGTGTGTGTGTTCCCTAAAGGAATTCGAAACCCTCCTCCATTGGGAGATTCGGATTGCTCAAGAGTGTGAGTGTTGAGTGTGTGAGGGATTGAAGAAGAATGAGGAGTTGAAGGAAGGGCATTGCTGAACTCTTTGGTGCCGTGAAGGTTGTTGTGTGTTCTTCTATGGTCTTTGTTCAATCATTATTTGATTGTTCAATTGATCAATTAAGTGTTTCTTTTGCCCCAAAGCAGCCCACGGCAACCACTCTCCAAACCCTTGAAGCCACACGGCCAAAGGCAATAAAACCCTAGCCTATACACTTGTCACTTTTGCCTTTTAACCTAGTCGGCCACTTAACCCCATCCACTCCTATAATTTCTCACTTATATCCACCTCATCCCTCATCCAAAATAAGTCAATTTCGTGCCCCCCCTAGCCTTGCATGACCGTCTACCACAAGTGAATTTGAATTCAAAATAATTCAAATCCAAACTCCTAGATTTTCTCATATTCGACCATCACCCCTTACCCTAGCCGAAACCACCTTTGCCACCTCATTTAATTGCCATCTCATACTCTTATTTGATTGGTCATCAATTAAAGAAGAGAATCAATCAAAATCAGCCACATCATCAAGCCACATTCGGCCAACATCAAACCCTAGTGTGCCGCCCACTCCAAATGGCTATAAGTCATGCTCCTACTTCTTAAGACTTATCCAAAACCACTCAAAACCCTAGATTCTTAACCCTAATTGCATTAGCTGAAAACCCTAGCAAACCCTAAGCCCCATTCGGCCACCTCATACCCTAAACAAACCCCACCTAGCTTAAACACAAAGTGACCTAGCTGAACACCCCACCATACCCATTGTCGTGCACCCCATTGCTCCTAACCTAGCCAATTAACCTCACATTCAACCTTAACTCCACTAAATCTTAACCTCACTTAACCCTTTCCCTCATCCATATTTCCCTTACCAAGTATTAGAGTCTAACTCGATCGTTGGAGGGAACAAACCGTGCAAAGAGGAACCTTCGGGTGATCGGGACAAGACCGAGGTCCCTATCATCCAACCCATGTTGCAGGCGAGGCTAGTGGCATGCCTACAAGGCATGCCATCCAGCGCAAGACTCCAGCCTGTGCCTTGCAGCACCAACGCCCAAGTCACCTTACTGGGCCATGTAGAGGCAACGCCCAGACTACCTGATTGGGCCACACAGCAGCAGCACGGCACCACCCTATGCTCACCATCCGGGCTATGCCTGACACCATACCATGCACACCATTAGCAAGCCATGCACAATGCCATGTCGTGTCCACCATTAGACCAACGCATGACACCATGCCATACCCTACAACCAGACACCATCCATACTAGCCCAATTGTGGGCCATGCACCACTTTAGGCCATCAGTGGGCCATGCATGTTGCGGCCACCACATGGGCGTCGAAGACTATTTTTACTTTAATTTAATTTATTTTATTTTATTTAATTAGTTATTTTTTCATAGACTTTTTTGGGATTTTGAAGTTGTAAGTTCTATAAATAGGACCCTTAGTCATTTCATTTATATTTTTTATCAAATTGATTAGAGGACGGCTATTGCCTTGAGACTATCATTTCAGTGCTCAGCACTTGGCATTCTTGAGATGCAATTCGTAAATTCACAAGGAGAGAAACACACATTGCAATTTGTGAATAGGTGTAATTCCATTTATCTTTTTATTATCAATATATTTGATGTTTATTTTATTATTGGTGCGAGTTGTGAAGTGTTGAAGTGTTTCTTGAAGTTGTGCTTGCCGAAACACAAGTTGCACACTTGTGTTCTTCGAATTTATCAAGTTATCAAGTTGAGAGTTGTTGATTGTTGATTGGAAGTATGATTTTGGAATTACATAGCTTGTGTTTGTTGAGTTCTTCACTTGTACATGTATTTTTTTGCATGTTCATATATTTTCTTGAAGATTCTTAAAGTTTTCCATCTCCCAAACACCATATTTGGCCAGCCCTAAAACCATCACTTACCATATACGCCTAATCCTACTTACCATACTCAGCCAATCCAATCAATTACCATCAATCAAATTTCCAGCCACCAACCACAAATATCCACCTTCCATATATTTACCATTTGGCCACAGCAACCATTACTATAGCCGAACCCCACTTGCCAAAGTCGACCATCCTCTCTCAATCACCATCTATCTATTTTTCCATTAAATCATTCAAGAGTCCAACATTCCATATATAGCCATATTCAGCTATAGCAGCCTTTGCTATAGCCGAACTCTCATCACTCTCTTACACTCCACCATATCTTCATCCATTGCTTGATTGGTCAATACTTACCTTATTTGGCTCAATCAATCAATCCCACCAACCCAATCACACCCTAGCCAAATCCATCAAGGCCAATCAATCAAACAAATACTCTTACACTCTAGCCTTAGCCAAAATTCACATTCCAAACCCTAACCTTACTATCTTCCAAACCCTAGTCCTATCCCAAGCGACGCTAACTCAAGGTGGACACCACAGCCAAACCTCCCAACCTACCATACTCAAGATTGACCTAGCCAACCCATACACCACCATCGCCCACCAGTAAACACTCAAGCTTCCATTCACATAAGCTCTCATTATTGATACACGTGATCAAGACCAAGCAAATGAGTGCCTATTCAGTCAATATAATGAGTAACAAGGAGCGGACGACCTCTTAGTGTTTAGGGGCTAGACCGAGGTCCCTAACAAGTACACTCCACACGTATTCCCTTCACAACGCCTGCCACAACATCATAACTGCACACAAAGCACCATTGTACTTCACAGCACAACCAACCAACTACACAACTACGTCCAATACTTCAATACACAGCCACAACCATCACAATACAATCCACCAACTCCCATCCCAACTACACAACAAACTCCACCAATAATAGCACAGCCAACCAATCAATAATAACATAAATACAAGAGAGAGAATGTTATACCATCACGGGATAAACTTGTACGTTACTCGCTTCCTGGCAAGGCTAGTGGCGTAAAAAGTCACTAACTTAAGCGATAGTTGCTCCATCGAGGTCAATGTTGTAATCTCGGAACGGGAATATCTCGGGGTTCAGATCTAAGATTTTGGTTACTAAATCTGAGTCGTGAAAGGGTGGCCAACATGGTGCGGAGTTCATTGGTGGCGTTGAAGGATCATACGTTGCAGCTAACACTATGTACGATCAACCACGTAAAGTTACAATTTGGGCTAGGGTGCTCCGTTTCACACGGGAAGCTAGGGAGAGACTCATTGGAGGAAGGAGAATCTCATGGTGGTGGAGATAAGGCGGTGCAACTACCAGAGGGTCGGGAATCTAGTTTGGAAAGTGGAAAACCCATTTTTGAGTTTATGCTTGTATAAGGGAGGTGAGGCCATGGTTTGAGAAGTGGAACTAGAGAGGAGGTCGACGGAGGAATGGGAAGCCATGGGTGGTAGAGGTGAGGCCTATGGTGGCACTATGGAGGCACTAAGGTGGAGAACCCGTGTATGGGTGTGTGAAATACCCATTGCGGCTTGAGGGATTTTAAAGGGGCTGCTAATGGTAGGTTATGCTCACTGGTGAATGGGAGTGTTGTCGGTGAGGTGCCGGCGCCGCGGGTGGCCATGGTGTGGCGGCGGTGTGGCTTGGAATGAGGAAGGAGCCCATTTCGGGTTGGTGCCCCACGCGAGGTGTAGGGCTGCCGTGAGGTGGAACACTGGTGGCTGGCTGTGAGAGCTAGTGGCCGATGGTGATGCCAGTTGGGTGAGAGGCCGAATGGCCAAAGGGGGGCTGGTTAACGCGAGGGAAAGGAGAGAGGACAAGTGACGAGGCCTAGGGTTTCCTCTTAGGGGCTATTTATAGGCCATACGCCTTGTGGTCTTCAAACGGACAATAGTTTTGTAAAATATTGATATGAAAATACGTAAAATCAATTTAACTTAAAACACTGAGATCAATTAAAATAGAATATTATTTCAACTTAATTTTAATTTATAAAAAAGATTCCTCATCATTAATTAAAATGATGAAACTTTACTAATTATTTTAACATGAGAAAGCCATATATTTAAATCAGAGATTTAAAGTATAATTAAAATCTTACAATATTTTAAATAACTAAAATCATGGTAATAAAATAGTTTTGTACAATTATAATATTTTGGAACTCTTTAAAATATTATAATTGTATTTTCTCATAAATCAGGTTTGGGTCCAATAATACTGAAAATACCTCATATAATATTTTCAAGACATTTAAAATATCTGAGAGCATTAAAATATTGAGCATATTTTAAAATCAATTATTATTTTTTAAAAATACACTATCAGGATTTGGCACTTGCACCAAGGTCTAGCACGTAAATCAAGACTTATCCTAATTGAAAAAAAGAAAAATGAACTATCACATCATTTTTTTGAGATTCGTTGGACATTAGTAGAAAAAGAATTCGCTAGACATTTGAGGAAAGAGAGCAGAGGTGTTATAATTGCATTTTATTATATGGATGTAGTAATTTTCAAAAGAAAAAAAGAGATGTACGTAGAAGAATAAGGTAAGCCGGATCAAGTTATAAGCTTGTCTGGGCAATCTCAAGTACTGAAAATAGAAATGTATATATCGAAATAGATATTAAATAGAACATTCATTAATGGAAGAGGATGGCAAAATCTCCCTAGGATTTCTCTCTAAGATTTCTTCCTATACCAAAAAATAATATATATATTTTATTTTTTTTCTTAATGATTAAGATTTTTTTAATGATCTTGTAAGCTTTTTAAAAAATATATATTTAAAAATATTAAAAATAATGAAAAAAAAAAAGAAATTCACTGCGTCGAGACATTTCGAGAGATAAGCCTCGCAAAATAGCATTACTCTTTATAGAATCTAAGAACATTAATATTGGATTGGCTAAAAATTTTCTTTAAAAAAATACAACTTTGCATACGTATCAAAAAGTTTTAGTAATATTTGATTAATAGTAGGGAGAAAAAAAAGTACAAAAATAGAATAAAAGTACTCATACTATTTACTTTTGAAAAGTAATAATACTTTTATTCCATTTTTATACTTTTTTTCTCCTCACTATTAATCAAATTTGACTAAATTTTTTTAATGTGTGTAAAGTTATACTTTTTAGAAAAGATTTTTAACTAATCCAATACCAATGCTCTAAGAGCATTATCAATGGATTGACTAAAAGTTATCTTTTAAAAAACACAATTTTCTACAAATACCAAAAAATAAGTTTTATATTTGATCAAATTTGGCAATTGTTGGATAAAATTTTAACTTTACTATTCAAAAAATATACTTTTTGAACCATTTTCTCACTAATTTTATTATCATATTTGATCAAATATGACACTTATTTTTTAGTATTTGTATAAAACTGTATTTTTTAAATAATAACTTTTAACCAATTTATTGAGAATGCTCTTAGAATACCATTCATTGATTCGAGTAGTCAGACTCAAGATTAATTTTTTTATATTATTTTTATTTTAAAATATTAAAATATTTATTATATTTTATATATAAATTTTAAAAAATTATAATAATTAAATTATGTAAATTAAGAGGCTCTTTCAATCCAAACAACTCCTAAAACAACAACCCATGCAAATATAAATTAAAACAATACTTCAGATCCAATGAACTAGTATGACAGTAAGCTGGTACGTCATTCACAAATTAAGAAATGACAAGAAACAGTATTCAAACATGACTCATGCCACAATATCCTTTACATGATAAATTTCACCTACTCCATACACACATATACATATATATATATATATTATATGGGATTAATTACGGTAAATTATAGCATTCTTGATCATGAATTAATTAGCGCTACAAAATCATGTCCAAGATGCACCCTAATAATTACAGAAAAGAGTAGTACTACCGAATCGATGGTCATGGTGTACATGATGGCAAATTAATTAGCCACTCCTTTCTTGAACAAAAACCGGCAGTCCGCCTCTCACGGTGGCGGTCAAGCCCGGGACGAACCGCGGTGCCCAGTTTGGATCGGCAACCCGAATATCAAACCGTTGAACTAGAGCAAGCACAACACTTCTCATCTCCACAAGTGCCATTTCCTTCCCCAAACAAACCCTAAGTCCACCCTGAAAAACTGGATATTTGAACGGGTTTTCCGGCACGAAAACTCCGTCCCTTAACCACCTCTCCGGCTTGAATTCCAGACAATCGGGCCCCCAGATGCGCTCCATACGGCCCATTGCGTAGGGATGGTACGTAACCCTTGTGCCTTTCGTTACAAAGGTGCCGTCCGGTAATATATCGTCATCTTGACAAAACTTGGAATCGAACTGAACTGGAGGATAAAGCCTCATACTCTCATGGATTGCCGCGTTCAAGTAGTGCATTTGGCGCATTTGCTCGAAGCTCGCCGCGGCCGCCGATGCCTGAGTTTGCGGTCCGATGAGCCGCTCCATCTCGTCCCGAATCGCAGCCTCAACGCTCCGGTGCTGCGATAACAGGTAGAAGAAACTGGTCAAGGCTGAGGCCACTGTGTCACGGCCAGCCAAAACGAAGCTTATGACAATGTCGCGAAGATACTTGTCGTCGTCTATGGACGCCATGAATCTTGATAGGAGGTCTTTTCGGTCGGAAAATCCCATTTTTCGCCGGAGGTTCTTCATCTCGGTGGCTAGAATATTCACCGTTTTGATGGCTTCCTTTAGCTTTCTTTCTGAGCCCACATTAAGCAGCCGCTTGATCTTCCACACTATAGGAGAGACTGCCATTGCTCGCTCCGCCGATAGTTTCGAGGCAACGTCGAAGGCAACGGCGAAACTAGACATCGGCAGCGATAATTTGAGGCAGCCTGGGTCTAATCCGAAGGAGAATCTGCAAATATTATCGAAGGAGAATCGGCGAAACACGTCTTGTAGGTCTAAAACTCCGTCTTGTTTTCCGGCCACGGTTAACAAGAGAGGAATTAGCCTGGATTGGATCTCCGACGAGACAATCTCCAACGCGTTGGACCGAACCGAGACGCTACCGAGTTCCAGACTCGCCATTTTTCGCTGGAATCTCCACGAGTCGCCGTCCACGTTAAAAATCCCGTCGCCGAGAAGATCACCGAGGATAACCGAAAATGGTTTCCCTTTCGGATAGTTGTCGAACCTGGTTTTCAGTATGTGTTCGACATATTCCGGGTTGGCAGTGATGGTGTTTCGGAGCACGTGAACGTGGATAGTTCCGGTGGGCGACTTCTGGAGAAGATGCGTATACCAATCGGCCAGATTACCGAACTCCTTGGCCCAACTCGACGACAAGTAACTCCGGCAAACCTCGCAGTTACACCACGGTTTAAGCCGCAAGATGAAGATAAAGAGAGAGAACAAAGAAAAAAACACGGTGAAAGAGAAGAATAAAATGCAGAAGGTGGCGGACATGGATTGCAGACACAAAAAAGCTTGAAAACCCATATCTTGTTTCCGAGAGTTATCAAGAACAAGAGAGAATCAAAGGCCGGAAAAGGAAAGTAAAACACAAGGCAATAACAAAAGTGTGCGAGGAGAAGACGCCGGAGGCTAGTGGTTTTATAGGGTAAGGGGGTTGGGGCAAGAGTCAGGAATTTCAGTGTCTTTAATTACTAAGTTTTTTTCTTATTTTTAGTATTTAAGTTTGTGTTGAGGGGAAATAACTGTTCAACACGTGTAAAACTATGTCTATGAGAATATATATCCAACCGTTATTTAGGACATTCTCGCATAATTATTTTATTTATTTCTAAAAATTTAAATAAAATATGAGATTTATAAAAAAAAATTAATTAATTAATTTTTTAATAATAAATTTTATTATTTTTTAAAATAATTATATAACAATTATATAATTATAATTACGATTATACGTAAAATTATTCTTTATCTAATATCTAATTTAGATAATTGGAAAAATAAAATAATTTTAAATAAAAATTGAAAACTTTATTTAAAAAAATTTAAAATTCTGAATAAAATTAATTTTAAAATATTAATTTTTGATATTATTATTATTTTAAATTAAAAAAAATTAAATTATTTATTATATTTTATATAAAAATTATAATAATAAAATAAAATCATATGAACTGTTATATCCAATCAGGACCTGAAAGATTACGCACGTCGAAGATGACGTCATTGTTTATTGAGCCATCTGTAACAGTTTCAGCCACGTGCTCATAATTGATAATACCCCTATCTTCTCTCTGTGGGGCGTGACAGCGCGGCTACGCGAAATGACCTGCTGTGTTCGCACCACTCTACAGTCGACACTATCCTTTTCAACCTCCGTTGTTTCCACGACGTCGGCTCGGAAAATGCAGTATAAAAGTAATTGATGTGATTTATTTGTAAAATTATTTTTATTATAAAATAAATTTAATAAATTATATAAAATATTTATAAAAAAACAATTTTAAGATTGTGGCAATTTTTTTTTAAGATTGTGGTAATTTTTTTTAAAAGGAAGAATATGTTTTTAGTCCATTTTAGTTTGTTTTTTAAAATTATAACAAAAATTTATCATTATTAAATTATATATCTTTTTAATATTTAAAAAATATTTATATGCATTATTATAATTTTTTCAAAATTTTATATAAAATATAATAACTAATTTAATTTTAAAGTTTTTGAAATAATAATAATATTAAAAATAATCTTTTAATAATATTTTATTTAATTATTAAATTTTTATTCAAAATCACCGCATCTCATTTGTCATTAAATCAAGTACTGCAGTCTGCATGTGCACATTTAGATGTAATTTTAATATTGAATTGATATGTAATAAGTTAAGATTAAATTTGGAAGTTGATTAAAATATTAATTTTAAATATTATTATTATTTTAAAATTTTAAAAAATTAAATTATTTTTTATATTTTATATTAAAAAAATTACAATGATAAAATGAGATGAATTAGAATAATATCTCTCCTCAAATTGGACACACAATTCTATTAAACAATTAAGATTCCCATCTCATCAATTTAATGCTTATATGTCATGAATTTTAAGGCTTCAAAATTAGCCATAGCCGACAAAAATTACACCTTTTATATTTATTTATTTTCATAATTGTTAAATTATTTATTAGAGAAATCCCAGGGGCAGACGGGCTGCCCCCTGCACAGAGCAGCCCTCGCCGTGCCCGCCATCGGGATCGGCGAATTCAGTACGGGTCCGAAACGGGTTTAAGGCTGCCGGGGGCACGCCGGAGCTCTTCGTCGTAGGGGTGAGGTCGCCTGAGTCCGCCGGTTCCGATGGCGTGGGCGGTGTCGCCCACCGCCACCGGCGGCGGCTCCGTTCGCTCTATGGCCAAATCCCCTTAAATTCATCTTTATTTTATTTTTTTATTATGTTTTTTATTATATTTTTATTTTTTTATTGTATTTTTTATTGTGTTTTTCATTATGTTTTGTTCATTTTATTTTTTTAGTATATTTTTAATCTTTATTTTTTTATTTAATCATATTTTTTTATTTTATTTTAATGTATTTTTTATCATCAAGCAGCCAAACTAACGTTGGGCTGCTTTAGACGCTAGGGACAACCGGACCGGTCCCCAACATCTCCCTATTTATTATTATGTTCTACTCACGTACCAGTCTTTCACATTAATACCAAAAATAAAACCAAAAAAAACAAAAAGAGTGCTGCTACATCATTCAGAGCTATCTTCCGAAATCTCTTAAGAGCATTTTCAATAGATTGATTAAAATTTATTATTTAAAAAATATAATTTTATACAAATATTAAAATTTTTTATCATATTTAATTAAATATGATAATAAAATTTGTGGAGAAAGGAAGTAAAAGTAATTTTTGTAAATAATAAAACTAAATTTCTGTCTAACAATTGTCAAATTTAATAATTATTGGACAAAATTTTAATTTTATTATTCACAAAAAATATTTTTATTTTATTTTTTCCCAAAATTTATTGTCATATTTAGGGGTGTAAAAAGACCGAACCGGACCGGCGGATCGGACCGGACCGGTTGTCCCGGACCGGGACCGGACCGGACCGGTTGGAGTCCGGTCCGGTCCGGTCCAAAAAATATATGGACCGGAAAATTTCGGTCCGGTCCCGGTCCAAGGAGTTCATCCCCCTGGACCGGACCGGACCGGACCGAATCCCTAAATTTTTTTTTTAAATTTTTATTTTTAAATATATGTATATATAAATAATAATATATAAATTTTAATATTAATATTAATATATATTAACATATTAATATACAATATATACTATTATAATATTAACATATTATAATTTATAGCAGACAAGTAGTTGATTAGTTATAGTATAAAAATATAAATTATAGTATATCTAGATAAAGTATTAGTAATAACTTATAAGTAATAAATATATTATTATTATTTAATATATTATTGCTAATTTATCACTATTTACTAATATATAAATATATAATATATTAATATAAATTGTAATAGTGTTATTACTAATTAGTTATAATTTATTAACATATATTAATGTAATAGTGTTATTAGACTATTAGACTATTAGTTATAATTTACTAACATACTTAATATATAATATATACTTTTATAATATTAACATATTATAATTTATAGTAGTTAAATTTGGGCCAAAAAAATATTTGATCATTGTAGAATTTTAGATTAAATTTAGTCCATTAAATCATATGGGGCACCCCTGGACCGGACCGGACCGCCCCTGGACCGAATTGGACCGGACCGATATGGACCGAACTCCTGTTCGGTCCGGTCCAGGGTGAGAGAATTCTTGGACCGAATGAAATCGGTCCACAAATTTCTCGGACCGGACCGGACCATTTACACCCCTAGTCATATTTAATCAAATATGATCAAAATTTTTTGATATATGTGTAAATTATATTTTTTGAATGATAGTTTTTAGTCTATTTATTTGAAATGCTCTGTCACAATAGTGAACCTTTTTTTCTAAATTTTCTTCTTTAATTTTCAATATTCTTAAATATTTATTTTTAAAATTCACAATATTATTAAAAACATTTTCTTAATTATTATGTAAAAAATTAAAAAATATTTTTTTATTGGGAGAAATCTTAGGGATAAATATTAGGAAATTTTATCATTTTTTAAAAATAAAAAATATTTAAAAGATTATATTTTAAAAAATATATATTTTTAGCATAATAAGGTGCATATAATTTAATTTTTAAAATAAGTTTTAAAATTTAAATCTAACAGATTAAATCTTACTAAATAAATGAAATGAATGATTCACTTGATAATAAAATAAAAACACGCGTAACTTTTATTAGAAGAGAAAATCAACTACAATTTGCCTCTTTGACACTTCGTCAAGTCAATATTATATCTATAACCGCCTGTTAATTTGATCACTACTAAAACGATCGATTCATGTGCCTTTTCACTTCAAATTGGCTACTACAACTGATATATTACTACAAAATATATATATATATATATATATATATATTTTTGTATTATTTTAATTGTAATTACAATAATTATTTACTTTGAAAACAGACACAAATAATTCTTCTAATTGTGACTAAAATATCATAAATATTTTTTTTTTTCTAATAGCGTTTATATATACTATATATATCATGTATACGTCGACGGCCAGCTTGTTCTATGAGATAAATATTCTCAGGAAAATAATAGTTGACGCAGGGACGGAACTACATGTAACTCCCCAAATTTGTTAAAAGATGTAATATAATATATAGATTAATCTAATTTTTTTCTCATATACAAAAATATTTTTAAAATTAGCCCTCCTAAAACTAAAACTACTTTTCTAAGTTTACAAATTTCTTTTTACACATTAGACTATTAGTTATTACTCACTAATTCTCTTAGTATTTTGTTGAATTTTGAGATCATTATAGTCTATTGACTAGTAATCCATAATTTTCACAATCTGTAATTGAGGATTGATAGTTGGTGTCATGTTTCCATATAGAATATTATAAATAACAGACAGAATTTTGAATTAAAAAAAAAGGAAAAAAAACACTATTAAAACTGAAAAGATCAAGATTTTCACAAATCACAATCTCAAAAACTATTTCATCCTTCAGAACTCGAAATTTGAAAACCACGAAACCACTCAAAATTCTAGAGAAAATCTAAAAGCATCAAGAAATCATCTTATTCAGTATTTCTAAAGACCGTAAAACTTGTTTGGAATCCTAAAATGACTTCCATCATTTTGTCTTGGAGAGCTATCGCTGATCGCATAATTGATATCGATTTTTTCATTCGTCACATCTCTCATTTATAGTATATAAATTACGAGAGATGTTGGGGGCTGGTCGGGCTGCCCTCGGCTTCAAAAGCAGTCCAACGGTATTTGATCTGCTTTTTGATAATAAATACAATAAAATAATATAAAACACAATAAAAAATATAAAAAAAATAAAAAAATATACAATAAAAAATATAATAAAAAAATAAAATGAATAAAATAAAATAAAAATACAATAAAACAATAAAAACATAATACAAAACACAATAAAAAATAAAATAGAGATGGATTTTAAGGGATTCGCCTCCAATGGTGGTAGGCGATACTGTCCATCCCATCGGGACCGGCGGGTTCCGGCGAGCTCACCTCTTTGATGGCGACCTCTGGTGTGCCCTACATAAACTTAAATTCGAAATGAGTTTGTCGTCGAAGCCTGCTAATTCTGATGGAATATGCGGTGTCATCCACCGTTATCGGAAGTGGTTGGTTATTTTTAATAAGGAGTCGGCCCGACCGACTATCAATCTATATATACGAAGAAAGAAAAAAGTCAAATAAAAAGGTGACAAAAAGCTAGAACATGCATGCAACGAGTGCCCATAATATTATAGATATTGCTTTGTATCTGCAAAAAAAAAACTGCAAATTCCACATTTTCTTTATTTAACAGGATTTAAATTCAAAGGCCGGAATCCCCGATTAAAGAGGGACGGAAAATAGTCTAATTTGGTCGACAAGAAGATCCTGTGTGCTTGGCTGGTTACACAAATGTCCATGCGTTGAACATTGGAGCAGATTGGTACGTACTTCGATGGCTGCGATAGTTGGGCAGCTGCAATTCACGAGTACTGGATATGATCAAAAGAAAAGAAAAGGCAAAAAGAAAAAGCTAGCACTAAAAATAAAATAAAAAAAGTTATTTATATTCAATTATTTCCAACAAAATATTATTTATAATTAAAAATAAATAATTTTTTAATACAAATAAATAATTATAATGAAATTATATGATATAAGATAAAAGTAAAAATGAAATAAAATATTATTATAAAATATTTTTTTAATATTAATTTAAAATAAAAAATTTTTAAAAATTATATAATAATAAATTTAAAATACATTTTAAATTTTTAATCTTATGGTACAAAACAAACAATGCCTTAATTTTCTAGCGAATCTAGCAGCTTTCTGCATGTTATGCACAGGAGTGAACCCAAGTGTAGATCTCCCCACCCCCACCCCCACCCCCATTTAAAAAAAATTAACTTACTATATAATTATGTATAATTAATTTTTTATATATATAATTAGCATCTCCCTCCCCATTTATCAAAAAAAGAAAAATTTGCTCCCTCAATACTCAAGTATTTAAAATTCTTTGATAATAGATAAATTTTATTCTATAAAAAAATTATCTTTAAGCTTAATTTGAAGAAAAAATATTAAGATGATATTTCATATTTCTTTTTTATAATAGTCTCTAAAAAATTATAAAAATATTTAAAAAAATTATCTAATAAAATAGTTTATAAATATGTACTTTTAGTATATAATTTTATGATATATAATAATTATTTTCTATATAATCACATATAAAAAATATATATTATTTATATTCATGCATATCACACATTTGATCAATTATAGACACACACACATACACACACACACACACACACACATATATATATATATATATATATATATATTATGCATGTTCCGCCCCTGATCATGAATGTCGTCTGAGTCACAAGATGAACAAATATCCCTTTAAAAACATCATAGTAAAGACCCTACGTATTTCAACAAGATAGTGATAAGATTGCTACTTTTCTACTATTTATTTATTATTATTTATCTATTATTATTTATTTATTTAATAATTAAGAAAGCGATTATATATTCATAAATTATATATATTTTTTAATTTTTTCTTAATGGATTAAGGATGTTAAATAAATATTTTAAAGAAAATGAAAAAAAAAATTAAATATACCACATTACAAAAAAATTACTTATTTACAATTAATTAATTATAACAAAATTATTATTTACAACTAAAATTAGATATAAATAATCTTTATCATAATTAATTAGCTATAAAAAGTTAATTTTTTTTTTATTGTAACGACCTAAAATAATAAATATATAATAAAAGAGTAAATAATAATCATATCAGTGATATCACTATCCATCCTATCATTTTTCTTGGGGAAGTTTTGTCCCTTGAAGATATTATTTGGCCCCAAGTTAAAATTTCATATCTAAATCATTGCCTAGTATGGTAAATATCGAAAAGTGATTAATACACTACAGTATTATATATACACAACATTTTATAAAAATATTTTATATAATAATGTTAATTTTATTAAATAATTTATAAAAATATTTTTATTTTTTAAAGTATTATATAAAATATTGTGTATTTATTACTTTTAAAAAAGAAATATATGCATATCAAAAGTGGGTAAGATCCCTCTAAAGAAAACAATGGATAAGACAATCATTTCACGATAACATATAAAATATGTTATAAAATTACTCTCCATTTAATTTATTATTTAATTTATTGTTGTAAAACTTATTATGTAGATATCATTTTCCTACCATAAATATTGGCTGCCTTTTAACCAACTATTACCAGATCACAACCTCGCGCAGTAGGAGATCCATGGGCGTTGAGTCTAAGTATTGATTTGGATTTAAAAATGAGTTTCATTTATTTTTATTTTATTATTATTATTTTATTATTTTATATTTAAAATATAATTTTTAATATAATTTTTTTAAAATTTTAATTTAATTTTTTTAATTTTAAAATAATAATATTAAAAAATAAATTAAATTCATCTTAATTTTTTTTAAAATTTAAATAAAGTCTAAATTGTTTTAAAAAGAGTTTGGCCGCAAAGCAAGAATCTTGAATTGTGACAAAATATAGTGGTTATTGACTAAATTGTTTTCAAAACTATTTAAATGAAGCCAAATTCGAAGTGGCTTTCCCGAATCCCGATATTCTTATAGTTTTCGAGGTTGACCGACGCCCGTACGTTGGCAGTTGTTGGGCCACTCATTGTCTGGTCCACCGAGAAAAGCTTAATATAAAAGTGGGATTTATGTTGTCTTGTCATCGAAAACCGCACTGCACTTTGTTTTCTTAATTGATTTGCATGTTTAACACGTGGAGCAATTGCTTTGCGTACGCTACTAAAAACATTAATATTCATTCAATCAAAATAAATTATTAAAATTTAAAATTAAAATTAAAAATTATTATTTAAAAACCAATCAAATATATTTCTTTCATTTTTTTTAATTTTTGATCAAATATAACAAAAATATTTTTAATAAATCTAATATAAAATTATTTTAGTATTAACTTTTTTATCAAATTTATATTTTTAATTAAATTTTAATAATTTATTTTAATGAAATCAATACTAATACTCTAACTAATTAAACATTAATTCTTTGCATCTTAACCACCTTTAACAAATTTTAAGATTAAAGTTTTTGTTTATATATATATATTTAAAAACTAAATCAAAAATATTTTTTAATATTTTTTAATTTTTAATCAAATATAATAAAAGTATTTTTGATGAGTCTAATATAAAATTATTTTAATATGGGCAATGCTGCATACAATCTATTTTTATGAATTCCTTTATAGTCTAATTAATAGACAAATATAAAAATATTGATTTTAAAATAAAATTGACTATAACATCTTTATTTACAAAACAAAAATTTTTTAAATTTCATTTCATTTATCCATTAAATATGAGCGTTTCAATTAAGTTTGTTTTGATGGACTGCAAAAAAAAACTATTAGTTTAATGTTGACTTTTTATCAAATTTATAATTTTTATTAAATTTTAATGATTTATTTTAATGAGACTAATATTAATACTCTAACTAATCCGAAAAACTTAGAATTTGAATCTATTTATTTTTTCGATTCGACGGGGTTTTGTGTTCTCTTGATCTGATTTTTGCATGTTTGATTGTATTTATTTTTTCTGTGCCCCGTTTATTATTTTTGTGACCTAATTTGTTTTTGGATTCTTTTATCTGGTGCTGATGTTTGTGATTTAGATATTTTATTTTTCTGTTGTGATCTAGATTTTCAATGGAGTCTCCAAGAGGTATTCTTATTTTAGGGTTTTATTCTTTTAGAATTTAGCCGCGAAGAAGACCGTTGTTCTTCCTTGGGAAGAGTATTTTTGTTTTTGTTTTATTCCATAGATTTTGGCATTTTATAAAAGATTTGTAAGTGTTAAATCCAGAAGAATGAACATTAGAAAATATACCTGGGAGGAGAGCTGAAACGCAAATATCTGACTAAAACTTTTAGCAAGATAGCAAACAGAGCACAAAACGGAAAAGAGGAAATCTTCTCTTATACTAAGCGGTAAGCGGTGGAAGTGGTGAAAAAGGTAAAATAAATTGGAGATGATAAAGATGGAAGAAGGAATTTCGGGAAGAAGGTAACAAAAGCAAGGGTGAAAGCGTAAATAGGCAATTAAAAGTAGTAGCGTTGGCAGAATAGAATAAAAGCACTGTTAAAAATGTTACAGGTGTTAATTACTCCATCCATTAAGACGACACCTGTTACAAATGAGCGGTGAAAAAAAAAAGTAAGGGTTGACATATTCACCGTGGCGGCAATTACTGGTAGCATCGAGAAATTGATTCGAAAAAGGAGAGCGTCATTTTGTTATAGTTGACTCAACGTTAAATAGGGATAAAAATGGAAGAAATCGTGTTCTAAAAACAAGGGCAAAAAGGGAACAAATGTTGTTCTACATTGGTGCTTATTATATATAAGATTCATTTTGTGTATTTTTTATATATTTTATTAGAGTGATGATATCTATACGACATGCTTTACATTTTTTTTACAATTCATAGTGTAACAATTTTTTTTAATCTTTTTTAAAGTATTTTTTATAATATTTTTAATCATTAAAAAAATTTTAAAAAATTAATTTTATTAATATTCACATTCTTAATCACTAAGATAAATTAAAAATTTTAAAAAATATATATATAAAAAAAAGTTATAAAATGGTTGTAAAATGGTAGTAACTCTATCATTTTTTATTTTATTAATATTTTTAGTTAAAATAATTGTTTTATATTTCACATTATTATGATTATTATTATTTAGAGAATATATTTCACATTATTAAAGTGTATAAAAAATATATAAAAATTTCTGCACATAAATTTATTTTAAAAATAAATTGACAGAGAATAGTCCTCTAAAACAATTACATTGTCAAATAAAATTATAGATCCCTTTATCATGTGATTAGCCATTTGATTAGCATTCCTTTTTACACGCGCGAAAGACCAGTTGGGAAGATATATAACCAGCAGCTAGCTGTCTAATTTCTGAGATTATATATATGACTACATGATGACTACATGATGAGTTGCTCAAATCCTCCATTTCGCTGTTTACAGCAACAATATGAGAAGCATTCCTTCAAAAATCACACGTGAAAATTCCAAGTCGCTGCAAAAACATACTGCCAAAAAGGCAACATCTTTTGGAGAAAAACAAGAAAATCGAGAAGATCACTTACTAGCAAAAAATTCTCCCATTTCATCATCAACCACCAAATCCTTTCCCCCATTTTAGAGATGGCATCTGTGGTAGGTATACTAGAAGACATTATAAAAAAAATTATTTATTTGTAACTTATTATTTTCAATAAAATGATTATTTTTAGCTAAAATAAATTTGTTTTCATCACAAATAATCTTATTAATTATAAATAATTAATCACAAATATCTATTTTTCTTGTAATGAAATTAAATATTTCTATAAAATGTAATTTCCATATTTTGAAGAAGATAAAGAACCACTCATATTTTGCATAACCTTTTCCTTTTTCATATGATAAGCACTCTTCACAAGGGAAGTTGCTAGTGGAAGTGCCCCTCAAATGATTTTATTTGTATAAAATATTCATTACAAATCAAATATTGCTCTTAAGTAAGACCTCGTTTGGATAGTCACATTAAATGAGATGGATAGTCACATTATCTCAGCTGTTCTTTCCTATTGAGATAGCAATCGGCAATGGTAAATAATTGACATAAGATAAACTATCAATTTTATCCATTATTTCGATTATTTTTTATAGGTTACTTAGAGAGGGAATGGCATGCCTACAATTAATTATCTTATAATTATTTTAGAAGCTATTTTACAGTTTACCAATTATAATATCATACCCTTCTATTAAAAATAAGGCCTAGTTTATTTTTTGAATTTATTTAAACTTAACTTATCTCATATCATTTAATTATTACAACTTTTCTAATTTTCACACAAAATAAAATAAATAATTTAACTTTTTCAAATTTCAAAATAAAAATAATATTAAAACATATTTTTCTTATAATATATTTTTTTTTAATTTTTAATTTTTATTTTAACTCAATTCATAAAAACAAATCAGGCTTAGATCATATCGCTTTTACAAAACTACTCTCTATTTCATCGTAAGAGATAAATTATTGGAAACTTATCCTTTTACTACCTAGAAAACAAAGGTCCTAACACATGTTCTTCACATTTTAAATATAGAGATATCAACAGAGAGTAGATTACACAAGGCAAAATTTTTATACCATTATTTTACTAACTCACTTCAAATCAATTAATGTTATTGTGACACTTCATTATAGAAATATTTTTAATTTTATATAAATGTCCTTAGTTTTAAATAAAACTATAAAATAATTATAAACGAGTTCTAGATTTATTATTTTCCATATTTGATATATTAAAAAAGAAGTAAACGGACAAAAAAGGGACCCCTTACACATATAAAAATTAAATAATCGTTTTTCATTACAAAGAGTTTTAGCTCCCCTTGTTGAAGCAATATCTCAAGGAGAACTAAAAAAAAAATCCAAGAGGCCACGGGATAAATCCATTTCAATGTTCACATCCTTCTCTTCATCGATCAACTCCTGCTCTACTGGTAGAATTGATGCGAGAATAAAGCTTGGTGATTGGGCAGAATTGGGCTCTTGGGAAGGAAATTTGAAGTCAAAGGTTGTGGTCATATCTGTAAGAGCCTACCCGGACTGATCGTTGAGGCACTTGAGTAAAGGAGCCCTCTCGAGCAAGGGCATGCATACTTGGTGGAACTTGAGCTAATATGGAACAATCATTTGATGGGCGAAAATATTCTGGTTCTTCTTGAGTGTGAGCTCGGGCAGCATGAGGCCCAGGTGCCGTCTTGACCTCCTAGTGAGACTGTTTCCCCTTCTTCTCTACCAAGGTGGTGGACGATCTTTTCTAGCTATAAGGAATGGTTGGTTCCCTAAAAAAATGACAACTGATCACATGGGATCGATTGGGCATCACAAAAAGATTTATCGATGCTCCTCATTAAAAGTGCCTTTATCCAAACTGCCTCCTAGTGTTGATCAACCCAAGAGTAAACCATGTCAATGCAAGCCTACTCTCGCTCAAAAAGGGCGATAAAAATTGCCTTAATGTTGAGGACCACTCCCTTTATACTATGCATTGTAAACTTGGGCACTAGCAGCCTCGTTACCAAAGAATTCCTATTTGAGCAGATACAAAAAAGAATTTCTTCTGCCACTACTTGGCATTGGAATTCTAAAGCTTAAATTGAGCCAATGTCGGTACTTAAAGCGAGACTAAAATATATAGATGTTACCTCCGGATGCCCTAACCACATGGGTGGTAAAAAACTCTCTAGCAATCAAATCGAGATACTCCTCTTGGGCAAGCTCCAAAACCATTTTCCATGCAATACAATACATCAGAATCCTTCAAACATTGGAGTGTAATTAAGATGTAGACAATTTCAAGAAGTTGAGGACGTTATGGACTAGTCAGCAAAAAGGAAGCCTCTACCCTTGGGATCGTGGGTAAGGGCACAGGTGATAAGGGCCACCTTCTTAGGGCATGAGAATCGTGTGAAGGAAGTTTGGAAATATTCTTGGTGGCTATTGCTATGAATAGGTGAAGTGAAGGATGAGAGCTAGGGTTTTGATAGAGAACATTGATAACGAGGAAGGTGAGAAAATGGAGGAAGTGAGAAGAGATTGCGAGAAGAATGTGAGTTACTTATACAAGAGAATGAGTGACGATTAAATACTTCAAGTGAAAAGCGAGTGAACTAACAACAGACTCAACATAGGCCAAATGTAAACATAGAGCTATTATGTACTCTCCATGACATAGGAGTATGGATTGCCAATCAGAAAATGATGATATAGTAGGTAGAATTGTTCATAATGATTAAATTCCCGTCACACTAGCTCTTCATGAGTTTAGCGCAATGGAAATTTACAACATAAGTAAAAGGATTTTTTGTTCCTATTAGACAAGCTTGATGAATTTAGTTAGGGCCTACACCAAAAGCTTAGTAATTCAAAAGACAGAGGCATATTGTGCACCCGCTGCCAAAAATTCATACCTCTAAGTAGAGTTAATGTAATAATTGTAATGAGTAACTGAAGATGTCTCCATATAAGGAAAAGAACGAGACATATTTCCAAGTATGGTAACTCTTCCCATGTAAATTCAAATTACGAAACCTTATAATTAGGGCCCTGGAATCAAAAGAGAACATCAAGTTGCTATTTGATCTTTATCGAATGAAATGATCACCTATATAAAGAGCTAGTGCTAATGATTCAAGGTAACTTTTTCTCTAGATTTCTCATTATAGTACAATGTGCTCATATTTGTGACTTAGCATCATAAGTGCACCAAGAACACTGGCCACCACTTTTCTTATCATACATTGATTGCCTCAGTTGATAGGTTGTGAAACACATCTTTAACATCTATCTTGCTTATCAAAGGATGAAATACCTTAGGTCTACCTACTTTCATCATGGATAAGAATATAACGTGGTTTAGTCGATTTTGGCCACAATAGAGTTGGTATTTTTTAAATTACTTGTGAACCAAACTTGAAATGATGGGAATAGATAGAAGGTTCTAACATATATAACAGGATTAGATATCTTACCAATTTGATTTACTAGTGAAAGAGGTGATGAATGGATTGATTTAATGAATAGAAAAAATCTTAGAGTTTTGAGATCAATAAATATGCCTAACAAATTGTATATATATGTATATATTTTCTTGAGGATGTGTTTCCTACACCTGCAATTAGGCCTAGTAACCCACAATTAGAATGTAGATCTAGGGATTGTTGGTGCAATGTCATGTCACTGATAATTGTTAGGTTGAAGTATGGTATTCTAACATAGATCGAGAGATCATTGGTGCATACCTCATTGGGTATTGGTCAGGGTGGGTAGTGGGTGCTTGCCTTTAGGCTGGTCGAGTTGTAGGCGAACCCATGCACAACGTTTGGTGCCAGGGGGATGAGGCCCAGGTTGGACTCAAGGCTGCTTAGGGTTTCCCTTTTCCGCCTAGCCCAACTTGCCATATAGATATATAATATTTTTAATAAATGAAGTTGTTTCATGTTAGATTTTGTTTAAAAAGATCATTCTTTCGCTAATATCCTTGTCTTTCCTCGCTGTCTTTGTTGCCGTCATCAATCTTTCAAATTCTCTCTTTTGGTGTGCCCTAACTCAGCCCCTATATCTCACTCACTCACTCTCACTCTCTCTCTCTCTCTCTCACACACACACACACACACACACACACACACACACACACACACACACACACACACACACACACACACACACACACACACACACACACACACACACACACACACACACACACACACACACACACATAATGGCATGGTAGCAGCCATTGTGGCCTGTGGGCAAGGGTGAATGGCCTTAGAGGCAATCCGCCCCTAATCAATCGTACAGGGCCACCCGTCAACAGGGAGTGAGATCGAGGTTTGTGGGCCGAACTTGCACCCACGCCCATTCAAGGGCGAGGCTATGGTGGTCCCTGTCCGGAGGGAGCATGTAGCACCCCTAGGTAATAAACTAATTGTCCTATCAAGATAACGCTCCTGTCTTGATTTGACTTTTTACTATCGCTTTTTGAATGTAGAATGCCCGCTTGAGGTGAACATCTTTCTAGGATTTGTTATATGCCCTTTCATTAAGTTGCATCTTTAGCCCTTGTTTGGATTCAGAAAGCGTTTCATCTGATTTCATCTCATCTTATTATTATAACTTTTTTGAGTTCTCATACAAAATATAATAATCAATTCAAAAATTTTAAATGCCATAATAATAATAATATTCTAATAATATCTTATTCAACTTTCATCTTTCATTTAAAATTATTTCATTTCATTTTATTTCAATTCTAAATCCAAATCGGATCTTAGTAGAAATGCTCTAATTTTGTATACACATGTGTTGCGACTCTCTATGTTGCTATATCCATTGAGTTGATGACCTTTATACAACCATGAGGCCCATGGGCCTCACATAACACTAATCTTTAACCACTTAGAGTATTAGCAATGATCTTATTAAAATTTTCTTTTAAAAAATACAATTTTACACATTTTTCAAAAAAAAAAAATTGGTCATATTTGATTAATAGTTGAGAGAAAAAGGTGGAGAGAAGATAATATTTTTTCACTTGTGAATAGTAATCTTCCAAAACTCTCCAAATTTAAAAAGTTTTGAAATGTTACTATTTACAAGTGAAAAAATATTCTATTTTTTCCACATTTTCTCTCTACTATTAATCAAATATGACTATTTTTTTTTGAAAAATGTGTAAAGTTATACTTTTTGAAGGAAAATTTTAACAAAACCATTATTAATACTCTTAGTGTGGTTCGATCCATGCATTAATTAATGGGAAGATTGGATCTAGCATATATTAGGAAATTTGATCACTAACTCCTTATAATTTGTTTTGGTTGAGATTCATCATTCTTTTTTTTGTTGGTGAAGTGTCTATATACACATGTAAGGAAATACAAATGTTCTCAAACTATTTTATTGTTATTTACCAATGGTTTAATATTATTTTATTATTATTCACAAACTATTTTATTATTATTCATAAATGATTTGAGATATTTTTGAAATCCAAATCGAACTTTAATGATAAAAGTGGGGGTAAATATATTCTTAGAAAAAAAAAACTTATCTAGTTTTGAACTCTCATAATTGTTTTTAAAAAAAATTTGTACAACCTAGCCACACCTTTATTATCGTGTAAGATTATGGTTTAATTTATTGAGAAATACTTTTAATCACAAAAAAATTACATAAAAATAATATCACAGATATAATTTAATGTAATTCGTCATATTATAATTTTTTTAAAAAATATGAAATTAGCATGTACTTATTCACGTTAAATATTGTTCAAAGCCGACCACAGCCCAATTTCTAACTTCAGTTAAGATGGGCCAACTGTTATTCCACCACATTCCAGAATCATAACGTTAATATATGCCGAGGCCAGACCGCTGAATTTTCCATCGGTTTGAGTTGATAAGATAAAATGAGTTGAGATAAATTTAATTTATTTTTTAATATTATTATTATTTTAAAATTAAAAAAAATTGAATTAGAATTTAAAAATTATATATTAAAATTTGAAAAAATTATATTAAAATTTATGTTTTATATAAAATTTTGAAAAAAATGTAATAATAAGTTTAAGATGAGTTGGAATAAGTTCATTTTGTCTATAATTCCAAATCGGCCCTAAAAATATTGATATTAGTCTTATCAAAATTTATTATTAAAAATTGATGAAAAATATAAATTTATACATGTATCAAAAAATTTTCGTCATATTTAATTAAAAATAAAGAATAAAAATAAGAAGAATAGCATACAAATATTTTTTATTTGACTTTTAAATAATAACTTATTAAATTTTATGAGTTATTTTTCGAAAGTCAAGTAAAAAGTATTTTTAAATTATTTTTTTTTTATTTTTTTTAAAATTTAATTAAATATAATTAAAATTTTTTAATATGTATATAAATTTATATATAAATTTTTTATTAATTCTTAATAATAAATTTTGATGAAAATAATGAGCCAAGCCCAACATTAGTATTTCCCGATACAGATATAAATTCTAGGGTTTTTGAATCTAGGGTTTTAGCTCAGAGTCTCAGACTGCCCATCCATGGCTACCCCCAACCATACGTACGTCTCCAAAAAGAAGAAGAAGAATCAAACCCCAGAAACCGAATTCCACTCGGAACTCACTCTATGCTCCAAGAACAAGGACCTACGCGCCGCTATCTCGCTATACGAGATCGCGAGTTCACAGGGCACGCGACTAAACCAGTACCACTTTAATGCGCTTCTCTACCTGTGCTCCAACTCGGTCGCAGATCCATCGCTAAAAGAACTAGCTTTGGACTACGGTTTCCGTATCTTTGATCACATGCTGTTGATCAACATCAACCCCAATGAGGCCTCGATCACTGCTGCTGCTCGCCTCGCTGCTGCAAAAGGAGACGGCGAGTACGCATTCGGACTGATCAAGAGCATGGGGAAGTACAGGCTTGCGCCGAGGTTGCGCACGTACGACCCGGCATTGTTATGTTTCTGCGAGAATTTAGAGGCAGAGAAGGCGTATGAGGTTGAGGAGCATATGGATATAATGGGAGTGATTTTGGAGGAACCGGAGCTCGCCGCATTGTTGAAGGTGAGCGCGAGTACGGGGAGGGAAGATAAGGTTTATGGGTATTTACATAAATTGAGAAATTCAGTGAGGAGTGTTAGTGACTCTACAGCGAAGGTTATTGAGTACTGGTTTTGCAGTGGGAAGGCTAGGGATGTGGGAGACGTGAATTGGGAGGTGGGGCGAGTGGAAGAGGCGGTTTTGAGAAGTGGGGGAGGGTGGCATGGTTTGGGCTGGATTGGAAAAGGAGATTGGCTTGTGAAGAGAGTGAATGTGGAGTCCACTGGGCGGTGTAGAGGTTGTGGGGAGCAACTCGGGTGTGTGGATATAGATGATGCGGAGACAGAGAGGTTTGCTAAGTCGGTGGCTGCGTTGGCCATGGAAAGGGAGGTCAAGGTGACATTCAGCGAGTTTCAGGTCAGGCTTCAGCAATTACAGAGTCTTTGTCGAGTTAATGTTACTTGTTTTACAATGAATTTAGATAATGGGTTACTTAGAATATTGTGGCTTGTTTGTTGTAGACTTATTTAACTCATGGACCACTTAACATATGTCTGCTTGGTTTTCACATTCTTTTTTGCTTTGCGAAATTCATGGGCTACTTTTATCTTTGATATGCTGAAGAAAAAAAATGCTGAGCGGAAAAAGGTTAATTTATGCAAAGGCTATGGCAAAAAGGAGAAAAATGGATATATTATTTTGTCGATCTCCATCAGAATTATTTTCTGTTAGTCATTTTCTGAGTTCTTAGAGGTTGCTCGATTAGGATGGGGTATTCAAAACAAAGGTGTTCGTATTAGCCTTGGAGGGGGGAAAGTTACTTTCGTATTATTGAGAGAAGCAGGAAGGCCAATAAAGGTGATGGTTTTCAGCCAAGCTAGCACACGTTGGTTAGCAAACACAATGGTGCGCCCTATCGGAGGCAAGGAAAGATTTTTTCAAGGCATATTGCATTGGGACTACGACATTGGTTGCTCATTGACAAGCCAACGCTTTTGGATGCTACTTGGAAATCACTGACTATGGTGATAGAGGACTTCGAGGACTAATAGTGATACCAGAAGAGATGGAAGGCAGGGGTTGGAAAAGCATGTCTAAGGAGATAAAACAAGCTTTGTCCAAACAAGGCTTAGGCCAAGGTGCGTAGAGGTGGCTATGGGCAGTGGTGAAGGAAAAAGTGCGGTAGTACATGGTACAAGTGAAAGCTTGGCGCTACAGTAAGGAGACGAAAGGAAATGAGTAGCAAGGGAGTGTACAACCGCAAAGAGGTATTGTTGTTATGCTATTCCTGAAAGAGGTGGAGGCCTGTTTGATGTCTGCCTAGTGGAAAGCGAGGAGTAGAGTGTACTGTTTGTATTAAAGGAGGAAATCATGGGTATGAAAAGGGGCATTTCTTTTACTAAAGAAGGTTGTAGAAGATTTGATAACTAGAGTGGATATGGGCTTGAATTCTAGCTTAGGCCAAGGTGCTAAAAACAAAGGTGGGTTTGGGTCAAGGTTTGGTAGAGGAAAGCCAAACTTGGCTTGGGCTTGGGTTGTATAGGCCCATCTCGCTCACCCAAAATGGGATGGTGCCTGCAATGGACTGGGCTTACGTCCAATCATGCCCAAAGGGCTTCCTAGTTTGAAGTGGGATCTTCGTCTACTTCTAAGCCCACGATGACGTAGACATTGTGGGCATAGAAGCCCTTGATCTAGCGATGTCTGTCAGAGACCTAGCTTTGGGAATGACGAATGCTCTGATCCTCTGTGTAAGGGCACTGGGAGACATGGTAAGGCATGACGATTTACTGGGAGTCTTAATGCTCTGAGTTGTCATAGATCACGTCGGTGACCTCTGGGCTACATCCTGACACCATGGAGAAGGACACACTCAACGTGGAAATAGAGATTACGCCTCCGTGTTTGGAGGATGTGCGGGTTGCAATGTTGCTGGGAGATCAAGAACAAGGGGAGACATTCCAAAAAGAGTATCCAAAGAGGGCTAAGTAGGAGAAAGGGTCACAAACACCAAGATATTTTTTAACAAAGGCGACAACACGGTCTGTTGTTTCTGGGAGAGAGAGGCATCAATTGGTGATAACATGTATGAGAAGAGGGAGGTAAAAATGGAAGGAACATTGGTCCTATTTGGGTCCAACATGGGTGAGGAGGTACAACATAATGAGGAAGGTAGATTCCAGCACGATTCAACACTCATCACAGGGAAGATCCATCAGATAGGGCTAGAGGAAACTGGGGATGATCCTATCTCTATTTGTACTATTCCTTCTTGTCTATCTTTAGGTTGGGTTATGCAAAATGTAGAGAAAATTTAGAGGTGTGTAGATCTCCTTTGAGGGCTTTGAAGATCAATTCAAGGCACTTCTAATCGTAATTGAGGCAGGACACGATCACCATGTTATGGGGTAAAAAGAAACAGAGAGTTGAGGAGGCTATCTTGGTCTATTAATTAGAAAGGAAAAGGATGGAGTGCAAACCGAGGAAGGAACAAAGAGAGGGCTGGAGTAGTTGATAAATGAAGCCCAAAATTCTTATTTGGAATGTTAGGGAGTTGAAATAGATAAACACCCCTGAATAAGAAACTTGTGAAGACAATGGAAGGCGGACATCGTTTGTTTGATGGAGACTAAATTGAAGCTTATCACAAGAAGTATCCGCGGTATTTGGGGCTGTTAGTACGTAGGTTGGTTATATCTACCCTCGAATGGGGCATCGGGTGGAGTCTTAGTAATGTGGAATAAAAGGGTGGTGGAGAATCTCGACAAGTTTGTAGGGAATACTTAGTGGGCTATTCGTTTAAAAATTCCGCAGTTGGTTTTTTGTGGGCCTTTGTTGGGGTTTATGGTCCTAATTTGGATAGCGAGAGGTGGTTTCTATGGGAAAAGCTTGCAGGATTGTGTACCTTGGTGGTATGTCCCATGGTTTATTGGTGGAGATTTCAATATGACAAGGTTTCCGAGTGAGAGATCGGAGTAAGGACGACAAAACCATTCAATGGTTGAATTTTCTGATTTCATATTCAAGTTAGAGCTTGTGGACATCTCTCTTATTGGGAGTGCATATATGTGGTTTAACAATCATGCCTGGTCTAGACTAGATAGATTTCTTTTATCCCTATCATGGGAGATGCAATTGTCGGATGTGTGCTAGAAAAAATTATCATGAATATGTTTAGGATCACTTTTCTAAATTGTTGGATGGTGGAGGCATCAAAGGGGAAGAAGACTCTTCAAATTCAAAAATATGTGCTAAAAACTGAAGGGGTTGTAGAATTGATTAGACAATGGTGGGCTCATACAAGTTACAGGGCACTTTGAGCGTCATATTGGCTGGTAAGTTGAAAGTTTTGAAGAAGGATTTGAAAACATGGAACGAACAAGTATTTGGTAATGTAGAATTACAAAAGAAGTCATTACTACAAGAGTTACAAAGATTGGAGGGTGTAGAAGTAGAGAACCATCGCAAAGGCCAAGTCATTTCAGAATTAGAAAGAGTGATCCTGATGGAGGAGATTTCTTGGAGGCAAAACTCAAAGGCATTGTGGGCTGGCTTAGGGAGGGGAACAAATGCATAAAGTTTTCTTATCGGGTCGCAAACTCACATAAGAGGAATAATGCCATCAGGACCATGAACATAGAAGGCTGTATTTCCTTAGACCAATCAGTTACAAAGAATCACATTGCTGCTTATTTTGAAGGGCTGCTTTCGAAATCTTTTGAATGGAGGCCTAGATTAGGTGGTCTATCTTTTGAGGCTATTGATTAGACTAGAATGGTTTGGCTGGAGGGACCTGTTGAAGGGGAAGAAGTACAACACGTAGTCAGAAATATGAATAAAGACAGAGCTTTTGGCCCTCATGTTTTCCTTGACATTTTTTTCAGACTTGTTGGGAGGTGGCAAAAGAGGATGTCATGCAGGTTTTTCATGAATTTTTCACTTTTGGGAAATTTGTGAAGAGTTTTAATGCTACATTTATTGCAGTTCTCCTTAAAAAGTCTGGTGCAATAGAGGTGCAAGACTTTCGACCTATTAGTCTTGTGGGTAGTATGTACAAGATAATCTCAAAATTACTTGCTAATAGGATGAGTATGGTTATGGATAAAATCATCTCTAAATTCTCGTTTGTTTTTACAGATGAGATAAAGTGAGTTGAGTTGGAATTAAAGTTAAAAGTTGAATAAAATATTGTTAGAATATATTTTTTAATATTATTTTTATTTTGAGATTTAAAAAAATTAAATTGTTTATTTTATTTTATATAAGAATTTGAGAAAATTGTAATAATTAGATTAGATGAGATAAGAAGCATTGATAGGAGTTGTAAAAGCAAATGAGACCTAACTCTCAAAATGCATTTGTTAGGGGTAAACAAATATTGGACTTGGTCCTTATCACTAACGAATGTTTGGACATCGGGATCACGTCAGGAGTCCTGGGTATTTTATGCAAATTAGACATGGAGAAAGCCTATGATCACGATAATTGAAGACTCCTTTTTTCTTTGTTGAGGAGATGTGATTTTGGGGAGAGATAAAGGGTGTGGACAAGACATTGTGTGTCAATGGTTCACTTCTTGGGCTTGGTAAATAGTGATCCCGTGGGTTTTTTAAATAGCTTGCAGGGTTTACGACAAAGCGATCCATTATCACTCCTCTTATTTGTTATTGTCATGGAGGCCCTAAGCAGAATGTTGTTGGCTTTGAGAGACTTTTTCTCAGGTTATTTAGTGGGGGATACTAACTATGGTTCTACCATTATTCCACATCTTTTGTTGCAGACGACACATTATTTTGTGAGTCAAAACCAGGTAATATTCAATCTTTAAAGGCTATTTTACTATGTTTTGAAGCGGTACCCAGGTTAAAGGTAAATCTCTCTAAAACGTAGATGGTTGTTGTGGGTAATGTACACAATGTCAGGGGGCTGGCTAACATATTGGGCTGTGTGGTCTCTTTGCTGCCTATGAAGTACCTTGGCCTTCCGTTGGGAACATTATTCAAAGCCAAGACTATATGGGATGAGGTGCTACAGAAAATAGAGCGTACGTTGGCTGGGTGAAAATGTTGTATGTCTAGAGGGGTTCGGATTACACTAATAAAGAGTACCCCCACAAATCTTCCCACATATTTCTTGTCATTGTTTCCTCTTTCTGCTAGTGTTGCCTCTTGGATTGAGAAGTTTCAATGGAGTTTACTTGGCGATGAGTTTAAGTGTCATTTAGTTGGGTGGGATAAAGTGTGCTCTCCCTTGAGGGGTGGTGGATTGGGGGTTCACAATGTGAGGGCCTTCAATAAGGCTCTTCTTGGAAAATGATTGTGGAGATATAACTATGAGAGAGAAGCATTTATGGAAGGTGGTGATTGATACTAAGTATGGGAGTATTGGGGGAGGGGTTGGTGTTTTGTTGAAATTAGTGGGGCACATGGAGTGGGGTTATGGAAGGATATCTGAAAGGTTGATGGTCTTTCTCTAGCAACACTAGACTGTGTGTGGGGGATGGCGATAGAATCAATTTTTGGCATGATGTTTGGGTTGGAGATATGGCTCTTACATGTCTATCCCTCTATTTTCAGAATTGCACGGGAACAAGATGCCTTGGTGGCTGACATGCAGGGAATGACTAGTGGTTCACAGCAATGGAATGTTAGCTTCATTTGGGAGGCACATGATTGGGAAGTAGGTGTTTTGGTGGAGTTCTTCAACTTGCTGGACACCATTGGTCTTGCTGTTACAGGAGTGGATATGTTGGGAGTGGCAGCATTCCAGCAAAGGGAAGATTGCTTTTTTTGTTTGGGCAGCAGCCTTAGGGAAGATTATGACCATTGATAATCTAAGAAAATGTGGGTTTATCATCATTGATTGGTGATGTATGTGCAAAAATAGCGGTGAAACAGTGGATCATTTACTACTACATTGTGAGTTTGCAAAGGCCACATGGAATTACTTTTTCAGCAAAGTGGGATTAGCATGGGTTATGCCAGGGAGGGTGGTTGAACTACTAGCTAGTTGCAGAGGGATCACGGGACACCATGGATTGCAGCTGCGTGGTGATGGCTCTCATTTGTCTATTTTGGTGCATCTGGAGTGAAAGAATTGAGAAAATTTTGAGGATCGTGGTCCTCCTTGGAAGAGTGTAAGAGTTTTCTTCTGGAAGACTTTATTTATGTGGGCCATTGCTATATATTTAAATGGTTCAGCTTCCATGATTTCCTTGTAACCGTTTCTATCTTCTAAATAGGTCCACATGTACACCTCCTGTGTACTTGGGCTATGCCTATTTTTATGTTAATAAAATATCTTCTTATAAAAAAAAATATGCTGAAGAAAAGATATCATTTTTTATTTTCTCCGCTCAAACACTGTACTGTTCTTAATCTCTTTGTAAATTGTTGATATACTGTACTGTCCTTAATCTCTTGTGAATTGTTGATATACTTATACCTTTTATTGAAGGAGTGGCTGGAAAAATGTGCTGATTTTGAATTTATAGTGGATGGAGCAAATATTGGTCTCTACCAACAAAATTTTGCAGATGGTGGATTCAGTATTTCTCAGGTTGTATATCTTATGTTGAGTTGTCTTTCTCCTGACCTTTTCACCTTCTTCACTCTTTCTTGTCTTACCACTAATGTCTATCTTTCATCAATGATTATGTTTGAAAATTGCAATAGAGCAGCTTGAGGCTGTAGTGAAAGAATTGTACAATCGGAGTGGAAACAAATGGCCTCTGGTTGTCTTGCATAACAAACGTCTTAGGCCACTTCTGGAGAATCCTTCCCACAGAAAGCTGGTAGAGGAATGGATGGATAAAGGAGTTCTTTATATGACACCAACCGGTTCCAATGATGATTGGTATATACCCTTAAACCAGTGCTAGTCTCTGGGTCTGTGATGCATTTTATGCTGCTGCTTTATGCTCAAAATAATATATGCTTAAATACATAACTTTTCTTTGGAAAAATTTTTCTTCGTTCAATTGAAGCCATATATTTTGTATATTAGTTTGTTTAATCTATATATTTAAGCATGGTAGTTTGTGGGGAGGATGGTGTTCTAAAGAAACTAGTGGAGCTTACAGGGTGAGCTTGTGGAAATTTATTAGAAAAGAATGGGGTTCTTTTTCAAATCATTTTAGATTGAAGGTGGATGATGGGAAGAGGATTCTTTTTGGCATGATTTGTGGTGTGGGGATAGTGCTCTGAAGCTGGAATTTTCTGCTCTTTTCAGAATTGCAAGGGTTCAAAATGCTGCTGTAGGGGAGTCTTACTGCAGCAGTGATAATAATTTTGAATGGAATGTCATATTTCTAAGGGATGTTAATGACTGGGAAGTGGACGGAGTTAAAGCATTGCTGGAAAGACTTTACTACTCAAATGATGCTTTGGTAGAAAGGACACTATGTTGTGTATTCCTGCTGGAAATTCTAAATTCACAGTCTCTTCTTATTAACGAATTTTGACTAGTCATAGAAAGTGTGTTTTTTCCTGGAAAAATATTTGGAAAGTGAAAGTTCTGTCTAAGGTAACTTTTTTCTGTTGGGTGGTATCTTTGGGTATGTTTATTGCTGATTGGTGTGTCATGTGCAAGAGGGATGGGAAATCAGTTAATCATCCCTTTCTTTACTGTGAAGTGGCAAGGTTTTTGCGGTATGAAGTATTGAAATAGTCAGGTTTACTTTGGATTATGCCCAATGAGGTAGTGGATTTAATGGCTGCAAGAATGGGGGGAGAGTTTGGAAGATGATTCCTCGTCTTATGTGGTGTTTTTGGCTTGAAAGGAATGGGAGATTAGCAGTTTGAGTAGCTGGGCCAAAGCTTTTGTAATGGAAGAAAATTTGCTAAATCTGTTTTAGCTCTTTTTTTTTGTATCTGAAAGATGTAGGTATTTCTCTTTGTATACTTCTTGTGTACTTGGGCAGTGGGCTTATGCTTATTTCTTTTGGGAATAGTCTTTTTTTACTTACAAAAAATAAAAATAAAATAAAAATCTTTCTCCTTTTATCACACTCTTGGAGAAATCAGGCTGGCAGAATTTCCTTTTGAATTATGCGAGGTACACTTTCGAGAAACTCTTTGATGAGGGCTTCCGCACTTCTAGGATTAGTTAGGACTTTGTTCGTGGGTACCCATTGCCAATAAAAAAAGGAAAAAAAAGATTTAATACTTCTCTTAATGCTGGGTGCACGTCTCTTTCGTTTAAGTGAATTGAATACTTACTCGAGAAAGTAGAAAGAAGCTACTAGAATCATAACCGATTTGGTGCTGTTTTCATTTTACATTTCTGAAATGTATCTATTGCACTTGCATTATTATTACTATTTTCTTCCAGATTTACTCATGGGGCCTTATATAAATCAGGTACTGGCTATATGCTGCCGTAAAAGTTAAGTGCTTACTTGTGACAAATGATGAAATGAGAGATCACATTTTTGAACTCCTAGGAAATAGCTTTTTCCTCAAGTGGAAAGAAAAACATCAAGTATGTACTGTCTGAAGAGCTTATTCTTTTCATTGTTGGTTTTATTCCATATTTATTCCTTAGAAACATTGGTGGGTGCTTCTGGTTAAATGTTGTATATTATTGAATTGTTCATATGACGATATGTACTCTTATGATTTGCCAAATCTGTCGTGTTTATGTGGTGAAAAACTAGCATACAACTTTCTAATCTCCTCTTTGCATATAAAAAAAATTGAATGAGAATCCACCTTAGCTGCTGAGTCCCCTGCTGAAAAAAAAAAGAAAAAGAAAAGAAAAATACAGAAAGTTCCTATTGATTAAAAGATAATCTAGTTGTACTTGGGCTATGCCTATGGTTTTATTTCTAAAGATATTCTGGCAAGAAGGTGATTGTTATCATTATACAAAATTGTTGGTGCATGCTAATTTTCATGAACAATTTTTTTTTCTTCTGTTAGGTAAAATAAAATTTTATTGTTCAATTTCCATGAACCAAACTTATTAGATGATGCAAGCCAATGTTGTAAGCACAGTACATTGATGTTCACGCACCAAGGATTTTGCACCTGGACGCATGATTTTATTACATGTTATCCATCTTGTGTGAATAAAGCTTTCTTGCATCCTATTCTCCAGGTTCGGTATACTTTTGTGAAAGGTAATTTGAAGATTCAGATGCCGCCTCCATATTCATCTGTTATCCAGGTATACCATTGTGTAATTGGTTATCTCATCTAATAGTATAAGAGCACTCCCAATGGACACTCTAAAATTCTTTTAAATTTAACTATCAAAAACTTACTTTTTCTATTTTAGCTATCCATTTTTACAATACATCATCCATCAACATATTTATTTTTTATCTATATCTTTTAAAATATTCATATTTTATTTTAATAAAATTTATTTTACAAATTTAAAAATAAAAACATTGGTTGCCGGAAGGCGTGAGGGGCGTGGGCGGCGCCGGAGATTAAATTTTACAGAGTTGGTTGCCAGCGTGAGGCGAGTCCAGCGGGGTTAGCGGTGTAGCAGTTAACGGCTGGCGGTGGGTCAAATAGGCTTCAAATAGTCCGAAACCCATTTCGGACTTCGATCTACTCGTGGGAGGCTACCGGAGGTTGGCCGGAGCTGGGATCGACAGGGGTTTGGTCGCCGGCGTCTTCTGATTCAGGTGGTGGTGGCGGTGTGTTGAAAGTTGGCCGGAGCGGTGGATCGATTCACGCTTGACTCGCGCATGGCAACCTGCAGTGGAGAAAAAAAAATATATATATATTTGAAGGATGAACAGTGTTGCGTTACATGTAGTGCAAACACTATTCATCCTTCAATTTTTTTTTAAAAATTTTAGCTATTCTATTGGAGTGGAATTTTTGTCCTTTTAGCTAAATTTTAGTTAAATTTTACAAAAAACAAGAATATAGCTACTCCATTGGGAGTGCTCTAACTATATTCATCTGTTGTCAATGAGTTGTTCTATAGGCTCTCAACCACTATTTAGCTCTGGTTAGCATTAATTTTCCGTGCATGACTGTGTTTGTGTGTGCATTCAAGCTGGTGCACTTGTATTTGTTTTTATACTGTCACAGTCTGTGACGGCTAATGCATTTTGACTGATGCTGAAAATGAGAATTTTTTAATGTCACACATTATCGAACATGAAAGTAGAGGAAAAATATGGCAAGTAGAGAAACTAGACAGAAAAAAGATTTGGGAGACATTAATGGGAGATGTGTTTGTCTTGAGCAGAATATCTTGGAGGAATTATGTTGGGCAATCCTTTAGACATTGATGAAAATTTTTCTTCATTGACTTGTTTGAAGAATAATAAATTCTTAGTCCCTTGATAAAGTTGTAAAACATTATATTTCATTAGTATTAAATAGATTTTCAATATTCTACTTAAGCTTGGAGAATTTAAACAAAGGTCCTTGAGGAGTTCGGATCCAGTGGTAATGGAATGGTCCTGCAAGTGCAAGAGGAACGAGAGATTACTCACTGCTAGATATCTAGCAGATATACATATACATATATATATATATATATATACTGGTTTTCTCTCCGTACTGTTTGTGCGATAACAATGGTTTCCTATTATCGTAGCTGGTTTTCGATCATTTTTTCTTGAGCTTAGCAGATTTAGAGCAGTTTTTCTTACGTTTCTTTTCTCGTTTCTGAGGGGATTGTGATGGGGGTCGACTAGGAATGTAGTTATTGATAAAAAATGCTTTGAGTTCAAGAAGGAGAATGGACGGCAATGGAGGATCACGGAAAGCAGTCCTCGTCTTGTGAAGCACTTCTTCATCGCTCAGGATGATCTGTTGTGGGTGGCAGATGCGATGGAAGAAAGTGCAGCCCCTGGGACTCACTCTGAGTTCCTTAAATCCAGAAGACGGGGGGTTGAATGTTCTGGTGGTTCAGAGGAAGAAAAACACCCATGGGAACTACTACTCCCTCTCGGAGGTTGGACCTGAGCGGTGAAGAGGCCTTTTGATTGTTCCTGAAGGAAGGTTGGGGATGGGGTGGAAGAATTTCGGAGATACCTCGAAGGAACTCTCCTCCATAGTAGCATCTCTGGTCCTGAGTGGAAACAGAGGTCAAGAGCCTCAACCGGCGCTGGTTTTCTCCCAGCGATTTGAGCCCTAGCAGTCGTACCGGTCGTACAGGGAAGCGTTGCAACACACGAACGACGAGGGTGGTGCTTGAGGTGCTGTGGCATTTTAGAGTAGCGCTGTCGTGGAGGGAGAAGATGGCAGAACTCTGTTTGGCCTAAATAAGGAAAATCTCCAACGGGTAGTGGGTGCTATGGAACGACAAGTATTTGGTTTTAACCAGAATTTGCTCTTGTTAAAACGCTGCGTTGAGACGTGTGGTAAGGATGGGAAAGTGGGCTTGGGGCAGGCAGTGATTGGGCTTGAGAATCAGACCCAATGTATGGGCCTGTCTGTGGGTGAGGAAGCGTTTATGAGGCCCTGTAACTGCGCGATTTTCAGGCCTGAAAGGGTTGGGCCCGAGCTTGTTAGTGCGTTGCAAGCACAGAGAACAAGCCCTAGCATTGTAGAGGCCTTGATGGAGACATTGGTGATGTCGGAGATGGCGTCGGAGATGGCGTCGGAGGGGCTCCGGTCTAGACAGAAAATGCCGGTGTTGTCAGAGGAGACACTGGCGTTGCAGCAACCCAAGGAAATAGGGGAGATCTCACTGGCGTTGCAGCAATCCAAGGAAACAGTGCCGATGATGTCGCAAGGTAAGGAGTTCAAGGGAGATCTCACCGGTGTCACCGCGATCTAAGGAAATTGGGGAGAACTTGTTGGAGGTAGTGCTGGTGTTGTCGCAGGCGCCGTTTCTATTTACTGCCGCGAGCACAGATATTGCCGGAAACTGCCATGTTGATCCACTGGAGAAGACAGAAATAGCCGGAAAATGCTCGTGAAGGCTTGTTTGTGTGCAGGCTGTAGCGCTGGTAGGCGTGTTTCAGTGTTTTGGGTCTCTTTTGGAAAAACAGGGGAACCTTGAGGCCATTGGGGAGGTAGCAGATTCCAGGGAAGGTTTTAGTGCTCAGATTGAGAATCAAGATCGGCAGTTGGCCATTTGTGACCCGTCACTGTCCAGGGGTGCGAGATTCAGCTTAATCCCTTTATGTACTCTTCCTCCCAGCCCCATTAGGGGGACAAATTCTTCAGATTGGGTGTTCGATCAGGTGGAGGCAATAAAGAGTGTTATAGGGATTACTTTTGGAGGTTACGAAAAACAATTTCGTGCTCTTCTTATTGCTATGGAAAATGGGCTTATGAAGTAATCTTCTAAGCGTGAGAGAGAATTAAAAAAATTAACTTGTTCCATTAATTATGACATAAAGGAATGGAGTAGTGGCAGGGACAGATCAAAAGGGAGGGTTTCCTTATTGTTTCCATGAAGCACAAAATCCTCTCTTGGAATGTGTGGGAGCTCAATAATCGCAATAAACGCCTCCGTATTAAATTTTTATTGCGTATGTGGAAAGTGGATGTAGTGTGCTTGCAGGAAACAAAGCTCCGGGTCATTGATAGAAGAATTGTTCGAAGTTTATGGGGATGTTCGTATGTGGGTTGATCATATTTGGCCTCCATGGGAGCCTCGTGTGGAGTATTATTAATGTGGGATAAACGAGTTGTGGAGGCAGTGGAAGAATGTATCAGTGAGTTCTCGGTAGCTTCCATTTTCAAAAATGTTGCTGATGGGTGGGAGTGGGCCTTTGCAGGCATCTATGGGCCAAATGTAGACAGGGAAAGGTGAGGTTTGTGGGAGGAATTGGCGGGTATTTATTCCATCTGGAATGTGCCTTGGTGCATGGGTGGTGATTTTAATATCACTCGTTTTCCTAGTGAGCGTTCGGGAAATTTTCGAATTTTGTGGCTATGGAAGAATTTTTCGAGTTCATTTTTGATTTGGACTTCATGGATATCTCTCTAAATGGGGGAGAGTTCACCTGGTCGAATGGACGTGTTTGGTCAAAGCTTGATAGATTTTTAGTTTCCTCAGCATGGGAAACACACTATCCTGAGTTATGCCAGAAACGGTTGGCTCGTATCATTTCAGATCATTTTCCTATTCTGCTAGACTGTGGAGGCATACATAGAGGTTGACGCTATTTCAAATTTGAGAACATGTGGCTCACAACGGATGGATTTGAGGAATTGGTACGTGCTTGGTGGGCATTGTATCATTTTGATGGCACTCCTAGTTTCATTCTTGCAGGTAAGTTGAGGGCATTGAAGCAGGACCTGAAGAAGTGGAATTTGGAAACCTTTGGTCACACTGACAATCAAAAAGCAATCCTTTTAGAGGAACTGCAAGAGTTAGAGGAAAAGGTATTGTTAGGTGACAGCTCGGAGGAGGTGTTAGCAAGAAAAGATATAGTTGTGACTAACTTGGAAGGAGTTTTGTTGGCAGAGGAGATCTCTTGGCGTCAAAAATTCAGGACCGTTTGGTTGAAAGGGGACAAATGCACAAAATTCTTTCACAAAATGGCCAATTCTCACAGACGAAACAATGCTATTGAGGTACTTCATTTCGAGAATTAGGTTCTTACTTCTCCCTCGGACATTGAAGATCACATAGTGCATTATGGATCTTCTTTCAGAACCAGTTGGTTGGAGACCTAAGCTTGATAATTTGTCTTTTGATGTGATTGACTCACAGAGAAGGAGTTGGTTGGAGAGACCTTTCGAGGAAGAGGAGATTTATAAGGTCATAACAACTATGGCTAGGGATAGCGTGGGGCCCGGATGGCTTTTCAATGGGCTTTTTCCAAACTTGTTGGGACATTGTGAAATGTGATGTTGTGAAAGTTTTCAGTGAATTTCACTCTTTCTAAAAGTTTGAAAAATTCCTTAATGCAACTTTTATTGCCTTCATCCCTAAGAAGAGTGGGACTTTGGCCGTTGAGGAGTTTCGCCCTATAAGTTTGGTTAGTAATGTGTATAAGATTATATCCAAGGTTCTTGCTAACCGCCTAGGCCCTGTTATGGAGCAAATTATCTCAAAGCCTCAAAATGCTTTCATTCGTTGGAGACAAAATCTTGATTCAGTTCTTATTGCAAATGAATGTTTGGATCATAAAATGCGAGAGGGGAGTATAGGTATCCTTTGTAAACTCGATATGGAAAAGGCTTACGATCATGTGAATTGAGACTTTCTTTTATACTCTCTTGGGAGGTTTGGATTTGGGGGTAGGTGGATCTTCTGGATACGTCATTGTATCTCTACTGTATGGTTTTTAATACTTGTCAACGGCTCACCCGCCGGTTTTTTTGAGAGCTCTCGGGGCTTGCGGCAAGGAGACCTTCTTTCTCCTCTCCTATTTGTTATTGTTATGGAGGCACTCAGCAGGATGGTGACGGCGGGAGTGAGGGGTGGTTTCATATCTAGCTTCTAGGTTGGAAATGGCAATAGTGGGTTTGTTAACATCTCTCATTTATTGTTTGCAGATGATACACTACTCTTCTGTGATGCGGAGGCTAATCCAATTCAAAGTTTACGTGCACTGTTACTTTGCTTTGAAGCAGTATCAGGGCTAAAGGTGAACCTTAACAAGTCTGAAATGGTGGCGGTGGGTGTAGTTCCACACATTACTAGTCTAGCAAACTTCCTGGAGTGTAAGGTATCTTCGTTGCCAATGAAGTATCTGAGCCTTCCGTTAGGTGCAACTTTCAAGGCTACAACCATTTAAGATGGGGTTGTGGAGAAGATTGAAAGAAGACTTGCAGGGTGGAAACGGGTGTACTTATCGAAAGGGGGTTGACTCACCCTTATTAAAAGCACTCTTACTAATCTCCCTACATATTTCCTCTCTTTATTTCCTATGCCTGCAAGAGTGGTGTCTAGAATTGAGAAATTTTTTAGGACCTTATTGGGGGGCATGGGTGAGGAGAAAAAATTTCACCTGGTTAACTGGAAGATAGTATGTTCCCCAATATCATATGGTGGCCTGAGGGTTTGCAACTTGAGAACCTTTAACAAAATTTTATTGGAAAAATGGTTATGGAGATATCATCAAGAGAGGGGGTCTTTGTGGAAGGAGATTATCAACTCTAGATATGGAGGGGCTAGGGGGGGTTGGTGTTCTAATGAGGTTCGGGGGGGTTGTGGTGTGGGTTTATGGAAGTTCATTAGGAAGGTTGGCCATGTTTTGAAAGTCACATTCGTATGTGGCTGGAGAGGGCACTATAATAAGCTTTTGGAGAGACGTTTGGTGCGGTGAGGTTGAGCTGGGTAGAGCATTCCCCTCTTTATATCACATTGCTACTAATAAGGAGGCCTCAGTTGCTGACATGCGTTCACTATCTCATGGTTCTCATTAATGGAATATCCTCTTCAATAGGGACTTTCATGATTGAGAATTATCCATGGTTGAAGATTTTTGCAGTATACTACACCCATTGAGGACTCCATTGGCACGGACATATAGATTGAAATGGAAACAAAATAACCATAAACAGTGTACAGTTAAGGCCTACTACAAAATCTTGGAACCACATGGGCATGCCTCTTTCCCCTGGAAAAACATTTGGAGATCTCGTGTGCCTTCTAAGGTTTGCCTTTTTTGTATGGATTACGGCTCTCGGGAAGATTTTGACTACAGACAACTTGAGGAAGAGAGGATGTATAGTGCTAGATTGGTGCTATATGTGCAAAAAACATGAAGAATCTGTGGACCATCTCTTATTGCATTGTGATGTTGCAAGGGTGTTATGGGATGAGGTTTTCCGTAGGGTAGGCATTACTTGGGCCATGCTAGGGAGGGTGGTGGATTTGTTGGGTTGTTGGAAGAAAATGCCAGGTTGTCCGCAAGTGGCAACAGTGTGGAAGATGGTTTCGTTATGCATAATGTGGTGTCTTTGGGCGGAAAGAAACGAACGTTACTTCGAAAACCAGGAGCGTAATTTGGTGGACAATGTTCATTGTTGTGGTTTATTGTTGTGGTTTATTGTTGTGGTTTTCCGCTATTGTATTAAATGGGAACAATGTTCATGATTTCTTTTCTTTAACTTCTAGCTCTTAGCTTGTACTTAGGTGCTCCTTTGTATACTTCCTGTATTTGGGCTTGGCCTTTTTTACTCTCATTAATGGAATTTATCTTACTTATCAAAAAAAAAAAAAAAAAAAGTTCGGATCCATATCATTGTGCAATGTTGTCATAAGTAGGAGCTCAATTTTTTTTTTCCTATGAGCTCAATATAAGCTTTTGGTCAAGCCTTGGTAAGCTCCTCATTTGCTAGATTCTTGCCTATGAATCTTAAGGCTGGAAGTCCCCATAACTTTGACAATTTTGATCACTTTGAGCCATATTCTTGCTATTTTGTAGTAGTACGGTTACTTTTGGTAGTTTCGTTTTTTAGAATAGAGAACAGCATTTAAATTCAATTATGTTCTCTTAAATGATAGAAAAATCATGCTTTGATGTTCTCTCTGAATTTTTATGGTTTCAGATTCTTTGGACTTTGGAGTGTTTAATTCAATGTGAACCCCTCTCATCTCTTGTCGTATTGCAATTTTGACACATTGGTTTTCTATTTTAGCATTCACTGATTAGCACTATCACTATTTTGTGATGTGAAACCTCCAATACGTTTTTTTTTTCAAATTAACAACTGAAATCCGTTAAATTATGGCTGTGCCCTTGGATGGAACAAAAAATGCAAAAAGAGAAGTGAAAAAAAAGGGGGGCAAGAAAGAAAGAAAATAAAAAAGACAGAAGCTTGGCCCTAAACCGTGGCTGGGTATGGATGTTAGATTAAAAAAGTGCAAAAAATAAGAGAGAAAAGACTAGGTCTATGCAGCCATGCCGGGTGGCAGCATGGCAGGCCCTCCAAACATGTCAAAGGCTAATTTTGTTCCTTTCTACTTTTTATTAGGTATATAATTGTAATTTCCTGTTAATTAGTTTAGTGGAAAGTGGGACGGAGTTCTCACAGTACAAGAGAGGGATAGCTCAGGGCCTCAGGCCATTGATTGAAAATATTAAGAAATCAGATCTTAAAACCAAAATAAAAAACGACTAATGAGAGATGATCTCTGTAATGTACTTTTATTGTATATGCACGTATGCTACATAAAAGTTCACTTCAACATGGTATATCATTGTTTTCAACATTCTTCTGCATTAAAATGAATTTAATTATCTATTAGATGGAACTTATTAATCTTTCTTGTATTGAATGCATTAACACATTAAATTTATAATGGTCCAAAAATATACCAGGTTCTAATTAAAAAAAAAAAAAAAATTTGCATGACTACATGCGAGTGATGTTGCAATTTATCAGTGAATAAGTAAAAGCAATGCTGTACAGTCTTATTTTTTACTTAGCCTTAGTATTATTGCTTATGATAAGAGTAATAAGTGCAATCCTTTTCTCTTCCTTTCTTTTGCTTGATAACATTTTTACCTAAAATATTTTATTAAAATACACTCCACATTCAAAACTTATATTACTTTTCTTTGTCGTCGAAAATTTTCAATATGTTCCACATCCCACGAATGGAAAATGCTCTTCTTTCAGCAGCTTTCTTAGGTAATGCTGTTAAAAAGCCAGTTGGGCTGTGCATGAGTAATCTATTGGTCCATGTGTTCCTGACAAATTATGCACAATAAGTGACCATACCATCTACTTTGTTATTATGGTGTAAAACTATATCTCGATTCATTTCATGTATAGAGTGTTGACACCCCAATCTCCTTTCCAGGAATCAGATAAAGGATCATGGCATGTGCCAGTTGCGGGGGACAACCGGGAGTGCAAGGAGTCTTCCACAACTTGGCTGTGCATTACTAGGCCAAGTTCTCGTGATGCTTTTGATGAAGATCCAATCAATGTTGGAAGTTCAGAAAATGGACATGCCACCTACGCCCTTCCTTCACTAATTCCTTGCAATCAAGAGAGTTTAAGAAGTGGCCATGGCTTACATAACAGCCCGGAGTCTGATAATAAAGCTGCTTCCTTGGTAGGCAAAAGGAAAGAGAGATCCCCATCTCCTGCCGGTCCTCATCATACACCTAATGATGCTTTCTAATGAAGCCTTAGCTCGTGTCATGAGGTGTTGTATGTCGTTTCCAGAAGTCCTCGATTACGAAGGAAGATCGAGAAATAAAGCAGGAGTAGTATGAATATGTTGTAAGTTAAACACTTTGCAGTGGGTGGTCTCCAACCAATCACTTTTACTGTCAAGGATTTTGCCTTTCCCCCCATATTCTGCTTCATGCAGTTCATAAATTGATTTGTAATGCCAATGTCTTACTGTGCAATAATCGAAAAAAATATCTAAGTAGAAGGGAAGAATATATGTGATTTTTTGACAGCAGCAGAGTTCTCTAACTTAAAAACTCCGGTAGCTCTTCCATTATATTTGACTTGTCCATAATATGTCCACTAATCGATTTTGGTCATCAGATCTATTGTAACATCGGGGAGGAAACATTTTGGAGAAGGGAAACACTAGTCATTACCTAGTGCTTGATCGATTTTCTTCTTTTGGTACTCGCAAAAGGAAGAGTAATGAATAAAGTCGTAGAATGTATAAATGACAAGCAATCATTAGAAAAGAGAGGTATGAGTCTATAATTAAAAAAATTAGTTTTTTTATATGGTCAAAGCATTTATTCATTATTTTTCAAACAAATTGTGTGGTTTTCGCACATTTTATAACTACAAATATCGTTTTTCGAAGAAGAATGAATTTGTCTTTTAATATCATATTATAGAAAAATAGCACATTCCTTCGAAAAATACATAACATATCATCCCTTTAACACACTTAAAGTTCTTGAAACATAACTTCAATAACAATAGACCATGTTACTCAAATGATACGCAACATGAATGAACAGTATTACTCTACTCAAACTAAAAGTCTCAAGTGCAAACTTTGAAAACCTAACACAAACCACTTGTGGATCAATAGAAAACGTATTTGACGAGACCAGGAATATGGACATTCAAAAAGTAATCATCCCAATCGATGTACTTGGGATTAAAATAAAACACATCTGCCTCTGCACCACTCTGATATTTAACCATCAGGCGTAGCTTCTTTGTGGTCATGTCATCAAATCTATATGAAGAAGCAGGATCATCATGTTAATATCAAATGCTTCTTGCCAATATTAATATTAAGCAACAAAATATAAAGCGCAAAATATATATATATATACATACACGCCCTTGAAGAACACGTAAGGCTTGTATAGTTCCGCCAATCGCATCACAAAGTTGATTTTTCTTTTGAGATCAAGATACATGATCTTGAAATATTGACAAAGTACTGTATTCACCAATTTGAGTCCCTGTATGAAAAAAGAAAAAAGAAAAAAGAAAAAAGAAAAATCACTTAAAAAATAAGAGTAATAACTGAAACCAAATTTGTTTTGGGGAATAGAGGCAAGACAAGAGAGAGTCATGCGTGGTTGTCTAATATCACTAGCAACAAGAAAACTGGAGTGAGGGGAAAGCTCGATCCGCTGCAAGGAATCTTGACGATAGAGGCAAAACCATTAGTGTGGGATCAAACCAGAAGCCAACTTCAAACCATCCAAGCTTGACTTCCTAAGTTACAATGGAAATGAAGACCCTGTCTATTAGATTTGTAGAGTTGAAAATTAGTTTGATTTGATCTTTCAGACCACTCAGGAAACAACTCAGCTTACGAGGATCTGACAGCGTATGCATCCTGTTAGATAAACCCTCAAACTCTACCTTATACTCCTCAACATATCTTATCTGTCTCAACTTTGTCGAGACCTCTATAGGATCGTCATAGGAATTATGGCCAAATTTAGAGTTAGGAAGGTCTTCACAAAAGACTCCCAACCTGTTAAGTTCTAATATCCTCTAGCTATTGGAACCAGACCATCGCTTTTCCTTTCCTGTGGAAGGAAGCCAATCTTAACTGATCGGGTGGTAATATATTGTGATATATATAAAAAAAAAATTAAAAAAATGAGTTGAAATAAATTGAGTTTTTTTTAAATAGTAGTGAGTTGAGATGATAGTTGAATGACTTTTGTGAGACCCATTTAAGATGAGTTTAAATATAGTTGGATGTTAAGATGATTTAAATGTTTTATAAGTACTACTTCGAAGTTGAAAAAGATTATGGGTCTCACGTGTAAAGAAATTTGATTTGAAATGAATTTAATAATTTGAGAATTGGTTGAACTGAGTTAAACTCGGATCATGAGTTCAACAACCAAATGCGGCCTAAAAGCCTGCCACCAATATTTCAACCAAGCGCTTCAAGGTAGAAGTTTACAACTATCTCCTAACGAAAGTAAAATTCCATTGATCTCACCGATCATCAAAATCTACAGTACTACCACTCATCATGTGACCAAACCATCGATCTCGACATGGCTCACCATAGGTGGCTGCTTCGGCTTGTGGGATATGATTTACAGATTGTCTACACACAATATTAGGAGGCATAATGCCACTATAGATGCCCAAGAATTGTTACTCTATACCTTTTATTGAGAAATGGATCGGATGGGCAATGCATGTATGAATAAATTTTCAACAAAACAATATTGAAATTTGTAAGGTACGTACGAAACATGCATTGATAATTATATAAGTTTATCTAATTAAAGTAGCATGCAGATTGCATAAAGCGTTTCCGAACAAACCTTCAAAGGCAGCAAATAATGTATGGACAGATATCTGTGGAAACTATCCATGTCGCTCAATATCAAAACCTTGTCAACCTTGACGGCTTTAGCATCCTTATTAGTCCATGGTTTTTTAGAGAAGTAACGAAAGCTAACATCTCGAAGGTTTCCGATTCTGAAAGGATTGCTCTTTGAAGACCCCACTTGATAAATCATATGATGATCATCACAATTAGCTGGTTGATTTGCATGAGCCACCATGGCCACTATCATAGCATTTACCACCATGTCAGCCGGAATCTGCATTTCACTTTCATATTTGAGATTCAATTTTTATTTTCTTACCTTTTTTTATTTTTATTTGTTTTTTTACATTTTCTTCTACTTTTGATTGAAAATTCTCTTCCTTCAAGATTTTTCTGATTTCTTCTACTTCTTTAATGAAAAAAATGTGAAAATTTCCATGCATGCACCTCATTTGCCTTCCATATATAAAATAAAGCAATATAAATTAATCAACTTAATTACCAAGTCAAGAATTGCCTTAGGATCTCCAAGGAAGAATGGTAGTTTTCCTTTACCATAACCAACAATCAAACTGTCAATGGTCCTGTAAACGAATAAGCTTTTCTTCATTTTCTTGACAAACCAAACAAATATTCAAGATAATGGTGCTTAATTCAGAGAAAAGAAAAATAGGATATATTCAGAAAGTGGGTAACATTGCTGATCATGATTAATTATATATATATATATATATATAAAATATAAGAAAATTACCTACGACCTTCAATCCAACCAGGGAATGGTTCTTTTAAAGTACTGGTTACGATAGTGGGGCGAATGATTACCACACAGAGATTTTCTTTTAGGTGCCCAAGGAGCATCTCTCCCATTGCCTTTGTAAATGCATATGTGTTTGACCATCCATATATCTTTGCCCTGATAGTAATTATAATTTGAAGAAACTTGTCATTTTTAGATTTTAATGCCCATATAATTATTTGGATGCATGATCTATAAGAAAAGCTAGCAAAACTTTTGTATATTGAAGTTTTTAACTTAATGATCATGGACAAAACTAGCATGAAAAAATAACCACAATAAAATTCAATATAAAGATCCATTAAGCAACTAAACATCTAATTTCCTCTCTATATGGAAAATGAGGTGTTAAATATGCGTGATACCTATCCTATATAATTGGGATTCTCTGATATATGGCCAAGAAAAAACAAAGGTATCGGGAATATTATTTACTGAGAAATGATATTTGCAATTTATGTGAAGTATGCAAGTGCCGCATAAATTTTTTGAAAAAAGGTCAAAAAATATAGAATTCACATATATATATATATATATATTTTTAACATATATTACTTTTTTTCAAAATACTTGCATAATATTTGTGTACTCTACTACTACTGCACGTAGAGTGGGATTGAGAGCAATATTTTTTAAACAATCCGTTTTTAATATAAATATTCTCTAGCCAAAGAAAAAAAAAAAGTGGGATTGAGAGTACTCCGGCCTGTTTTGACATTACGTACTGATCATGATATTCATGATTTACGTCTTGATTATTAAATACTAATGGAGAGAGTACAGTACATTAATTTGAGACTTATAATTCGGCCTTTCGGAATTAATTAAGATATAACATATATAGGGTAGGGGAGTGCTACTTTGCTACGTGCAATCCTTTTATTTTGTTTTTTTTTTTCATTCATTTTTTTAATCTCTTTAATATTTTCTTTAAAAAATCATAACATCTGTGAAAAGTTTTTATTTTTTTATTTTTTTTAACAATTGAGTAAAAAAATTAATCAAGATTCATAATCGGGATCCATCATATGTGGCTTTAGCTTTTCCCACACACATATAATAATAATAATAATAATAATAATAATAATATATATTATATATATATATAGATAAAGTTATAAGATGATACTGATTAAGATATACATGAATTAAGACGTAGTACCTTTCAATACCCAAATCCTTCATGGCCAATGTAATTTCTTCTTCTGTAGCTCTCTCAGCTCGAAAGCCATTCAACTTTTGCTCCACCAGTTTTTTCTCAGCGTAGATGTCTAATCCGGGGGTCCCATTCAGTGTTTCACCAAAGTGAGGGGCGGTTTCTAGAATCAGTCCTCCTTTTTCCCCACATATATATGCTGAAAAATACATGACTTAATAATCATCCACAAATGATTAAATAATAATAATAATAATAATAATAATAATAACTCTAGGAAACCAAACATGAAAATATGATAAATATTTTCTAACCTGTGGACACGTGGACAAGAACCTTTAGTCTGACACATTTTTTTGCAAAGCTTAAAGCATGCTTAGCTCCCAATGTATTGGTACCCAGTGCAACATCATATCTGCATGGCACAGATCAAGAACATATATATTATTTTCATTTTTTAAAAGCTACTAAATCATAAATAAAAAAAAATATTAAAAAACCCATGCATATTGATTACCTTTCATCAAACTGAGTAGTTGCTGCTAAATTGACAATAAAATCGATTTGGTTGCATATTTGGTCCTTCAGAATGGAGTTCTTCAAGCCCATGTCCTCGAGAGAGAGGTCACCAGGAACCACAACTACTTTTTCAGAGATGAAGGAATCCATTTTTGTGCCCCATTTTTCCCTCAGCACTCTGAACAAGTCCTTCCCTATCATCTACAAATATATAGAAGTGATATATAATTAATTAATTGTCTGATTTCCTTAGGATTTTGAATATTCATTAATTAGAATAATAATGCAACCATCATACAAATGACTTGCTTCTTTATTCTTAATTCCTGTCATTTCCAATTCACTCAGCATGATTAAGTACTAATCTCTGTGTACATGTGTGCGTATATAACCTCATCATGCAGACGTTGTGTGGCTGAGTTGTCATCTGCAGCTCTTAGAAGAAGATAGAGTTTCTTCACGTTTGGTTGAACTCTCAGTATTTTCTCCACAAAAACTGCATTTATCCATACAATCAAAATTACAACTAAAATCATCGTACTTCTTGCAGCCACACGCACCCACGCAAATTCATAGAGACATGAGAAAAGATCAGAGCATGTATACTTTTTGCCAGAAAACCAGTGGCACCAGTGACTAAAATGGCTTTGTCCTCAAGGAGCTGTATTATACTTCCCAACTCCATGGTGAAGAAATATCAGAGAGAGAGAGAGAGAGAGAATCAAACAGAAAAGATGGTACTGTGGATAAAGGCTGATGCCTGCATTTTATAAAGAAATGGGGCTGTTAAGTGCACCTAACAGCGTGGATTGTTTTCCTGCGTAATTAAACGTAACTGCGTGGATCGTTTTCCTTGATATAGATTCAGAATCAGGTTACTGTTAAAGTATTTGACTTATATTTGATAAGAAGATAATAACAGATGGTAAAATGAGTGGGCAAGCGAGACTAAATGGTTCAATTAATAACGCTACCTAGCTAGCTACATTAAAGATCGGCTAGGCTAGCCTCGCCTGTTAATTAGTGACTTGGAGGCCATATATACGGGCCGGCTCAATGGTAAGGCTACTTAGGCTTACCATTTTATACAAGATTAAAAAAAAAAAAAAAGTGTTTTTTAAACTTTTTTTAAATTAATAAAAACCATTTTATTAAATAAAAATTTAAAATTTTTTATATTTTCAATGTGTACAAGATCCCATATACTAAATTTAATATTTAATATAATAAATTATTTATTTTTCTAAATAATATTTCAAAATTTTGCTAAATAGAAGTACAAAATTTGCATTAAGGCCTCATTTTAAGTAATTTTATTAAATATAAATTCAAAAAAATAATTCAAATATTTTAAATAAAATCTCCTTTGATTGAAGATTTTAAAAATATTCTACATAATAATTTATAAGTTATTATATTATAATTATAAATAATTTTTTTAAATTTTACCTAAGGCCTCAATAGATATTGAGCCGCCCTGCATATATATATGCAGCTGATCTATCATATTTATTAATTAAAAGTCTAGCCCACCACTCACTATAATATATAACACTTTTTGCGGCGTTTGATAAATTGCCGTAAAAAATTTCAAAAACGTCACAAAAAGCCTCAAAATCGTCACAAAAACCTCAAAATCATGACAAAAAGTCATTTGCCGCATTTTAAAGATCGTGGGTTAACGGCGGCTATTTGGACGTGACAATAAGCCTAATTTTTTGCGACAAATGCCTAATTTCTCGCCGCAATGCTACTATTTGCGGCGAGAAAATGCAGGAAGTGTTACTATTTGCGATAGAATTTAACTCTCAGCTAAATAAAACGCAGTAAAAAATTTTATTTGTTGTAGTGACTTAAACCTTAACAATTTTCAAACCCTTTTTAGAAGTGAAAGTTATATTGTCAGCATATATAATTATATAATTACGGAGGCTTTTCAGTACTAAATAATGGGGATCGAGCGTTCGAGCAGATCATCAATTTAAAGTCATGTGTTGATGCTAATTAACCAATTTATTAAACCATCACCAAGTCATCTAGCTTACGTAACCCCTTTTTTCCTACTAATTAATTACTAGCTAGCTAGAATCCTAGTCTTTGTAGGATTAATGCTGGTGCATGCAAACAACTAGAACCATTTAGTCAAGAGTGTTTAAAGATAGCTATTGGTAGACATTGTATATTCCAAGTGAAAGGAATAAGTAGATTCTCTAATTAGGGTGAAACTATCGTAAACTACCCATTAGTACTTGACCATGTGAGCAATTTGACCAATTCATATACAAACTGAATCAAGTATTATTCAAACAAGTCCAGCAAATCGAAAGCAGAAGCAAGAAATGCATAATTCTAAAGCGATGCATCAGAACAGATTGCAAAGTACTACATCTAAAGATAAGAGTTCAGCTTCATATGGCATTATACCTTGGCCTGACCTTCGGAATCACCTTTGGATTCTTTATGAGTGACTAAATTGGATCTTTACATATCAGATTGGTTGTGGGCTGCTCGTTGGAACAACGTTACAAAATAACCTTTGTTAAAAAATACATGCATATCAATCCAGGTTATACAATGCCAGAAAACACCAAACGAAATATATAAAAGAGTTAAAATATGAGAAATTGGGCATTCAATTTTTGAAAGTATACCTGGAATGAGGAATACTTGCCGTCTAGTAACAGATTTCATAAATATTCTTACAAATGCGTTCATAAGTAAATATTGTCAATTTGTGGCTTTCGAGATGGATGCTTCTGGTTGTGAGAGGTTAAATTTAGTTGTAAACAGCTAATTAATCATGAATGAAAGCATATCTCAAGCCACAGATTCAAAAAATATTACTTTAGAATGGCACAATGATGATTTGAATGCACTCTGGTTGGAAAAATTCCTTAATTCTAATAATTTGTACATCGAAATGATCTTACAAAACAACTAAATTATTCCAACCAGAATGGAAATATGGGGAGACCCAATAAAAATCTGGGACCACAAATGAATTTCGGGGAAACACTATTCCAATCGGAAAGTAGCAAACATAAACCCCTCTTGCACGCTGAAATTTAAGAAGAAATGTTGGGATTCGGGCCGACAGACAAACAATAAATATGGAGCCACGCAGCGGATGCAACCAAGAAAAATAAAACTAAAGACGGAGAACAGTAATGGACACCAAGATTTGAAGTGGTTCAGCTCAAACTGAGCCTATATCCACTGTTGAGTCGGTCTAAATCACTATAATAAACAAAGATGGAGTACACTTCTTGGAGGTTACAAAGCTCTCTCTCTCACAAGGCTCTCAAACCCTTTACAAGTAGGCTCTCTCTGATCTACAAAATCAAACAAGAAGAAAATGGGAGACGGACGCCAGTGTTCGTATTCTCGCTCGAGCGAGCCCTTCTCGCTCGAGCGAAATCGCCAGCTCTCACAGCACTCTGCTTCCGCTCTTTTTGCACAAATGCCCGAGATTCTTATATAGGCTGTATCTCACTCGAGCGAGACATTCTCGCTCGAGCGGAACACTATTCCAGACGGCGCTAACCCTAGTTCCTGGAAGCGATGCAACCCTAGGATTGATTCTCGCTCGAGCGGGATGTCGAGCGAGAGTCGAGCGAAGTCTCTGCCTGGATTGTAAAACTCTCCATTTGATGTCTCGCTCGAGCGACTGTCGAGCGAGGGTTGAGCGAAGTTATGGGTTGAAAACTCCAAATGTAATTTGATGTGCTTCATTTAAGCCACATCTCAACAAATCTCCACATTGGCTTGAATAAGCCCTACAAAATTATTCTGGACAAAAGACCCACAAATCCTTCAACCACAGAAGGAATACCCAACAAGAAATACGAAGTCTACCTTTAAAGAACTCACTTTCCACACAATAGCCTTCAACAACATAGACAACATCTGAAGATTCACTATCTTCACACAAACGGCAATGTACCACAATACAGACTGCTTACTTAAACAAACGGCTTCTGAATACAAATGAAGACGACCAAATGTTCTTTAGCCAAAGTAAGAACCAACAAAAGCCTGCATGAGCATACACAAAAGGTGACCAACTGCCCCCTTTATCTACCAACTGTAGACCTGCTCTCACTGTGCACCAAAGCCAATCAACTATGAAGCTCTCTGCAACTCCACCTTCTTGCTATAACTCTCTCTCCTTTCTGTGGAAATAAAAGAAAAGAAAATTCACCAAATAGCAAGATGCGTTGTCCGCTTCACTGACGATCTGTAGACAAGCCTGGCAAACTAAAAACAAACTGTAGACTCTGTCACTCAAAGCCCACCTCATTCCATTCAGTTACTCCGTGGAGTGAAACAAAGCTGTATGGTCTGAGTAGCGCTCTACCTTCTTGTCTGTAGATCATCGTCTTCTCAAAAGTGTTTGAACACCAAACACATAATAAAGAAACAGATAGACAAAGCCAAACTTCCAATGATCATAAAACAAATATGAGTTTAATACAAAACAAGACTTTACACAAGATGTATCGTGATCAGAAATACTGCAGGAACCTTGATTCTACACTGCTTCCCAAGAATACAATGCAAACAAAACCAAGATTACTGTCTTCTGATCACACTAAGCAAAAGTTGCTGACTCATAAATGACCATCCTGTCTGGCGGACTCGCACGTGACACATGCGAATGATATCTGAATCTGGAGCATGTGAGGATACTCCACCTGTCATCACACTGCCCTCAAGGAAGTAGAGACTAACTGTCATCTTCTTCACTGTCATCACTACTAGAGGAACTTACCTCTTCCTCCACATTTTTCAATTGAGGACACTCACTTCTGTAATGACCCAACTTATGGCAGTGGTAACATTTCACTTTTCTCTTGTTAGATCTAGAGCTACTGGAACTGGAACTACCTCTATTCTTCCCTGAACATCCTTTCCCGGATCTATCACCAGAGGAACATTTCACAAACAAACCTTCGGCTTGATTGTTCATGCCTAAACTCCCAAATTTTGTTCTCAATTCCTTAGAATTCAAAGCAGACTTGACATCTACTAAGGAGATTGTATCTCTACCATACAACATTGAGTTTACAAAATTATCAAACGAAATAGGTAATGAACACAAAACAATTAAGGCTTGATCTTCCTCATCAATCTTAATGTCTATGTTCCTCAGATCCATAATAATCTTATTAAATTCATCTAGATGTGCAGAAATAGAAGTACCTTCCTCCATTTTGAGAGCGTATAACCGTTGTTTCAAAAACAACCGGTTAGTGAGAGATTTCTTCAAGTACAAGCTCTCCAGCTTGTTCCACAGACCAACCGCGGTCTCCTCCTCTGCAACTTCCCTCAAAACTTCATCTGATAGTGATAGTAGAATAGTACTGTGAGCCAATTCTTCCTCATTCCTTGACGATGCAGGAGACTTACCAGTCACTCCTTCTACAACCTTGAACAGACCCTGCTGACGCAACAAAGCCTTTATCTTCAAGCGCCATAAATTGAAACTGTTCTGACCGTCAAATTTCTCTACTCCAAAATTTACTGAGGCCATCCCTTCAGATCTTTATAGAGCTCAAGAACGCTTTGATACCAGTTTGTTGGGATTCAGGCCGACAGACAAACAATAAATATGGAGCCACGCAGCGGATGCAACCAAGAAAAATAAAACTAAAGACGGAGAACAGTAATGGACACTAAGATTTGAAGTGGTTCAGCTCAAACTGAGCCTACATCTACTGTTGGGTGGGTCTAAATCACTATAATAAACAAAGATGGAGTACACTTCTTGGAGGTTACAAAGCTCTCTCTCTCACAAGGCTCTCAAATCCTTTACAAGTAGGCTCTCTCTGATCTACAAAATCAAACAAGAAGAAAATGGGAGACGGACGCCAGTGTTCGTATTCTCGCTCGAGCGAGCCCTTCTCGCTCGAGCGAAATTGCCAGCTCTCACAGCACTCTGCTTCCGCTCTTTTTGCACAAATGCCCGAGATCCTTATATAGGCTGTATCTCACTCGAGCGAGACATTCTCGCTCGAGCGGAACACTATTCCAGACGGCACTAACCCTAGTTCCTGGAAGCGATGCAACCCTAGAATTGATTCTCGCTCGAGCGGGAGGTCGAGCGAGAGTCGAGCGAAGTCTCTGCCTGGATCGTAAAACTCTCCGTTTGATGTCTCGCTCGAGTGACTGTCGAGCGAGGGTCGAGCGAAGTTACGGGTTGAAAACTCCAAATGCAATCTGATGTGCTTCATTCAGGCCACATCTCAACAAGAAATTGGGTAGATATCAGGGAAAGAAACTTACAGATACATATATATATATATATTATATGTCTTTCCTTTTTGTTGAATCAGAACAGTCGGCCATGGCCAAGCCATTGAAGATCCACCAACGCCTCACAAGCAAGAATCATCCTTCGATAAAGGAACCAAGAAGCAAATATTATTCAAATCAGGTTCGATTAAAGCTAAAATGCTTCGTCTTAGAGCTGTATAACTCATAAAGGGGCTCGATCGAGTGGGGTAACTTAGAAGGCGTCGGATGGAAGGCTTTATGGAGAAGAGGGCTGCTGCAGTGGCAGGTGGCAATGAACGGAGGCAACCAGTAGAGAGGCTAAGGCATGGAAGCGGGACTTTGTATTTCGCGGGCTAGGGCATGGATTGATGACTCTGTATTTTACGGGGGATAAACGGGACATAGAGGAGAACAAGCCCTGTTTCGTGTCAGAGATGAGATGAAATTTAAAAAAACTATATTGAGATTTATATTTTATATAAAAATATAAAAAGTGTAATGATGAGTTTGAGATGAGTTGAGATGAGATGAACTCACTAACGAATACAAACGGAGCCTAAAAGTTTCCTATCTTAATTCTAATTCGTTATTGCGGCAACAAATGTCCTCATAATAAGGAAATAAAGTAAAAAAAAATTTCTATGCAAAAATTTCGCCCTTAAAATAATTATACTATCGGAAATCAATATGCGGGACCACTTTTAATCCCGCAAGTTTAATTTCGCCAGAGCTAGAGCTTAATTCTGGCACTTCCATGAGCACAAAAATGTTATGCCAGTAGTACATCAAATGACTTTTTCTTGCGAGATTTTCATCACTGGAAATAATTTTGGCCACAAAAATTTCATTCTGTTGTGCATACTTAAATATGTAAGATTACTTTTATATCCCTTTTAAAAACCCACCTCATTTTAACAAAGCTCTCTTCTTTCACGCCAACAGAAGTTATCAGTGGAACTTGACAAGTATTCTCACATTTCATTCTCAAATATTGATGCATCCATAATCCAAATAACAATTACAAATGAGAGTATTTTGGGCAAGCATAAAACAAAAAAATACAATAAAACATAAGTATTTTGACAAAATTATATGTATGAACTAACATTTAAAAAAAAATGAATATTGGAAAAAAAAAATAAGTTTCTCAAAGAACCAAGCTTTGGTCTCAAGTCTGAGAAACTATATGTATCTTAACAATTTCCGGGCGAAAAGGTTTTTTGGGTTAATGGTATATGCACATAGAAAAAAAAAAAAATAGCTTTGTAAGTCAACAAGATGATGGGGAGAACCAAAGAAACAAAACGAGAACTACTGTCTTTCCTTCTGATAACAAATGAAAACAGCTTTGGGTAAACAGATTTGTTAGCTATGCATCGTTTTCATTTACTTCGTGTATTTTCATGCTTATACAAAGGCTTCCCTATAACATCACTCTTTATTTATTCATGACATGAAAAGTCAATATCATCCGTGTTGTGTGCCATGCATGCATAAACTCGTGCGAATTAATATTTTGGAGATAATTATATCATGTGCAAATCATTGGGTGAGCAAAACATTGGGAATGTCATTCACAATCAATACCGAGCATGTAACCCGGGTCTCGTAGGGGTCCGAGAATTTCTTCCTATCACATACACTCACATTCAACACCATAATTAAAAACTCCAAAGTTTCAAATATCATATAAAACTTGGTCTTAAAACCCACTTTCTTAATATAATTAATTCCAAAAATGCTAAGTCACCAGAATACAATAATATTTTCTTACTGAATCTTTTCAGTGTTCATATAAATTCTCTATACTTAATCAACCATTCTTGAGTCATCTCACCCAATGCTTCATAATCAAATTCTTGGCTGAAATATCCAAATTCATCTGAAAAATATTTAGAGATAAGGGGTGAGTTTAACTACAATTCAGTAAGTGGAGGACATATACAAGAGTGCAAACATGAGCATTTTCAAAAACTTCATATGCATGAACCAGAAACCTTTTATTTCCACATACAGATTTTCAAAATATATATATCAATAAAAAAAGAGCGACTTTTCAATACTTTTACATTTAGAAAAAAAAATACTATTCATTATAAAAAACGTTTTGGCACAGGTAACTATACAATCTTATCTTATCATTATATCATAACATGTACCATTATTAACTCCCGTGGTAGGGTTGTGCTATCCCCAATGACCAAACCAGGCGGTATCATATTGTGAGACTTTCTCTTATTCATTCTCGGAGCCCCGAGTGTACACACAAGAAATAATATATAAAGGACCACTTTGTTTCCAAAGTAATTGCATTCCTATCATATCATGGTGGTACTAACCATATCACATGAATCCATATCATCATATCAGAACCATTTTCCAAAGCAGATCAAATAGATAAAAAGGCCAAAGGTTTTCATATCCATATCATATCATGTCATGTCATATTAAATCATGTACCAAATTTGTTCATATTATTTTTTTGATAATCAACAACAACTCTAAAACATTTCACATCATATAAATAAAATATCAATTTTCATACTCGCTCCTTTATGCATTTCAGAAACGTGTCAACATTGCCCATGTCTACACTATCTATGACAAAAATAATTTTCTCTTTATCACATAGATTTCATAAGTAATGTAAATAATTGACCGAGTTTGTTTTTCCCAAGCTCATTTATAACAAAAATATTTAAAATTTTCAGAAAGTCAACCTCGGTCTTAGAGTTGGTGTAAAGCCCAACATAGAAATCCTGCTTACTTGGACTTCTTAGCTTTTCAAAAATTCTTCAAATAGCGTTGAACAAATAATAATCGACACCTATAAAATAATCATATAACTCCATAAATTTTCAATGATTACAAACCTCAAAAAAATAAAACCTGAAATATAAAATCCAACATCTTCTCTCAACATCTAAAAAAATTGTCAAAACTTTGATTATCATTTCTCTCTAAAATGTTTTGAATTTACCGAATTCTTCCGAAATCCTAAAATATTATCAATTCTCCAATATCCCGACTTTATTTTAATAAATACTTAACCCAATAAGTCTCTTACATAAATCAAAACTTGATCTATATAATAAAATGCAACACCACTTGTCCCGATCCAAATTAATTTATAACTTAAATCCAAAAATAATTTAAAAGGCGAACTCGAAATAATTTAAATCCAAGTCTAAGATAAATTAGAACATGAAACCAGCTCAAAATATTTAACCTCAAAATAGCTTATCAAAACATATTTAAAATAAACAGTAATCAGTAAAAAAAAAAAAAACTCGCTAAATAAAACTTTAAAACTCTATGCTTTGCTTTAAAATCAATATGGCAAATTTGTAAATTTGGATCTATCTTCCTAATAAGGGATTTACGTAACTTCGGCAAAAACGAAAGTTGGCAAGCAGAAATACAAACATAGACACATAATTCAAATACGCGAGTTATGGAGGCCCACCTAGAGAAGTCTGTGAACTGGCGGAGTCACGGGCGGAGCTGGGCGTCATAAGGTGGGTAAGTTGTCACTCATGGTGGGGGAAACATCTGGGTTGAGAGCACCAAGAGTTACTCTGGTTTTCGGTGATGCAAAACGGAGAATGTTTGGTGGTTTACCAAGAGGCTGTCGGAGGCTGTCGGAGGCTGTCGGAGGTTGTCCTTTCCGGTGAACTAGAGACATGGTTTCCATCAACATAGGTCTAAGGTGAAGTGGTGATGGCGGTGCACGGCTGGAGGTGGTGTTCTTGCTCTGCTTTCGTGAGTAAAAACAGGGGACTGCTCATGGAGATAGCCAGGATTGTTGCTGCGTTCGAAGGAGCTATTTCAGGCTCACGATGGTGCTCTCGTGGTGGTCCTTTCTTGGTTGTGCACTCGGCTGCGATGTGGTTTGTGCAGGGTGGTTTCCGGTGGGTGTATGGCTTTCGATGAACAACACTACTTTGTTTTCGGGAGCTAAAAATAGAGACTCTCAATTTCGGTGATGGACAATGGTGGTTCCATGTGAGTTGGAGGTGGTGGCGCACGGGGAGGTGATGAAAAATGTAGCTGGTGGTTCGGTGCAGAGTAAGAGTTTTGGCGCGATAGGAAGCTATGATTTGCAGTCGTTCCGTGCGACAGGGATGGAGGGTTTTTACGTGGAGGGCTCGATCGTGGCTTCGGGTGGCTTAGTTGTGGGTTGCTATGGTGGTGATGATGGCCTTGAGGGGTGGGACAGTGGTGTGGCTGTAACGCCCCGAACTCGTAGGGGGGTCACGAAATCCAACCTATTTGGTATAATCCATCCTCAACTACAAATAATAGGTCTCCGACCATGTTCAAATAAAAATATTTTTCACATCTCAATCTATATAACAATGTCTACCAAGTCATAAATAAAAGAATATGAATAAATCATAAATAAGAGGGTTCACATTCTCCCAATAAGCTTAATAATAAAGAATAACTAACATTCTAAAATCCAATGAACTAGAAACCCAACATCTAAAATAAATATTAATTGTTTTCCCCCATCTAGCCTGTGGCTCTAACTGCTTAAACTTGGTCAAAACTCTACTCTTGGTCCTCTGTTGGAACATCCAAATCATCTGAAAAATTTATGAGATAAGGGGGTGAGTTTTTTCACAACTCAGTAAGCGAAGAACTTATACAAGTGTGTAAACATGAGCATTTACCAAGTAATAAAGTACGGAACAAAACATAATTATGCATAAAAGAAACTAATGATTTTCAAAACAATTAAATCATAAAGTACTTTGGCATAACAAAATTGAGTATTATCACTATATCAAACAAAGCATCTCACAAAACAAAGACCATGTTTAACCTCCGTGGTAGGGTTGTGCAAATCCCGATGGCCAAACCAGGCAGAGACAGAGGTGGAACTTTTCCTTATTCATTCTTGGAGCCCCGAGTGTGCACATAGGAAAACCCACAATAAACCACTTTGTTTCCAAAGTGGGTGTACTCAGAGATAGGAAATTGGTACCAATCCAAACAGAGCAAAGACATAGCAGAGCAGAGCAAAGCAGAGATAGAGTCAAATACCAACCAGAATACTTTGCCAAAGGTTTTCAGAGTTATTAAAGACACATAGTTCCAAACTATTTTCAGAATAAAGCTTGTGCTCAATATGCTGTCTCTCTTATAACTAGGTCTCAGAGACTATTGGCGAGAACGAGTGAGGTTGATCATCTTAAAAATCAAATATCTGAATTGCATCAAATGCTTGCAACTAAAGATAGAAAAAATAAAAATTTAAGACAAGAAAACAAGGAGCTAAAGAAATTTGTAGATTGATATTCTCGTGACCTAAAAACATGAATAGAAGAGTTGGAATGAGAGAGAGCTCAAATATAAAGTCAACAACAGCAGCTAACGGCAGAGACTCAGCGTTTACAAGAAAATAGAGATATCTGCAATTAATCTCGCTGGCTTTTGAAATTATGTATCCAGCATATCTTGTAATCTTGACTAAGTAAGATTTGAAGAGATGATGGTTTGTCTTGTTCTTATTTCCATTTATATAAGAATCATCTTTAACTTCATTTAGTTCGCATCAAATCTTCTTCTCATATTTATAATCCATCTGCATTTGCATTCTTATTCTACAAATTTTCAATGGCTCATCAGTTTTCTTTCAATATTTTTTACGATCAACATATGAGATATCCTTTACCTCAGTTACAAGTTGTTCCTGCACCTTCCGTGGATGCCATGTTGCAGCAAGCGAATGATCTGGTTAATAAGTCAGATCGTGAAACCGTTTATGAGCTGGTGATTCTCGGCACTCGATACTCCACCTCTATTGTTAGTTTTTCTAACTGGTTACAATCCAAAAATCTTGAGATTAAGGAGCTTAACGAGAAGGTTTTCGTACTTCAACGATTCGCTCAAGAGTTTGACAGAAAAATAACAGACTTAAAGCAAGAGAATAAGGATTTATAATCCTTACTTGTCTCTTCATTTCGACTGCCTAATCTTTTAGATAAGGATGACATGTTACTTTATGAAGAGCAAATGCATTTGAGAGATGAGGTTAGAAGTCTCAAATTTCTGTAACTCATCTAACATTTGAATAATAAGATTTTTCATTTTCAAATGCATTCTTTAAATATATATAGCAGTCCTTGTGATCTCTTCAAGAGTTTTAACAAGGTAAATCATCAGCGTAAACTGCAATAATGGCAAATCCAGTTTTTGATAAAAACACATGAGAATATAGGATTATTCTCAAATCCTTTTTTCAATATATACTCGCTGATTCAATTATACCACATACGTCCGGATTGCTTTAACCCATATAAAGATCTTTGAAACTTTATAAAGTACATACTCCTAAATGTACTTAGATTACATACTTCAAGCATTGTATGTCATGATCTAATGATCCTTATAAATATGTATTGACCACATTCATCAACTGCATATCTAGTTTTTTTTGTAATAACCAAGCCAATGAAAAACCTGAATGTGGTTGCATTCATAACGAGGAAATATGTTTCCTTATAACTAATTTCGGATTTCTGCAAGAAATCTTGTGCGACAAATCGTGCCTTATACTGCACAATTTTATTTTCTCATTAAGTTTTCGTATAAATACTCACTTATATCTGACAGTTATTACACCTTTTGGTATTTGGACAACAAGTCCAAATACATCTCGCTTCACTAGCGAGTTTAATTCAGTTTCAATAGCTGCTTTCCATTTTAGCCAATCATTTCTACGTCGACATTCTTCGATGGTTCTTGACTCACTTTCTTCATTATTTCTGGTAATGTCAATGACCATTTTATATAAAAATATGTTGTGGACAACAGTTTTATTTCTATCCAGAATTTTTTCAGTACTCATGAAATGTATTGAGATCTTATTATTTTCAAGTACTTGTTCATCTCCAGGGAAAAATATTTCATGAAACACATCTTCGGGAGTTATACTCTTCAGGAGTTATCTCTTCAGGAGTTATACTCTTCAAAAGTTACTTCTTCAGGAGTTATATTTTTCAGGAGTTACTTCTTCAGGAGTTACCTTTTCAGGAGATTTCTATTTTGTACATAAAGTTTTGGATAGATGTTATGGCTTATTTTGTGGGTATGGTTTCTTCAGGAGTGCCGATTTCTTTTCTTTTACACTAATAAGTCTTCAACACTTCAAGTGCGTCTTAGACTTATCTCTTGCTGTTTTAACAACTTGTCCTTCAGGTACTTCAATTCTTGCTTAAGCAGCAGTAATATATGATTTTACAATACCTTTAGTGTCAGTAAATACATTCAATAATTGATTTACAATACTTTACAAATAAGTAATTCTCTAAACTTCTGGTTCACATTTATTTGTAAAAGAATCAAATTTAGACATGATTTTATTATCCCAAGTAATTTCTTGTAGTGCTTCAGGCACCGTCTTTTTGTTATTTCAAAATATGATAAAGTTTTACTATAATGTATAAAAATTTAGTATAAGTAAATCAAGTGCTTGGCTGTACAACAGATACGTGGTCATTATTCAGTCATACCACATCTATGACAAACATCTTCATCTTTCTATGAAGAATTATTCTGAGAATTTTTATCCTTATCTGAGTTCGATCACTTCTAGTGATACGGTATATTATTATCATCTTTAGTATTGTCACTTTTGGGACCAACACTTCTATAGTTTTTCTAGCATGTTTATGCCCTTGGTTCATTTGAAATGATGCATCGTTCACTTCTGGGAATGGTGTAAATCCAATATCATGAATAGGACTTAACTTGTGATTTATTAACAAAAATTCATTATTTAGCTATATCACTAGAAGACAAAATAAAAATTTAAAATATTTATTGAACTTTCGCTCTCGATATTGCTACTACAGGAGCACATTCAAGGTATAAAAAATATTATATGTCTTCTTTTAAAATATCATTATCAGTGATCTTCTCACTGCATAATTTTAATATTGAGTTGATTTTAAAGAGTACAGAGTTATATTCACAACCACTCTTAAAATCTTACAACTTCAGGTGCAATAAGTTATAATGATTTTTTAGGAAGATTACATCTTCTGATGTTCATATCTTTCCCTTAAATCATTTCACAATAAGAAGATTTTTTTACCGTGAGATACACAACAAGGTCCTACAGAGACAAGTGATTTTCTTCTTTGATTGTATTTCCGAATTTTATCATATCCAAATAGATCTCATCAAGGATTCTGGATAAATAACTTTTTCCAGAAATGTCAAGAGTAATAAATCTCAATTTTATAAGATTTGATATTATATATATATGAATCACAAAAATAAATATGTAGATTTGGGAAATATATTCATATAATCAATATAATAAAAGTAGAATTTTATTAAGTAATATTAAGTAATATTACATTTTATATTCATCTCGAAAATTACAAATAATATATTGAGAAACTTACTTGAAGTAGAAGACCACTAGTTTCAGAATTAGTAGAATTTTGTCCTAATAACGTGTTATAAATTTTTTTTTAAAAAAATACTATTACAAGAGAAAATATAAAAAAAAATATTTAGAATTCTTATTATTCAAGAACTAAATTTTCTTTCTTTCATTCATTCTTTCTCTCTCTCATATTTCTCTCTTTTTTTTTTCTTTTTTTTTTTTCTTTTCTTTTGTTCTGCATACAAACCGATTGAAGATCTCTCATATATATAGGGAAGCGATAATCCTTCAATAATAAAAAATAAGAGAGATAAACTTAGAAGGGGAGAGCGTATTGCCTCAATTATTAACTTTCATAACAATATATATGGGTAATGCTATATATAGTCGTGAAATTGTAAACGGCGTGTAGTCGTTTTAATTTTTTTAATAGTGGACCTTACTTTTTTCTAAAATGACTACACGCTATTTACAATTTTACGACTGTATTTATCATTTCTTATATATATATATAGTTGGCTGTTATATGTTTATTGGCATGAAAGGTCAATATCATCCGTACCGCGTGCCATGCATGCATGAGCTCGTACGAATTAATATTTTGGAGCTAATAATAAAAAATAATGGGTGAGCAGTCCCATCAGCGAAACCATGATGGCCCCCAAAATTTTTTTGAAATTAAAAAATAATTCTTAATTTTTTTTATAAATTTATATAATTAGAAATTGATCTCCTAAAAAATATTATAATTTTCTTATTCTTATATGTTTTATAAAAATTTACAAAATTTTTATATACATAAAAATGTCTCTTTAATTAAATTAAATAATAAACTATTAATATTTATTTCAATTTTTATTATACATTATTGAGTTTTTTAATATACAATTTTAAGTAAAAATACTATAAAAATAATTTAAAATTAATAATTTATATCAAGATTAGTAGAGATGATTTATCCTCTAAATTTTATTGAGTAAGAAAAATTTATTTAACGTTTCATTTGTAGTATTTTATATTTAATATATCATCAAAATAAATAGATTTTACATTATATTTGATCAACTAACTTAAATATTTTAATAAAAAATGACATTTTAAAAAATTATTTGATAATTTTTACGAAGAAAATTATTTTTAAATATTTTATATTACAAAAATAATAATTGATGAATATTATTCTCTAAAACTAAATATATTAAGTTGTGTTTTAATTTTATTTGATAAATTATCTAGATTTCATTATATATGTTGTAATTATCGTATGATAGAAAAGTTGCCCATAAGATAATTGCCGGTTCCACTGAGCAGTCTATTCATGAGATATTGAACCTACTACATATTAATTGTACCTTTTTGTGATGATCAATTAATTAATTGGTTCAGTTTCTGGTTTATTGGGATTTTAATATTATTCACAAATCAATACCAAACAACCAACCCTAATATTTTGGAGCTAATAATAATAAAAAAAAAAGGGTAAGCAGTCCCTTCATGAGATATTGAATCTCCTACGTACTGTAATTAATTTGGTTCAGTTTCTGGTTAATTGGGATTGGAATATTAATCACAAATCAACACCAAACAACCAACCCGATATTCGTACAATACACGCGAAAGTTTGGGGAACGATGGTGCAAACTTTTTGTAGTCCTTTTTTTTATAATGAAATTAGGGACTGTAAATGAATAGAGTTGTTCGTGAATAATTTGAGATTGACTCGTATAAACTCGATTCGAACTCGATTCATTTAATAAATGAGTTGTTCGTGATCACTAATATTAATTCGAATGTTAAACGAGTTAAACTCGTATAATCTCGACTCGACTCGATTTGTATTCGTGAACAAGATTTGTATAAGCTCGACTCGACTCATTTCGGGTTCGTAACAATACTCGTAATATTTCTATATACATATATATAATCTTGCATATATCTTACATATATTTTTTATTATATATATTTTATATGTTATATATATTATTTTTAATACTTTGTATAAGTAATATATTTTGTTACTTTATGTAAAAGTAACATGTTTTGTTTCTTTACAATAATAATGTATTAAGTTCACAAAAAAATTATTGAGTCAAATATTTATAAAGAATAAGAAATTCGAGTAATTACTCGACTAAGTTCGACTTGGTTTGTGCGGATCGTTAGAGAGTAAAAATAAAGATCGATAAATAACTCGATTTGGCTCGAGCTCGTCTTTGATCGGCTCGAATTCAACTTGCCTCGACAAACTTTCAGCTTGACTCGAACTAGAGTTATTTGAGTCCAACTTGACTCGATTTAGCTCGAATTCGTCTTTGATCGGATCGTTTGCTGTCCTAAATGAAACTATAATTGATGGCATTTATTCCATTCATGTACAATTTTTTAAGTTTCACAGCTTTTTTATTTTTTGGCAAAGAACCAGTAATACTCTTGTTCTAAATTTATTGAAGAAAATCTTCACTTTAACAAAGGAAAATCGTAGTTATAACCAAAATACAAAGATATTACAAACTGTAACCAATAAACCCATTCTTGCATAATAAATAAACTAAACCAAACCACCAAACAAACCGCGACCAAAAAGAAAACAGTACAATAAACCAAACTAGAGCAGTCTAAACATGCCTCTCTATAAAACATGTAAACCCAGACCAAGCTACAACCGAATGGACGGAAGTCCCAATCTATCAACATGAATAATACATGTCAACCGAATAGATGTTTCACAGCTTGCATCATGTGTATCTCAAGTTGGGGCTTTCTCCTATCCATTAACTACTATCATACA